>JARHVA010001944.1:1690000-2205000 GCA_037957365.1 Torreya grandis | reverse complement strand
ATGCTAACATATCTTGCATTTGTCCACAACCTTAAGAATATCATATTTCATGTTCTTCAATTGATAGATGGACCTTATATTCTTGTAGGTATTTTTAAATACAAAATGTCTCGATATAGGAGAGACAAGACCATGCACCAAGGCCTTTAAAATGAGTGTAAATCCCCTCATTAAGAACAAGTAATGCCTGGAGAAGATACTTTCATTTTTCCAATCCAATTCCTTCCCTTCATCAATGATGTCTTGTTTGAGTTAAATATTAATAGGGTCTACAATGTAGTCCTGACTCCTATAGAATCTTGAATGTCTAAGTGGATTGGCCAATGGAGATGGAATAGATATTTGGTGACTCATACTAATAGGATAAAACTTATGCTACTATTTTATCTTTCCCCCTTTTATACATAATGTCAAAATCATATTCTTGCATTTGATCAATCCATTTTTATTGTTCTTTAGTAAGTATCTCTTGAGTTGGCATATGTTTTAGGTTGAGGTCATTCATCTTGATTAGTAATTTACTTCCTAAGAGGACTTTATGCCAGTTGGCCACTATGTGTAGGATGCATAACATAAATTTTCTATATGTGGACATTCATCATTCCCTATCTTCAATTTTCCTACTTTCAAATTCAATGGGATGGTTTTCTTGGGAAAGCATAATACCAAGCCTAAATCCAAGGGTGCCACACTCTATTATAAAAGGCTTGGTAAGGTCAGGTGTAGTTAATAATGGGGCTGAGACAAGAGCTTTCTTGAGAACTTCAAGATCTTTATGTCCCTAAGGGGACCATCATAAAGTGTTCCTTTTGGCTAGGTCTATCAAAGGGAAGGATATTGTATATAAATTCTTGACAACCTTATGGTAGAAATGTGTAAGTCTTAAGAAATGACAAATCTTCTTAAGAGTTTTTGTAACATTCCCATCACATATGGCCTTTATCTTTATGGTATATGTATGAACAATGGCCAAGGTATTTTAAGGATTACTTGGAAAATTCATACTTAGATTCCTTTGCATACAACCTTTTTATCGGATAACATTTTGAGTATAACATCTAAATGTTATAATTTATATCTTATTGTGTTGTTGTAAACTAGTATATCATCAAAGAAAATAAGGAATAACTTATGAGGGAATTTTATAAAGACCTTATTCATCAACATTTGAAATATGGTAGGGGCATTATATAACTTTAGTGGCCTGAATTTGAACTAAAACTGTATCTAATGAGTGTGAAAAGTAGTCTTCTCCTTTTCATGTAGTTGATTTGGAATATGATAGTACCTTGACTAGAGATCAAAATTGGAAACATATTTAGTCCCATATCTCTCATACAATAGATCATAAATTTTGTTAATTTATAAAAAAAAATTATTGTAATGTGATTTAAATTTTTATAATTGATAAGAAGGTGATACGACCCATCCTTCCTAGGAAAGAAAATGTGTGCAACATGGGGGTTCTTACTAGGGACAATGATTATTGTCTTTAATAATTCCTATTAAAATTGTTAAATCTTTGATTTTTAAAAGTTCCCATACCTAAAGGAACAAACTATCATAGACCCCTTTATACAATGTATCTCAAAGATATGCTCCAACCCCCTATTTGGTGGTAGACTCTTTGGTAACTCTTAGATAACTACCTAATATTTATTCAACAAATTTGAAATAACTGGGATTTGAGGTTGTTGATTAGATAAGTTAGAATCCATGCCATAGAGATTTTCCTTAAATTTAAAACACCACTCATTCAAAATCTTCTCAATCTGAAAGGAATTGACTACCTTTATCTCCTTAAGAGGTAGGGACTTGATAGTGCACTCATTATCTCTTTACTTGAATGCAAGGAACCTATCTTGATGATTTGTGGAGTATGTTCCTAGTGATTACAACCACTATACACCTAAAAAAACATCTACACCCCTGACATATACAACATAATGTTTTTTATTTTATACTATAATCACTAGTTGTAAGTTCTAGGTTATTCACTGCACCTATGTAATGAATATTTATTTAACTTGGGACACTTATGGGAAATCTATAAACACTGTCCACATGAAGGCCCAACTTGTGTATTGTTTTTTAAATGGATAATTCTAAGATAAATTACTAAAGCCTTGAATCATAAGTGAAAATATGTAATAATAATAATAATAATAATAATAATAATAATAATAATAATAATAATAATAATAATAATAATAATAATAATAATAATAATAATCCCCATAAAGTCATACCATGAAAGAGTTGAGACACAAAATATGTCAATGGGTAAACTGGTGCATAGGAAGAAAACCCCATGTGTTAATGAAAGATGGCCCAAAATAATTACAATATAGAATAGTGTACATAAAAAAAATTCTAAGAGATAATAAAAGAGAAAATAATAAAATTAGTACAAGCATTAGAAGAAGCGTTAGAAACACTCTAAAATAAGTCATGAAAGGAGTGTATAAGAAGAGATTCAAAGACTTTTTGAATAGAATGGAGAGAAAATGGAGTTGAAAAGTAACTTCAATCATTACCTTAGCCAATATTCTAAGTGTGTGCATAGTCTCCCTACTTCCCATGAAGTGAGGGAATGAGGGTGTAAAGTGGAAAATGAGTTACACTTTAAATTTAACTCTAATATTCTTCATAATGAATAATATTCCTTTTATCACTACAATCTTTCATCCTCGACAATAATTCATAACATGGGAGTGATTGGAGCTTATCATTAGTGCTTGGCATGGGGCATGGAAGTACTAGGTGTGAATAGGCATTGGGTTGAAATGAGCACTAGATTGAAATGAGCACTAGGCTAGAATGGGTATTGGGTGAATTTAGATACTTCTCACATGCACAAATAGTTCAAGGCTTAGGTGTAACAATGGGATCATCCCCCAAGGTGTGGGACTATTTTACTCCTTGGGATGAACCTCTAGAGAAGGCCATATTGTTTTTAATCTAAGTGCATCTAGTTTAGGACCAGTGTGTAGACCTTCAAATTGAAAAAAGTAAATCTACTACTAATGATAAGCCTAATATTAACAAGGAAAATGGGAGAGAGAGGGTTAGGGGTTCACTAAAAAGAAAACTTCTGATGTACCAAGATAAAGTGATCACCCCTATGGACTTAAAGAACATGAATCAACTATAGAAAATGAAAAACTATTACACAATCCCCAAAATGGACAATATTTTCATAAGTATTTCATATAGAGGTGTGGGAACATAATGCGGCACTATGGTGACAATAAATGATCCAAAAATAGAGCATGTATAGACCTAAGTATGCATAGAGTACAACCTATAAGAGAGATCCAAGTTCTACATGTGTGTGAATAGATGGTCAACAATGCAAGGGATAGTACATCCATTAATATTAATAACCATTAAAATACATGTTGACCATCTGTGGCCCAATAGGCCAAAAAATTAGTCCCCCCTTTTTCATGTTGTTCTAAGCCATTACTTTTTGATTTTTCATGATTCAATTCCATTTCTACAAACTCTACAAGTCTTCTATAGACTCTATAGGTCCATTTCTATGGACTCTGCAGAGCTTGGATTTCTACAGACTCTGCAGGTCCATTTCTATAGACTTTGCAGGTTTTCTATGGACTTCATAGGGACTTCTATGAACTCTGTAGGTGAGTCTTTTAGCACATGAAGAACCAGTCAAAGAGTGTAGGGTTTTACAAAGCTTCTTCAGACTATTGTCTGAAGAAATTCATAAGGAAAGAGAGCTAAAGTGGTTCAATGACATGATCTATCAAAGAGTTAGCAACTTTAAACCATTGAACCATTGAACCGGTTCATTGCTTGGTTCAATGACTTGGTTCAATGCTTCAGTTCAACGCTTGGTTCAATCAAAAAAATTCATCACTTTGGTTCAAAGCTTAGTTCATCGCTTTGGTTCAATCTATTGGTTCAATTCTTTGGTTCAACGCTTCGGTTCACTTAGTCAGTTCATCCATTAGTTCAACGGCTTTTGGTTCAATCAAAGGGTTCATCCGCTCAATTCAAAGCTTAGTTCAAGTAGAAGGTTCAATGAGCTGGTTCAATGCTTGGTTCAAAACCTTAGTTTAATAACCATTTGAACCATTAAACTAGTTCAATCAATTAGTTCAATGGTTGGTTCAAAGGAGTGGTAGAATGCAAAAATTCAAGAGAGCCTCCCAAAGGACAAGTGCCTTTGCAGAGGGCACTTGGTCAGCAAAACCACCCTTTTAAAGGGTCATTTTCAATAAACCCAAAGGGCACTTTGAAGGCAGCTGAAGGAAAACAAAAATCCTAAAAAAGAACTAAGGAATGAAATGAATTCTTTCAAACTTTTTGCTTGAAGGAATTCCTTCAGACAAAAAGTCTGAAGAAATTCAAGAAAAAAGGCCAAGAAAATTCTAAAAGCAAGGAAGCCAAACAATTATTGTGGACTTTTTGTCTATGGGAAAATGTCTGCACAAAAAGCTCAAAATAAAATTGTCCACAAAAAATCCCACAGGGAGGAAACCTAAAGGAATGATAAAAGGCTAAAGCAAGAAGCTGATGGAAAGTCCAATGGTGATGAGCTCAAGGATTTCAAAGTTAAACATAGCAAACTAGTTTTTAGGTATTTCAAATGTAGTGATGAATGCATGGATGCCAAATTTAAGATGGTGAAATAGTTGTTTGATTTTAAAGTACTTGAGTGCCAACCAGAAAAGAGCCTAAGGAACGCAGTGACCAACCAGAAGATAGCCCCCAAGGGCTGAAGGAGCCAGAAAGAGGAAAAACAAGGAAGAAGACAAAGTGCGGGAAAAGACAAAGCAGTCTAAGTGGCAAAGGGGAGGTGAGTTATTGCCAGATGGTTTCCAAATGGCACAAATAGTAAATGGCTGGCCTGTCTTCTCCATTTTGCATTTATAAGGGGACAAACTACGTGAATATTTGGAAGGAGCAGTTTGTTCATAAAAAAGAGGCACAGCCATGTTTTCTCATTAATGTTGGGATACTAAATTCAAATTAGGAACTGACAATCAAATGACTCCCTCTTCATAAGGCTCAGAAAGCACATGGGCCAACTTGCAAAAAGAGCACCAAATTCTTTCCCAAAAAGTGCCAAGTTCTCTTCCTCTTTCTATATATTGTAAAAATTCTCATTGGAGAAGGATCAATCTCTCAGCCTTAAGGCAAAACTCTACCCAAAAATATCTTGGGCTTGTAAGGCAGAACTCTGCCAAATTTTACCTTGAATCAGGACTTAGCATTTTTATCTCCATCTGGACTTGCACTCAAGCACATGTCTATGTTTTATTTTTGTGTTAAGTCATTTCCTTTTATGCTTCTCATAGATTGATTCCAATGTGTCTAGCGCATTATGAAGTTTCTTTTCTGTAGGTCTGCCATAAGTGTCTATAGCAGGAATATAGGCACATGTGAATAGGCTACCAAAGTGTGTCTCAGAACACCTTTGATAGTTCTTTCCTCCCTGTATCTCTACAGACCCCTGACTCACTGATACAGAAGAGTTTTCCCACATTAGATGAAGTGTATGGGTTCTTCTTCTTCATGAAAAGTGTATGTTTGGGCCTGAGTGGATCAAACTTTTTTGGTGTATCACCCCTTTTTTATATTTTTAGGTTTAGGTTATATTTTTAGCATCTCTCTCCCTTTTCATCCCCCCTTTTTTCATTTATTTGTTAGCATTAGGAGAAACTAGGGCCTAAAATATACATCAAAGGGAGCTAGCCCTTATCTAGAGACTCTCCCTTCTAGCTTCGTTGGTCCCACAAGTGAGAGGGGAGTTTCCATTGTTGCGTGTGGAAGGGCGGGAGCTAGGCATCCTACCCCAGGGTGCAATCCACTATGTCAACAGTTTTTGGCATGCTCGATGGGACCAACTAGGACAAGTTGTGTCTAAAGAGTTGAAGAATTTTTGGTGTGTTCTTCAACCAACTAGCCTTTGGAGGCTTTTTTATCAACACCAATGGTGACTCCAAGTTGAATCAGCTAGTTAAGCAGTCTTGGTGCCATCAAGAGATCACTTTTTGTATAGCTTTGATCAAGCTCAGGTTGTTATGAAATCACCTCAAACTCCAACATTACTTCCCTCATTATTAAAGGGTAACCAAGAGAGCTACTTGAGGTGATTTCATGAATAGTCTGAGCTTGATCAAAACATATGAAGAAATACAAATTACATGGTCCTAAGCAATGGATTATACATGCCAAAATGTCCCTTCATTTGAAATAGCTCTTCCTACACATCAGCAAACCTCTCCTAGTCTTCCTCAACTCCCTCAAGTCACTAATCTTGATGGCACGCTCCTGACATGGAAGGAAATAGTGGAATCATGGGGTAAGAAAGAGGAGAAGAAAGGTTTTGCTCAAAACCTTGAATAAGATAAAGTTGATCCTACCCATGACAATGATTGTGACCTCCAGGAAAGGCTCTTCCAAGAAGATATATCTAGGAGAATTGTAGAGTTGGAATCCAGAGAGAGATTCCTCAGCCAATGTGTGATGGATGGTTCAGACCCAATGGCACATTCCATGTCTAAACACACCCCATCTACACACTTCTAAGAGAACTATCAAGCCACACCTGATATTGATGAAGTGTTAGCCAAATGGAAGGAGGAGAATCATTCAATTCTAGCTCAAGGATTGCCTCCCCTTCCACATAGTTTTTTCACTTCACCCCTTCTCAAGGAGGAACCTATTTTATAGGAGGTGAGTGAGGAAGAAAATATCCAATTTGTAGCTCTCCAAGAGGCTATCATGAGTTACAATGAAGAATAAATCATCATCGATGTTCCTTGTGAAGACTTCATCAGCAATGGAGAAGATGCAGGTCATGTATACATGTAGATGTTCCAGTAATACGAGGAGGAACTTAAGCATGGTGAGCTCTCTCCCCCTTTGTTGATGAACTTCCTTATTACTTAAATGAGGAGGATGACTATGCTGAGGATCCTAAGCTGGAGGAGGATTAGGATAATATCTTTAAACATCTAGAGATCCTGGTCTTTGAGGAAGAAAAGGAGAGATCTATCTTCCTCGAGGAAAACCTTGAAGAAGAAAGTTTTAAATAGAGAGGTGATATTTTGTGGGATGAGCAGTCAATTTGTGATTCCATTTCAGACATCACCATAGTCACCCTTCTTCAAGAAAGCTAAGAGGAAGTAGAGGATGAGTTTGACATGGTCTTCAGTGAAGCAGAAGGAGATGAGCCAAACCATGATGTATTATAAAGGGACCATGCACATTAAAGGGCTTATGGTGATGAGCCAATGGCCACAAATTTCTTGGTGATATGCACTAGCATAAAGTACCAGCATTCAACAAGCTTCTAGGAATAAAAGGAATACATGTATCTTGGAAACATGTTTGAATTTGATCCACTCAGATGCAAGCCAATCTAGGTGATAGGCAAGAGGAGCAGGTCACCAACTCTCCTTTTCATTCAGCCACTTATATGGCACCTTAAGTCTTTTTGCCAGGAAGGGGACTTAAGAAATTTTTGCTTTGATCAAGGAGGGAAGTAGATATACCTGGTTAGTTGTACATAGTAGTTTACTTTCAGTTGTCTTTCCTTCTTTCCCTAAGTGCAGTTTACACAAGTAGTGCTTTTAGTCTTGTGTGTGCTTTCCCTTATGTCTAGGGTAAAAAGCTTTTGATTCTTGGATCTATTAGGGTTGTTTCTAAATTTTATTTAAGCTTCATCTAACTCTATGCCCAATGGACTTAAAGGCAACTAGTCTATAAGCATAGCAGGCATGCTTCCCCTGGGAGTCACCAATCTGTTGACCCTTTTTTGGCCCAACAAGCCAAAAAATTGGTCCCCCCTTTTTCATGCTATTTTGAGCTAGTAATTTTTGATTTTTCACGAGTCAAGTCCATTTATATGGACTCTGTAGGTTTTTTATAGACTTTACAGGTCCATTTCTATAGACTCTGTAGAGCTTGGATTTCTACGAACTCAGCAGTGAAGTTTCTATGGACTCTGCAGGTCCATTTCTACAGACTCTATAGGTTTTCCATGGACTTCATAGGGACTTTTATGAACTCTGTAGGTGAGTCTTTTGATGCATGAATAACCAATCAAAGAGTGCAGGTTTTTACAAAGCTTCTTCAGACTCTTGTTTGAAGAAATTCATAAGGAAAGAGAGCTAAAGTGGTTCAATGACATGATCTTTCAAAGAGTTAGCAACTTTAAACTATTGAACCATTGAACCAATTCATCGCTTAGTTCAACGCTTTGTTTCAACACTTGGTTCAATTGACAAAGTTCATCACTTTGGTTCAAAGCTTAGTTCATCACTTTGGTTCAATCCATTAGTTCAACACTTTGGTTCAACGCTTCAGTTCACTCAGTCATTTCATCCATTGGTTCAATAACTTTTGGTTCAATTAAAGGGTTCATCAGCTTGATCAAAGCTTAGTTCAATCAGATGGTTCAACGAGCTTAGTTTAATGCTTAGTTCAAAGCCTTGGTTCAACAGCCATTTAAACCATTAAACCAGTTCAATCAATTGGTTCAATGGTTGGTTCAAAGGAGTGGTTTAATACAAAAAGTCAAGAGAACCTCTTGAAGGATAAGTGCCCTTGCAGAGGGCACTTGGTCGATAAAAACACCCTTCAGAAGGGTCATTTTCAATAAACTTGAAGGGCACTTTGAAGGTAGCCAAAGGAAAACAAAAATCCTAAAAAATAACTAAGGAAAGAAATGAATTCTTTAAGACTTTTTGTCTAAAGGAATTCCTTCAAACAATAAGTCTGAATAAATTCAGGAGAAAAGGCTGAGAAAATTCTGAAGGCAAGGTGATTGAACAATTCTTGCAGACTTTTTGTCTATGGGAAACTGTCCATGCAAAAAGCTTGAAAGAAAATTGTCTGTGAAAAAGCCCATGGGGAGGAAACCTAAAGGAATGACAAAAGGCCAAAGCAAGAAGCTGATATAAAGTCCAAGGGTGATGGGCCTAAGGACGTCAAAGTTAAACATAGTAAACTATTCATTGGGTATTTCAAACACAGTGACGAGTACACAAATGCCAAATTTAAGATGGTGAAATAGCCATTTGATTTTAAAGTACTTGAGCATAAACCAGAAAAGAGCCCAAGGAATGTAGTGACCAGCCAGAAGATAGCCCCCAAGGGCTGAAGGAGCTAGAAAGAGGCAAAACAAGGAAGAATACAAAGTGCAAGAAAAGACAAAGCAGTCTAAGTGGTAAAGGGGAGGCAAGTTATTACTAGATGGTCACCAAATGGTGCAAACAATGAATGACATGGCCTGTCTTCTCCATTTTGCATTTATAAGGGGAAAAACTATGTGAATATCTGGAAGGAGTAGTTTGTTCACAAAAAAGAGGCACGGCCATGTTTTCTCATTAATGTTGGGATGCCAAAGTCAAAGCAGGAATTGATAATCAAATGGCTCCCTCTTTCCAAGGCTCAAAGTGCACATAGGCCAGCTTGCAAAAAGAGTACCAAAGTCTTTCCTAGAAAGTTCCAAGTTCTCTTCCTCTTTCTATATATTGTAAAAATTATCATTAGATAAGGATAAATCTCAGCCTTAAGGCAAAACTCTACCCAAAAATCTCTTGGGCTTGTAAGATAGAACTCTACTAGATTTTACCTTGCATCAGGACTTAGCATTTTTATCTCCATCTAGACTTGCACTCAAGCACATGTCTATGTTTTCTTTTTGTGTTAAGTCATTTCCTTTTATGCTTCTCACAGATTGATTCTAGTGTGTCTAGTGCATTATGAAGTTTCTTTTATGCAGGTATGCCAGAAGTGTTTACAGTAGGAATATATGCGCATGCGAATAGGCTACCAAAGTGTGTCTCTAAACACCTTTGATAGTTCTTTCCTCCCTGTATCTCTATGGACCCCTAAATCACTGATATAAAAGAGTTTCCCACATCAGATGAAGTGTATGGGCACTTCTTCTTGATGAAAAGTGTATGTTTGGGCCTGAGTGGATCAAACTTTTCTGGTGTATCACCCCTTTTTATATTTTTAAGTTTAGGTTCTATTTTTAGCATCTCTCTCCCTTTTCATCCCCCCCCTTTTTTTCATTTATTTTTTAGTATTAGGAGAAACCAGGGCCTAAAAGATACATCAGAGGGAGCTAGCCCTTATCTAGAGACTCTCCCCTCCATCTTCACCGATCCCACAAGTGAGAGGGGAATTTCCATTGTTGCATGTGGAAGGGCAGGAGCTAGGGGTCCTACCCTAGGGTGTAATCCACTACATCAACAATACACATAGAATGCAAGAATCATGTAGAGAGGTAAACTCAATCTTGTCATTAGTCACTAGGTTCAGGTAGTAAAGGGCTCATGGAGGACTAATTTTAGTAGCATTTTTTTGCCTAAAAATATTCACCCTTATATAGTTAAAGACCCAACTTATATAGATATGGGAAGCCCATGGGTCATTAATTACATTGGAGAAATATAGATGAGAAGATTAAATAGAATTCAAATCCCATGGTTATTGAATTCTAATTGTAATTGCGACATGGAGGTCACTAAGATCACATTGGGATTCATTCCTTGGCCATACTCTTTTGTATTTTTAGCCACTAGTTCAATCATATCAATTGGAGTTGATCAATCATGATTTTAAAAATTAGATTGGATTTGTCCTTTTCAATGGGGTCTAACACTTGATAGTTAATTGCTTAATCACCTATCCATGTGGCTTTTACCTTCAAGAACTAGGCTAGAATGGCCACTAGATATAGATGAGCACTAGGTTAGAATGGGTATTGGGTGTAAACATGCACTAGGTTAGAATGAACAATGGGCCAGAATAGGCATTCAGCATAGACAAGAACTTGGCATGAATGGGTATCGGGTCACATTTACAAATTAATTATATGGCGGTCCTAACTCCATTTTGGATGTACTTGATCCCTCATGCCCTTCTCCTTGAGCATTCATCTTTGGGTATGGATCCTTGTGAAGGAAAAAACCTTAGAAAAGCATAGAATTTTGGTTCCTTTTAATCTATCCTCCTCATGAACTCCCTATGAACCTTGAGGAACAGTGCTTCATGAAGCATTGAGATAAGTCTGGGGGTTGTTTTTCTTCTTACATGCACACCCATCATGTTATAAGAATTCAAGATCATGGTGATATAAAGGGTCAACATTTTGGAGACCTTTATGGGTTATTTGCCTACTAAGAAAAAACCCATTAGCCTTATGTAATTCTATTAGGCATGAAGTCATAGAAGCATCCAAAAATTCTCATATTCTAAAAGTGAAAGATAACTACAACTAGCTTGACCTACCACTGAATAATGGAACTGAGAACCACTTACATAGCATTTGTAAATATTCTTAAGGTTTGTCTATGATATAGTCCCTAAATTTATCAAATCTTTATGATCTCCTTTAGACACCATTCCATTTTCCTTGAAGCTATGATTTTTCCCTACTTTTAGGCTTGCTACCTGAGTCAATCTTTAAAATTAAAATTACCTTCAACAAAACTAGAGAAGGAAATAATAGAAACTATGCCATATGCACTTAGAGAAAGATAAAAACAATTAAAATTGTTTACAATTTGCACATGGGCACTTAGGTAAAAGAAAACATCTAACCTACCCTAAACTAATGAATTAAAAGGATATCTAAACAAATTCATTGACTGGTTCTATAAAATAGATGACCTTTCTTATCAATCTAGAATGTTTTTCATATTTAAATGCATCCAACTAGAGGTAGAGAAGGCTCAATAAATTGGTGATATGATTCTCTAAGGACAAAAAACCTCATTTACCCACTTGTGTTGACTAGAAATATAATTACCCTAGAGTGGATAAGTAGGTTGATTCTAACCTTCCTAATGCTCAATCTTGTGCTCTAGATTGAGCATAACCTGTGATGACTTCTCCTTAATGGCCTCCAACTAGACCAATAACTTGATAGGGCATCCTCTTAACAAGACATAGTTTGTAAAATTAGGGTTGCCCTCACACTTGTGCTTAGCTTCTCTATTATCCTACTCATTGGGATGCTCTTATTGAAACACATGTTTCTCACAAGTTTATTATTTAAGAGATGTTGGTTTTATGTTAAATCTTGAACAAAAGTCCTCTAGATTATCCCAAAATAATTCTTCCTTTAGTTGATCTTCTATATGAGAGGCCTCACCATAGATTCAAAATAATTCTCCTGAAGGTTTGAAGGAGTTTTAGGGTCCTCCACTCAAAGTGTATATTCTTATCTATCATCATATCCAACTTGATGAGCAAGCTTATACACATCAATGACCCCACTCCCAAAAACAAGATTATTCTCATGTACCTCTTCATGACTGAAGACTTCATTGCATAGTATCTAGTCAAACAAGAATACCAAGTCTTACTTCTAATCCTTACCCATTTGCTCATGATTCTAGCTTCTCATGGTCATCTCTTTCTTGCATTAGGTCTTATTTTTTTGGTTTTTTGGCACAATAAGGGATACCAATAAGTATTCCCTCATCATCTTCACTTGAAATATCCTCCTCTTCATATAAATAGTCTTCATATTCTCTCCATATAATTCTCTTTTTAAAAGGGAGATGGTGGGAGGGAAAGAGGGTTCAACTGATGAAGTAGAAGTGGCCTTAACAATGTTGGGAATCCTAAAATCAAGATGATTGGTTCAAGAAGGTTACCAAGGTTGAGTAGTTTTAAGATATTGAGGAAGAATGGGTTTTTGAGAGGGTTGTTCATGAGGGATAATAGGCCAAGTTTGGACAAGAATAGGCTCTTTCAAAAGGATAGGGAATTCTAAATCTTATGATTTTAAAATAAGGAAACTTACTTGGAAGTTGAAAAGGTTTCCCATGCTTGAAGATTGGGATCTTGAATTTAAAAGCTTCCTTTCTCATAGGCTAATCCATAGTCGTAGGATAAGCTTATTTGAAACTAGGGATGGAAGAGCTGATTGAGGTCTATTTTCTTGTAATTGATCAAGCACTTGACATATTTTCTCCTCTTTAGCTATAATTTGTCTATCCAAGCACTCTTTATGATGTATTTCTTGATCACTCACCTCCTATTGACAGAAATAAGCTTGAAAATTAATTTCTTCCTACTACATATTATACTCCTCTCTTTCAATCTCCATCAGTTGTTTCTGATAATCAAGCCATATATCATTGATGGGTTTTTGGGCTAATTAGGAGGGTCATAATATTGATTTAGAGAAACATATCCTTAAAATGAATGATTATAAGCATGATCAAGTTGCTAAAAATGTTGACCAAGGGTGGGAGGGAGGCAATCATTATGAAAATGAGGATATCCTATTATGACAAGGTTATTTGGGATAAAACCAACAACATTTTCAATCTGATATGGATGGTAGGAGGGCATAGAAAATGTATTTTGACAAGGAGGGGAAAAGACATATTTTTCATGTTAGTTTGGCATATTAGAGAATAAAATAAGTAAGAAACCAATTAGAATATTATTTAAAAATAAATAATCATGTGTGCTTCCTTAAAAATGAGTACATATCAGTAGATTTACCAAGTAATTAGATACTTCAAAAGAAGGAAAAGATCAAGAATATCACCTAAAACTTTATCTATGATAATATTCAAGCATTTAAACTTCTTAAAATATTATACTTGATCCTTAGAGTCACCATGGTGTTGAATAATCTACCTTGAATGGCAAGATGCACTAAAGAACACACCAAAATTCTTCAATTGATGATATGAGGATCATCAAATTGTGTCATTAGGGGTTTCAAACACTATTATCACTTGAATCTTATACCCTTGAGGATCATTCATGGCACAAAAGTGCTTGGATTTAATTGTGAATGTTTGGCATAGGTCATGAGATTATTGGGCATGAACAATCACTGTGCACAAATGGGCACTAGGCTTGAATGGGCACTGGGCTTGAATAAGCACTAGGCTTGAATGGGCACTGAGCCTGAATAAGCACTAGGCTCAAATGGGTACTAGGTGTGTTTCAAGACTTTTCATGAGCATTAATAGTTCAAGGATTTGATACAATAATGGATCATACCCTAAGATGTAAGACTCTTGTGCTCCTTAGGATGAACCTCTAGAGAAGGAAAACTTCCTTCTAATCTAAGTGCATTTGGTTTATGAATAGTGTGTAGACCTAAAAATAGAAAAAATAAAATCTATTTCTAATGTTAAAACCTTATCTTGACAAGGAAAAAGAGAGAAAGAGGGTGAGGGTTTTGTTGAAACTAAAAGTGGTGATGCACCAAAAATAGAGTAAGCACCCCTATAGCCTTAAATAACATGAAGCAACTATAGTTGAGGGGGCTATCCTATGAGTAAAAAGGTGAAAAGTACTTAATTATTATAATTTTCAATTAAGTTATGAAAAGAGGTACTTTTGATCTAATTTTCACTTAAGAGAGGAACCTTTAAGGGTCATGAGATCCTACACCCTCAAAATGAGTTTTAAAATATAAATTTACCTATGTTTCAAAATAAACATCCCTCTAACTTGGGTGACACCCTTGGGGGTTAATTACAAAAATCAATTGAGGATTCATTTAAAAAGGTATGTTGAATATTGATATTGAATCATTAATCAAGCATGTTAAGCTTGTTCATCAATTATTGAGGACAAAAAGCTTCAAGAGAATTAAGGGTTTTGGGATTAAAACCTCCTTTCTTACTTCTTGGATAGTTATATTCAAAGGCTATAGTTGAGCTTCAAATTTGCATGTTTGCATACAAGTGGATATGCAAAGGTGTTTTTGGACACCACCTTCATTTGAGGAAAATTGAAAACCATATAAAAATATGGTTTTTGGAGAAATTTTAGGTCTTGGAGAGTGATGACCTACATTGGGAGCTTGTTAATGGAGTTTAGAGCCATTTCTTTGGGTGACGACTTGATTGGGTGGAGAAGAAGACCTCTCTTGAGAGCGTTGTACTACATGGAGGCCCTTGAGGGTTTAAATAATCAATTGGTGAATTTATTATACTTGGGTGACTTACCTATGGCATCATAAGAGGCTATCTTGGTACTCAATTGGTGGATAAAATATTCATAAATATTTTATATTTATTTTTAAAGTGGGGAAAACCAATTGGAGGAGATAGTGAACCCTTTTAGAAGGATTTTAGACTCCAATTTGTTAAGGTAAATTTATAATATCATTTATGATTTATTTGATAATAAATCACAAGGGTTTGAAGGATTTATAAGGGTTAAATTAAGGGTTTCAATTCTTTAAAAAATTCCATTAATTTTTGAGTTGGGAGATTCACTTGGAGGAAGTGTCGTAAGGGTTTAAAGTGTCTTAATTAGCTCTAACAATTGGGTAATTATTGTTAAAATTATTGGTGTAATTTATAACCTATTTTTAATAAGTTTAGTAGGGTTACAAGTCTAATTTTCTAAGTTGTTTAATTCTAATTATTCTTGATTTTGATGACTTGGTTTGGATAGGGTTTGATCATATTTGAGATCCTAACCTTGGCTAATTTGTATCTAATATGCATGCTATAATTTATCTAAATTTTATCTTCATTTGTAGAGGGTTTCTTAGTAGGATTTTGTGACAAAAAGAGGACATTAAAAATAGATTGGTGGCATTGAGGGTTTAGGTTGGAAAACATACAAATTCATCTTCCTTCTTCATGCTAGTGAGAGCCATTGTTGGCTAGCTTCACAAGGTATTTTCTAGTAATATTTTGAGTGATTGGATGTGTGATAATTTTAGTTTGGTGGTGAAAATAAAATATTTAGGGTTTTATGGTTTTTATTTTTAGAATTTAGATTTTATTTTATATTTTCCTAGGGGTTATTGAAAACCCTCATTTTCTTTATTATCCCAATTTTGAACATTACAGACACCCACAAGGTAATTAGATAAATCTATACCAAAGGTGGATCATAAGAACCTGATGAACATGTTCTTTGTACCTTATTGAACCTATTATGAGGCAAAGGTTATTGACATCGATGGGGTTATAGAGGTGGCTTTGGTCACATGTATAATGTATATGGGATGCCCCCCAATTATAGTTATATCTCCTCCTAATCAAGTTTTAGGGAATCTGTGTCATAATAAGGACGAGATAGTAGTAAGTAAGAATAAGAAAGGGAAACTCCTTTCTGAACCATCCCCCATGACACTTCACTCTCATAGTGGAGATGTCATGGGAAAGGCATAAAGGTGATAGTAAGTTAAGGCTCAGGTGAGTGATCTACTAGATTGGTTTGGTCTAAGATTTTGGGTGGCTTGGGTTTTTGGAGTTTTTATCTAAGGTGATGATTTTTTTGGAGGGGTGATGTGTCTAGTTGTCTATGGTGTTATGGGATTTTTTAGTATATCTTCTATGTTGGGTTTATAGGGTTGTGATCCACTTTTTAGAATATCATGGTTATTCTGATATGGTCAAGGTTTTTTGTTTTCTTATCTTGATTTTGGTCATTTGGTTTTGGTTATTGTACTCTTTTTTTTTTAATAAAATGGGTGAGGGATGATCCAACCCTCAATCACCTACCAAAAAAATACCCATTGGCTACAAATGGGAGTACAAATTAAAATGTAAAGTTGATGGTACTTTGGATAAGTACAAGGATCATCTTTTTTCTAAATTTTTTGCTCATTAGGAGGGAATATAATATGAGGATAATTTTTCTCCCACTACGAAGATGGTCATATTTATGTTGCTTCTCTCAATAGTAGCTCAGTTTGGATTGACAGTGTTTGAGACGGATGTTAAGAGTGTTTTATTGAATGGATATTTGGATGAGGTTTACATGATGCAGCCTAAAGGTTCTTAGGTACCTAGTAGTGATCATCTAGTTTGTAGATTAACTAATTCTTTATATAGACTTAAATAGGCTCCACAAGCCTGGTATATTAAAATTGATCAATATCTACTAGATTTTGGATGCAGAAGGAATCTTTATGATCCAAATATTTATGTCAAAAGTGATAGTGATGACGTTATGATACTTAATCTATGTTGATGATCTTTCCTTCATATGTAGTGTACAATTTAATGAGTAAATTAGATTTGTGTACTTTTACTATTGCTTAGGTGTAGAATTATATAAACATGACTATCTCAATTTCATATCTCATGTCAGGTATGTTTCAAATCTTTTGAGTAAGTTTAGAATGATCAATTATAGTCTTATTTCACCTATGGAGGTTGGGTTAAAATTTTCAACCCATGATGATTCATCCCCTATCAATGAAATAGTCAACCCATGATGATTCATCCATATCAATGAATCACTCTATAGATAATTGGTGGGAAAATTGATATAGCTTATGCCCACACAATGAGATCTATGTTTTGTTGTTATCTATCTTTCTCAATTTTTGTCTCAACCCAAGCTCATTTATTGGTTGATAGAAAAATGTGTTTTGAGATATGTTAAAAAGACTCTTGGCTTTGACATTTTATATTAGAGGGTATAAAATTTTAGGTTGACAAGTTATACATACTCTGATTGGGGAGGATCAATAGATACTCAGAGGTCTACCATCAAGCACATATTTTCTTTTAGTTTACAATTTTTTTCATGGTAATGCAAGTTTAAGCATACTATAACTATATCTTCCCCCAAATCAAAATACAATGAAAAAATTAGTGCCAGTTATGAAGTAGTTTCGATACATTGGATTTTGATTGATTTTCAAATTTTTAACGTACACCTACTCCACTTTTCATGAAAATCAAGGTGTATTAAAGTTGGTGAAGAACCTAGTATTTCAAGCATGCACCAAACATAATTAGGTCCATCATCAAGACATTCGAAAGGCGGTTTATTCTAGTAAAATTTATCTTCACTTTCATGTTTCTACCAAGTAAACTATAGATACAATGACTAAGCCTTTTGGTCATATTTTGTTTATAAAATTTCATGATAAACTTGGAGTTGTTTTTGGTTTAGTCATTAAGATGGGGTGTATACAAACACACACACACACACACACACACACACACACACACACACACACACACACACACATCAGCTAACTCATAAACTAATGGTTAGTTATCAATTACCCCAATTTTATGTAACTATATTTTTCACAATAAAATAAATCTGCACAAACACTTCAATGTGTGTCTTCCCATTTTCTCTTCATTATTTCAACATTCATATTTGCTAACACTAGTATTTTTATATGGAAAAAAAACTTGAATGTGTCAAGGTGGTCTAGGTCAAAATTTTCAACCAATGATACTGATGGCTTCCCCATCTCTATAGTAGGTGGGGATTGGTCTTTAGGTTCATTCTCAACCTTAGGTGGCTCAATTATTTATTTAATATGGGGATTACACTCTGACTCATGTTAATGTATATATTTGGTGATTTAAAGATCTTTTGGGTTGCACAAATGACCCTTTGTGGTTTTGATAACTTAAAACAAGGGTTTATGATAGAGGCATTAGAAGCTACATTTAATTGATGACTAGGGTTTTTTAAATTAGAATGCTTAAGTTATCCATCTTTACCACACATGTTATTATCTAAAAAAGAATTCTTAACAATTTCTAATACTCTCTTCCTAAGGGCCTCAATATGTTTTTTTGCCTTTCTAGCTACAACAAATTTTCCAAAGAGTGTCTAAAGTAATTTTACTTTAGTTTAGATATTTACTCACAGGTTGGAAATATAAATCTTTCATACCAGATTTGAAGAAATCTTGGCATTGGTATCCAAAACTTGATTTTTTTTATATACTCCAAAAACATATATTTTTGAAACAAGTGCATAAGTTAGCTATCATATGGTTCATCCTAGTTATGATTAGCCTTTTAAGTCATACCATTGGTAAAATTGACATAATCCCTATCAAGGTTTATTAAAAACCTAACTCTCTCCCTATGTGTGGGTAACACCGTCTAAATGTTGTAGGACCACATTTAGCTTGGCATCTTTCCTTTTATCTATTACACATTAAATACCAATTTAATCTTTCTCAACCATGTGTGGGCCGCCATCCCACCTCTAAACTCATATTTTGGGATCTTCATTTATGTTTTTAAAGGGGGTTGCTATAAAAATTTTGCCTCTTCCTCTTCCTCATCTAACGGAACATGAACAAGGTCCCCCAAGTGTTGATATTTTGCCATTTCTCATCCTCAACAATGGTGCACTAGTAGTGGTTTGAATATTTTGGATTTAGCTGATACAAATATTTTCCCAAAGACTATTTTTTCTTTAAACCTCATTCATAAACTCAAAAAAAAAAACCTCTCCAACTCATCCTTGGTCACAAGCTTCAATTTGTTTCTTGGATAAACCCCTAGGAATTTTTAGCCATGGTAGTCAAAATTGATAGAAGATATGATAACACTCGTGGCATTCCAAGATTAAAAAATATGTAAATTTGAGGAATAATGGAAAAATGCAACAAAAATAATTGAGGCACCTATACACATAGGAATCGATTAATAATAAACATAGGTGGTCAAGTGATGGCTCTCTACATTAGATTGATGATAAAATTATAAGATATTGAAAAATTAGGGTTTCTTCATATAATACTCAATGGTAAGGAATCCCTAATAAACCCTAATTATGTAATGATAACCCAATTAATATATGCATAATATATCCTCTAATACACTTTGATATTTCTTAAGCCCAATTATTTTGTGTCTAAGTACACAAGTTCCCATGGACATTGGCCTAGACTCATGAGTAAGAGCCCATGTCAATTTGGGTCTAAGAACACACTTACCATGCATAAGAGACATGGTAGATAGGTTAGGATAATGTAGACTCTCAAATATAACATTTGGGTTATATGGAGTTTTTATCCACACTCTCCCCCATGTGTAATGACCTTTGATATTGTAAATTCTCTCTCTCTCTCTCTCTCTCTCTCTCTCTCTCTCTCTCTCTCTCTCTCTCTCTCTCTCTCTCTCTCTCTCTCTCTCTCTCTCTCTCTCTCTCTCTCTCTCTCTCTCAATGTATGGATATATGTGTATGTGAAATGTAGGATAAGGAAACATGTGATATCAATGTGTTAACCCTTGCTATTAGTTAATACTTGAGCTATATAGTTATAAGTTGGAAGACACCATAATTGATTTATCTTATAGTAAGAATTGATCCATAATCTATATGCATATTCCATTACAAGATTTATCACCACGTATCTTCTATACTCATAACATATACATGATTAGTTCTTTACTATTATGCATTACGTTGCTACTTAAAACATAGATTTAATGTGCTCTGAATGAAATTACAAATTACTACAATAAATAAGAATATAAATACAGTGTAAATAAAAAATAATAATGAAACTATAATTTAGCCTAGAGAAACCCGATATGGGAAAAACTCCACCAGATTGAAGAGATTGCCCCTCCCCTTTCCACTATATAATTCTCAAGTACATGTTTACTACCATCAAGTGGACTTCATGAATATGTAAACAATACAACATTACCTAAAGCATGTGCCTTTCTTTCCCTTTCTTACAACACTTCTTAGATAATTAAAACAACACCAACATTCAAACCCAGTGAGGAGAACAATGAAAAACTCTACCTCATTGATGAATGGACTTCACACATTGAGTTTCACTACTAAATCCAAATGATTTCACTTCCATCCAATACCTTTATTTATCTTAGGGCTTGTACTTATACACAAACTCAATAATAGAAGGTACAAAAAATTCCCAAGAGAAGAATTAAACTAATAGAGAGTCCAAAATGAACCATGTTTATGTCATGTCCCCCTTTTGGACATGAAAATTTTGAATACCCTTAGCCAAGTTGTCCTTTATTTTCCAAGGCTAAGGAAATATGAATAAGAAGAAATATGTTTTCATTATAAAATTCAAAAAGATACTTTATTGTCTAACTTTCAATTAAGTTGTGGTCCTTTGAGGGTCATGGGCACCCAAGACATTAAGTGATGATTATAATTTTTAATTAACCTTTTCTCTAAAATTTTATTTTCCCTCCAAAAGTGTAACACCCTCTTGGAGGGAATATTATAGTAAGGGATGGATATTTCATTGAGAGGTTAGAATATGTTATGATATTGAATTTTCAAGTTGGAGCATGAAAAGTTTTACTTCTTCACTTTGAAGATGAAAACCTTCAAGGTGCTAGAATTGAGGATGAAAACTATTATTATTCTTGAGGAAACTTCACCTAAGATCTGTCATTGAGCTGAATTATTCTTCCAAGGGTGTTTTGAACACTATTTTATCATTTTTAGGTGTAATGATTCAGTTAAGAGGTTTGGTGAAGTGTTTGGAGGGATAAAGAAGGGTGGTGAACCCCCTTGGGAGCTTGTAAATTCCTATTGGACATTAGAAAACACTTAATAGGGTTGGGCAAAGGTCATTTTAAGCCTCTCTAGGCTTTGGATGGGTGTGGAATAGCCACAAACATTTTTGATATTTTTCTAATAATTTTTAGCCCTTGAACTTATCAAAAATCAAGTTTTTAGATGGTATTTGTTCATTAAATTATTGTAATAATTTATATAATTTTGTGGAGCCTTAAATAATTATTTTTATGCCAATTTAGATCATTTATAGAGTTATAAAATTATTTGTAGTAGCTAGGGTTTGAATAATTTATTTATAAATTATGTGAAAGCTTGCTAATTAGGGTTGTAAAGAAAAATCAAAATTTTTTGATTGATTGGCTAGGGTTTCATATTAAAAAAAAATTCTTATTTTGAGTGGTGTTGTTGGTAAAACTTTTAATCCAAAACTATCTCCTAAAAAGGACATTTAGTGGTATCAGAGCCAATTCATCACTAGTTATGGGGTTTAAGGGTTTCACATCAAACTAAGACATGGGAGATATGGATAGTACAAGTGTAATGTCTCTATTTTTAGTAATACTGATTTGAAAACTTTTATCCAGTTTCAATTTTGACCAAAACAACTTGGTGTTTGATGAGGGAATCTCCAAGGTTCTTGGAGTATGCAAGTTGTGTACTGTAGAGATGTTTGTTTTTTGGTAGTGAGCTTAGTTGGTCTTGAACACCCTTCTGACACTTTTAGAAGTGAATTCCAGCTTTTGATGTGTTCTCTAAACTTCTTGGAGAGAGTTTTTATTTATATTAAGTCACTTGATCACCTCTGATTATCATAATTCATCATTAGTATCATTTTGGTATAGTTAGATTTTGATTTTGATATTGTTTTAGTGGTTTTCTAAACTTAGGGGAATTAATAAGATTTTATTTAATAATTTCACTAAGGTTGCTTAATTTTATAAAATATTCCTAAAACAACTTAGTGTAATAGCTTGTTGGAAAGGTAATAAAAAAATTTAAATCGTGGATGCTTAAAAAGGGGACTTTGAACATCAAAAAATATTACTATTTCATAAAGGGCTATTTTGGAGCAAAAAGGAGTATTTAAAAAGAGAATTTAAAATGTTACTTCTAGAAAGTTTGAAGAAAAAAATATAAAAGGAGATTTAGAGAGCTTATTTAAGGATAGTTAGATTATTTTATTTCCTCTTGTGAAACCCTTGTGGTTATGTGGGATTGAACTTGGATCATCTCAACCTTCTTGAGGACAAAAACCCTCTTTGAGAAGATAAGACATAGTGGTGAAAGATCCTCCTTGGCTAATACTATGTGATTCATTCAGAGTTACAATTTATACAAATTGGTTTGCCAAAATATTTATCTAAAATCTATGCTTGTGTTGAATGTTGGTGTATCAAATCAGTTTCATACAAAGATTGCATGTGTTCATTTATATATTTCTGGATTTTGTCATGAAGATTTTAATGTGCAAATTTATTAGATATCCTTCAAATAATATTTTTTTATTGATATTTATTGCTAAGGGTATGGCACTGTAATTAAAGTTGAATTTATCATTTATCATAGCTAATTATTTATTTAGATTTGTGTTGGAGTTTCTTGGTCTAGCCACTCCTTCTACATAGTCATGTGACATCTTGAGGACTGATCGATGGGCACTAAATCCTCTTTATGAGGAGTTTTAGTTAACAAAGGAGTTATTTTGGGTTTTTAGATGGTGGTTGCTTCTTTTTGGGTAAGAATCATTGTCATTAGTAACCTTAGTTGTTAATTACGTGGTGTGCATCTATCTAGGTACCTATACATAGCATTTATGGGAAGTTTTGGCTTCCTTTACATCTAGTATATAATATTTGGAGTGGAGTGTAGCTACAACTAGAAAATATTGTTGTTTGGTGGTGATGGGATGTGTGGAATAGGCATATCTTCCATATTTTCATCTACAACACCATTGTTTCAAGCTACAGTAGCATGTATTTATGTGACAATAACATTGTGGGTCTACACCATTTGATATTATATCATATTTATTGTAATTTTGAGTTTGTAATAGCAAGCATATAAATTAAATTTTAATATATAATGATAGATTTTGAGGTCAGATTATTGTTATTAAGTGTTTATTTTTACATGCCAAGTGTTTGTTGAAATGTTCATGATATTTTTATGTATTGTGGGTTTTTTGTTTGAACATTTATTGTCTCAAATTACATTTTGAATGATCCCATTATAAAACACATTTAAAACAATCACTTTACAAAGTTTTTGATGAAATGCCTACTCACTTGAAGTCATAAATATGTATGGGTTTCAAAAAAAATGGTTTAAAAATTAGGGTTGGTCATTACAGTGGTATTAGAGATCATAGCATATTACCATCATGTTGGGTATAAGTGATGAAACCTAGTACTCATCATTATTATTTGAGGAGAAACAGATCAAATCCACTCTTTGATACTCAACTAGAAGTTGAATAAGTAGAAAAGGGAGATTTTTTTGAAATAGGTGAAAGACAAATAGATCCATCTAGTCTAAAAAATATGATGAATGATCCATTTAGGGCACAACATCAAATGATGCAGTTGATGACTCAATATTAGTAATAGATGGCTCAATCACAATAAAATTTTACTTGGATGTTTGTACAAATGATGGGATATAATGGTAATGCAGGGAATAATGGTAATAATAGAGCCAAAGGATCCAATACAGTCAATAATAGAGTTGCTCATACATGGAATTTTGGTAGTTTAATAAACTCTAGACCTTCCATTCCTAACTTAATTTTGATGGATAACACTTTAGAAGGGAATAATGAACTCACTGATCAATAAATGCATACTCAAGTAATGAAGGAATATCAAACATTAGGAGTAGAGTTTCATGTTGAAATGTCATTAGTATAATTCATGCAATTTAAGATATGGAATAGACCTCGTAAAGGTGGAGGATTTTAGAATCAAAATTCATAAAGAAAGGAAGAAATTAGATTGAGTAAAAGACTCTACAATGAAGGTAAGAAACTTAAACATTTACCTCAGTTAAAGGATGATTTACTTTGCATATTGGATGAAGTTGGGAATTATTTATTCATTTTAGGTTCATTCAAATCAGCAAGGATACAAATGGTTGTGACTCCATCAATAAAAAAACTATTTAAGCTAGAGCTTATGAGACATCCAAATGAGGAGGTAAGACTTTTTGTTACTTTTTGTGCTAGTGAAATCATGAAATTCACAACTCCTCAAGTTTTGTATAAAGATGGCATAATGAAGGAAGTATTTCAGTTAATTGTGGAGAGTTTTAGTGGTTTGTATGATAACTATTTTGGTACTTATTTTTCTTAGAGGGTAAGGGTTATAGAAATAGCTAAAAAAATTAGATCATGTGTTCTTATGATAGATCTTGATTGTGAGGATATCATTTCCTTGATACTAATAGTGAGAATCATACAGTTAATATTATAATAGAAATGCAAGCCATTCTTTCATTAATTTTGAATGAAAGTAATGATATCCCCCAACCAATTTTATCTATATTATTGGTTGTTTTGAGGCAAGAGTGGGTTACTTCTTCAATTTCATATGAATTAGTTAATAGTGTTTTTAAATAATGTGAGAAAAAATTGAAGCCATTAGACTTATCAGTTGATAAGATAGATGAAGGAGGAGTGCATGATGTACTACAAGTAAACACAAAGATGGGAAATTTTTTGGAATTGTTAAAAGAACTAAAGAACTCTCCTATGAAGAAGAAGATGACTTACTTCATGATACATGCATGAAAAAGTACCAAAATGACATCATAAAAGAACATTTAGCTACATATGATGGGTATGCTAATTTAGAGTTTTCTAAACTAGCAACTGTTGATAAGACATAAAGATGAAGACATAAACTTATCCAATACTAAGGAGAATATTCTAAAGATAGAAGGTTATCTTAATACCTCACCAAAAAATTTAGAATTGGAGCATGTTGATTTTTAGGATATTACAGTTTTTAAATCAATATTTAATATTGATCACATACATCATTTTAATGATGATAATTTAGAAGTTGAGTGGGGAGCATCCATGCAAGATGTGTACCAAATTGACTTCCAAAAGTATTCTATTAACAGGAGTGTTCTAGATAGAGGAGCTAAGTTTTAAGTTCAGTTTGAAAGAACTAGTTTTAGTTTTGATTCAAATTAATTTTAAAGTGATGTGTTGAAGAAATTATCCATTCATGAAGAGCTTGATGAGCCTATTTGATCAAAAAAACAAAAAAAATCATAAGACCATGGGATTCAAGTCTTTTAACTCCTAAATGCAATGAAGGGAAAGCAAATGATGATTTTGTGCTAGAGCATAGTGTTTTCCTACCTTCATATCATAAAATATGAAAAGAGAATGTTAAAGAGGTAGATAATTTTAATAAACATGCCCTTGAAGACAAATCAGAAAATTTGTTGTGTGAAGATGATGTTGATCAAAGGCTTAGAAAATTAAAAATTTTGGTTGATGAAAAAAAGGTTGTGTAATCCTTAGTTCATTTTGATAGCACACACAAATTCATTGAATATCCCTTGTGGAAGACTCAAGTTAAAGATAAACAAAAGGGTATTCAAGTTGGAGCTAATTCGTCAAATATGTAATCTATTAAAAGTCCTTTATAAATAATGAAATCATATTTCTTGCATTTTTTTACTAACAGAGATAATGATATTAAATTTATTGAAGAGACCTTGGATGCTTACCAAGCGAAGGTGTATAAGGTTGATGAACTCACCTTTGAACTTAAATCAATGAATCTTTCTTTAGAAAATGTCTACATGACATTATTTGAAGTTAAAAATCAGCTTGATGTTGTAGAGTAATTTATAAAGTAAGAGAATTAAGAAAGAGCTAAATAAATCAAGCAAGTAATTGATGAGCTTGATATTATTTAAGACGAATTTGATTTTGAGGTCTTACCAAAGAAGTCAAAAATTGCATGTGCAGATTTGGATCACCTAGATGGGTTTGAAAAAGAAGGTAGAGGTAATTTTCAATTTGTTTATAAACTTATTTTTGAGATGGATGTAGATTTATTTTTTAATAATCCACTCTTTGACTTGGATACTAAATCACTTCCTAATTTTGGTGATATAATCAATGTCAACACTAAGATATTGAATCTTGATGTGGAGTTTAGATATGAGATAGAAAATGAATTTTCAAAATGGAATATGTTGAAACATGAAGAATTCATCATTCATAACAATGGAAAGTTACAAAAAAATGACTTTTAGCTTGTTGGAATTTTCAAAATACTAGCAGAAAAACAAATTTAGATCTTGTATTGGATAAGGATTTGGTAAGATAAGGGCCTAAACATGGTTTCTTCTCATTCGAAAATCCACCTCTTGGATTGGAAACTAACTTGACTTATTGTAGTTTCAAAACTCCTAGTGCTTTGAAATTTCATCTGGTTTATAATACTTGGTTTCTTTGCATGAGTGGTATTCATTTTTGAAAAGATGTTTTTGGAAGCATTAGAAGATCTTATAATGAGGCACACATGAATAGTAGAGTTTCACAACATAATATTGGTGGAGATATTTCATCTCTATTAATTCATGTTAGAGGTCACCAATGGATTATATTGGAAGCCAATGGTGACCAGAGAGATGTTACATGTTAAGAAAAAGTTCAAATTTTGAGTTTTGAATCTACTATTTGGTTACAGATCAACCATCATATGATTCCATTTACATTCTTGAAAGTAGATTGGAGAGAAATATTAGTCAATTATTATAACATTTTATATTTTGTGACATTAAAAGAGGTAATTTCAGCCAATAGAATGCTTAATTTTTTTGTTTTGTCTAGCATATTTCAGTTATGTAGTAGTGGTTGCATTGATAGGGTGCTGATTTTCAAAAAATAAAATTATGAGATGTTGATTTTAGACTTGAATAATTGCAAAAGAATTCATTCTTTATGCCACTTAGGTGTTTTAAAAGGATGAAATATGCTTCCAATTATAGAGGATGATTATTACAGCCATGTTAATTCTGATTTGGGTGAAAAATTAGAAGTTCCAGAATTGTTAACAAATAAATTTAGCACCAACTTTATAGATTTTATTAGAGTGACACAAAAAAATATGGAAGGAAAAAGTAGTTTGTGGAGATTTTCCTAAATTCATGTAGAGAATTGGCATACTTCAGTTTAGGAGAGATAAGGAGGTGTTATTTTCAATTGTGTTTTAGCATAGTGCATCAAAAAGAAGGTCATACAAACCTCTTAGATTGACTTGGGATCTTAGAGCTACATTTTTATTCAGAGTTAATTTATTGGTTGAGCTGACAATTACTTGAGGAAAGCAATTATGGGGAAGGAGGGCATAATGTCCCCATTTTTAGTAATTCTAATTTTCAAGTTTTTGTTCAATTCTAGTTTTGAATAAAGTAACTTGGTATTTGATGAGGGAATATTTGAGGTTCTTAGAGCATGTAGGTTGTATACTACAAAGATGTTTGTTTTTTGGTAGTGAGCTCTATTGGTCTTGAGGACCCTTATGACACTTTCAAAAGTGAATTTTGGATTTTGGTGTGTTCTCCAAACTTCTTGGAGATATCATCTATTTATAGTAAATCACCTATTTAGTTCTTTATTATCATTATTCATCATTAATAGCATTTCATTATAGTTAGCTTTTAACTCCAATACTATTTTAGTGGTTTTCACAACTCAAGTGAATTAATGAACTTTTATTTAATAATTTCAGTAAGATTGCTTAATTTTATAAAACATTACTAAAATTAACTTAGTGTAATAGCTCATTGAAATGGTAATCAAATTTTTAAATCATGGATGCTTAAAAAGGGGACCTCACACATCAAAAAATATTTATTTTCATAAAGGAGTCTTTTGGAGCAAAAAAGTGAATTTGAAATATAAATTCTAGAAAGTTTGAATAAAAAATACAAAAGGAGATTTAGAGAGCTCATTTGAATATAGGTAGATTATTTTATTTCCTCTTGTGAAACTCTTGTGGTTCTATGGGATTGAACATTGTTCATCTCAGCCTTCTTGAGGATGAAAACCCTCTTGGAGAAGATTAGCCACATTGGTGAAAGATCCTCCTTGGTTAATATTATGTGACTCATTCAGAGATAAACTTTGTGTAGATAGGTTTACTAGAAGATTTATCCAAAATCTATTCTTGTGTTGAATGCTGAAATATCAAAGAAATTTCATATAGAGATTATTTGTGTGTTCATTTGAAACTTTTTGGAGTTTTTCATGAATGTTTTAATGTGAAAATTTGTTGGAGATCCCTCAAATACTAAATTTTTGATTGAGAGCTATAGCTTAAGTTGATTTTATCATTTATCATGGTTGATTGTTTATTTAGAGCTATGTTGGGGTTTCTTGGTCTAGTCGCTCCTTCTACATAGTCACATGACATCTTGTGGACTGATCGATGGGCATTAAAGCCTCTTTATGAGGCATTTAAATTGATAAAGGAGGTTTTTGGGGTTTATATATGGTTTATACTTATTTTTGGGTAAGAATCATGGTCATTAGTAACCTTGGTTGTTAGTTATGTGGTGTACAACCCTCTAGGTACTATATGTAACATTTGTGGGAAGTTTTGGCTTCCATTGCATCTAGTATATAATATTTGGAGTGGAGTGTATCTACCATTGTCAAATATTATTATTTGGTGGCAATGGGAGGTGTAAAATAGGTAGATATTATATATTTTCATCTACAACACCATTGTTTCAAGCTACAATAGCATGTCTTTATGTGATAGCATCATAATAACATTTTGGGTCTACACCATTTGATATTATATCACAACTATTGTAATTATAAGTTTGTAATAGCAAACATAGGAATTGAAGATTAATATATAATGCTAGAGATTGAGGTTAGATTTTTTTTATTAAGTGTTTATATATGCATGCCAAGTGTTTGTTAAAATGTTCATGATATTTATATGCATTGTGGGTTTTTTGTTTGATCAAATATTATCTCAAATTACATTTTGAATGATCCCATTCTAAAACACATTGAAAAAAATAACTCTGCAAAGTATTTGATGAAATTCCTACTCATTATAAGTTAAAAATATTATGGGTTTTAGAAAAAAATTGGGGTTGGTCATTACAAAAAGATTTGATAAATCCTCTCAAGCACATAAAAGGAAGGATCCCCCTTTTATTCAAACAAATTTGATGGAAAATTATGAGGAACATATGACATACCCACCCCCTTTTAGGAAGGATATGGACCTCAGGGGTTTTGTATCATGTAAAATAGGTAGGGGAAGCACTTAGATTAGATGGGAGATACATGATGCTTTGAGCAAGATTGTTCTCCTCACATCTGATGGTTCTACAAACATTTCAACTAGGGCATAGATTGATAAACTAGGTATATACCTTGCACTTCATCCCATGGAGGTATAATAGGCCCTAATATTCATCATAACACATTTAGAATGGGTTTCTCATGATTGGTGGCACTAGGGGTTGATAACCCAAGGGCATCACCTCATAGACAACTATGGGGAATTAACAAGAGGCTCATTGGGAGGTTTGATCAGGCTGATCTATAACCTTACTTTTAATAAAAATCAAGCACATTAGGGCAGCCAAGTATTAAAAAATTTAAGTAACAAAAATCAAAACTTTTAGGCTATCAAAATGAGGGTTTATAGCAAGTTGGTAAATAACAAAAAGAGCTACAAATAGAATACAAAGGGGTGATTGAAACAAGAGTTTTAATTCCAAGTTGCACCAAGGAATGGGAATTAAGTGTGGTAGTAACTTGTAAAAAATAATTGATCATGCACAAAGAAGGAAAATAAGGAAGGACAAACCCTCATGAGGATTCCAATGAAGGAATCAAAAGACATGAGTATTCAGATTTGAAGAAGGAAGGTACATAACTCATGAAAACATCCTCCATGCCAAGGAAACATGGGAAAAATACTCCAAGCCAAGAGGAATAAAAATATACCCTTATAGCAAGGACCCGAGGGAAGTTTGATGAGTGGCTAAGGAGGGTGAAGGAGGCTATAAATTTCAAGTTTAAGTAACCACTACAACCTATAAGTACTATAATTTCATAATTGAAGGGTATTATAAAATATTGAAATGATTATTTGGGATATTCCTATCAGTAGGCAAAAACTTAGTCTATTATTTGCATGAAAAGTTCTAATTTTTTTTAGAAGACTCATCCCTAAACACATACTAATAAATCTAAAACCTTGATGAGATTCCAACTCCATTTGTGCATAGGAAGTTTTGAACTTTTCTATCTCTTTGCATGTATAGCAAATTATGATTTTTTAGTAACAAATCAGCCCACTCCAAAGAGAAAATTCTAAAAATTTTGTTGGCTTTTAGCTCACCCCATGTTTAATAAATTCTAGATTTCTTGAGTGGAGTCAGCTAGCTCACTAAAAGTGCAAGGAATTTTGATAATTTTAAATTATGATAGCCACCTCAACTTGTGGAAATTTATTCCATACTTGATTTAGTAAGGATCTCAAAGGTTTGAAAGTTGTGTGCATCAAAAGAGGTCGAAAGAATGACAAATTTTGAGTATGGGTAGCCACCAAGGCATTGTAAAAATCATCCAATCCCATGCTTCAAAATCATGACAAATTTTAAATATGATGAGTTAATACCACTCCTTAAATGGGTAAAAACTTGGTGAATGACTTATGGAAGTTTGATTTTTTCATGCCTACTCAGTTGGTTGTATGTGCAGACAAATTATTGAAAGGTGTGCCAACTCAGCTAGGTACATATACCATGAAGTCTAAAAATGATAGGACAATATGTGTGGGATATAATGAAGGGAAAAATAGGAAAACTCAACTGATCATATTCACAAGAAATTATGAAAAATTGGCATATTACAGCCCCTTGTAAATTTTTAAAAATTCAAGGGAGTTTGGGCCCTTTTCTTTTAACATAAAATTGGTAATTGCAAATAATGAACAACTCTCCCAAAGTATGAAATTTAAACACTTTTTAGGAATAATTTATGTTACAAATATTTTTGAATATGTGTTTGGGTAGAAAAGTAGTCAATTGGGCATTCAAATGAATTGGTATAAGCTTGCAACAAGGGGGAAACTTCAAAAATATGAATTGATGAACAATAGGAGGATTGCTCAAGGTCTCCAACCCATAGGGGACGGAAGACAAAGAAGGGGTAGATATTTGAGGAAAGAACACCCTCAATCTCTATGTGATTATGTTGAAAGTGGATAACTTATTTGTAAAAGGGTGAAAAAGAAGAGGCATGAGACACTCATGGGGGCACTATGGCAAGGGTATTTACTTTTTCATGATATGCACACACAAGGTATGTCTTCAATATAGTTCAAAGTTATTATTTTCATGAAAATCATTAAGGAATATATTTAGCATAATGAAGAATCTTTAATGTACACCAGGAACCCTAAGGAGTATTGGGATGCTTTATAAAAAGCACTCACTCCAAGGTGCACATGTGAAGTAATATAATCATAATGGGCAACCATAAGATGATTTTTAGTGATGTTGTTCATGAAGGTTATAGTCTCTCTAAAGAGAGCTGTGGGATCATAATTTATTCTTTAAGGCTGATATACATGAGGAAACTCCAAAGGGATGAGTTAGGAGTAAGTAACTACAAGTTTTTTGATAAATACAAGGTTGTAATCTTCAATTATAGTCCTATAAACATCAAGTACAAAATTTATTTTAGAACGTTCTTCTTCGAGATAATAGAAGACATGAGTATATGGGTGGAGGAATGGAGGAATGGATTGTAGTTGTGTTGGGGGATTTTATATCCCTCATAAGGGGCAATATTTTGAGCTTAAGGATTTATTTGGAGTGTATGAATGGCATGAATATCCCTACTAGACCTTCCTAGGTAGTCTTACACATATTTGCAGCCATTCAACATTAGGAAAACCTGATTAAGTATGCAAGTTTGGGAAAATAAGAGAACTATCCCCACATGGAACATGAAGGAAGGGGTTCCTCCATTTTGATTAACATGTTTTTTTTTTGTTTAGATATTTATAGGGGGACTTTCAAGGCCTATTTTTATAGAAAACACCTTGTTAAAGCTAATTGTTCCAGCCACTTCAACACTACCATTTCTTTGAATTTATTTTTTATTATCTTTTTGGTAGATATAAGGTGTAGGACCTCAATGAGAAGGTAAGATAAGGATAATATTTGTTTTTGTACCAATTTTAGATTATATAATCAGCCATAAATATTCAATTAAAGTAGTAAGGGGCTTCATCAAGGGGTCTTTCTTCCATGGGAAGATTCAAGGATCGACATTTGTATAAAGCCTATGGTTGGGACAGCCCCATGGATGTTGTTATTGTTTGAGGACAAGAAATTTTTTGTGGGGAGGATTTTCATGGCCCCCTCTTGGACTTGAAGCTTTTGAATACCCTTAGCCAATTTGTATTTTATTTTCCAAGGCTAAGGGAAGTTGAAAAAGAAGAAACATGTTCTAATTGTAAAATTTAAAAATTTTATTTATTGTCTAACTTTCACTTAAGTAATGGTATTTTAAGGGTCATGGGCACCTAAGATCTTAAGTGAGAGTTATTATTTTTAATTAACATTTTATTTAAAAGTTGAGTTTCCCTCCAAAAGTGCAACACCCCTCTTAGAGGGAAGATTACAAAAAGGGATGGAGATTTCAGTAAGAGGTTAGACTATGTTATGATATTCAATTTTCAAGTTGGATCACAAAAATATTTGCTTGTTCACTTTGAAGATGAAAACCTTAAAGGTGCTACAATTGAGGACAAAATCCCCCATTCTTCTTGAGGTAACTTCACCTAGGATCTGACATTAAGCTAAACTATTCTTCCAAGGGTGTTTTGAACACCATTTTATCATTTTTTAGGTGTGTCAATTTAGCTAGGAAGTTTGGTGAAGTGTTTGGAGGGATAAATAAGGATGGTCACCCCCCTTGGGAGCTTGGAGATTCATCTTGGACCCTATCAACTAATTCCTAGGGTTGGGTGAATGTATTTTTTGGTCTTTGTGATTTAGATGTGTGTGGAACATTTGAAAACATATTTGATATTTTTATAATAATTTTTGGCCTTTGAACTTGGTAAAAATTAGGTTTTTGGATGGTATTTGTTGGCTGAATTATTGGACTATTTTCTATAATTTTGAGGATCCTTGAATAAAAAAATTTAATACAAATTTGGAAAATTTCTAGATTTTTAAAATTATTTTCAGCCATTAGGTTTTGAATAATCCATTTATAAATTATGTGAAAGCTTACTAATTAGGGTTGCAAAGAAAAATCAAAATTTTGTGATTGATTGTCTAGGGTTTCATATTCATAATTTTGGCTTATTTTGAGTGGTGGTGTTTTTAAACTCTTTGATCCAAAAATATCCCCCAAAAGGGACATTTTAGTTTGCAATTTCTACTCTTCAAACTCAAGTCACATGTTTTTCTGACAGGCTATGGTGCCACCGTGGGTTTGTCTAAAAATTTGTGGCATTAGGTCTATGTCAAAATAAAGAGATACTCTTAGAGTGTCTAGATTACTTTGATCCTTCCTCTAACTTTATAAATTATAAATGAACTTTTTTAACTAAGAATCATACATGAATTATCTTCAAGATGTTTGTTACAATCATTTGTTACATAGATGAGAATAGTAGAACTAGTTAGCTAACATGGCTAACTTACTAGATCTGAAATTCAAATCATGCCTTCCTAATTAGAGGATTTTGGTCCCCAAAATCTTGGGAAATATGTAAATGATAAATTTTTTCCCCACTTTATTACCTCTCTTGGAGGTGTATTTTGTGTGTAAAACTTTGTATCCTTGTGAACTCTTGTGTTCAGCTTTTCATTCCCCTTGTGCGGATTTTTGCCTTCCATCAACAAAGGTTGATGAAGACTTAAATAAAAAAGAGGATAACCTGATAGTAATTTTTGGTCTTGGTTAGTAGAAATTCCATGAAAAGTATTACATAAACTAATCCCCTTCTTTAAAATTAAAAAATACAACTTGCTATTATCATTCAACAACCATTTACCTTGAGTAGTACTTACCAAAAATAATTGAGATTTCCCTTCACAGGTTTTGATAATGTAAATTTTCCCATCCTTAACCAACCAATATTGATTTACGCTCCTCATGAAGATAGTATCACACATAAACATGTAGGAACTAACAAGTACTATGCCACCAACATCAAGAGGTGCATCATTTACCATAACTTCATCAATGGAATGTTCACATATTGCAAACTTGACCTTACATTTATTGGAAACCTTTATCTCTACTCTTTGTTTCACCCATCCTAGAGCATAAGGATTAGGATGATTATATACTTCTAACCCAATTTTATCTACCATATTTTCTTGAGATCAATGATAAACACAAGCATCTACCTTTGTCTTCTTAATCTAAACTTTGATATGGAAAAGTTTAGAAGGTTCACCTTTTTATTGAGCACTATTGGTACCCAAAGATAAATTTTTATTAAGGGATGTAAAACACAACCATTCATCCACATTAGATCTACACCAATACTATTTTTTATAAATAGAGTTCATATATTTCTTTTTCCTTTTATTCTTGAAAGGATTCTTGTGGGTGCATCTCAGGATGCAACTTCCAACAAGTCTCATTTGTATGACCATCAACATCATAGTGCCCACAATGCTTTATAAATTCCTTATTAGTAGTCAAATTATCATTCAACACACCTTTATTTTTACAACCATTTGAAGAGGAATATGAACCCTCACCTTCATCCATCTCAAGATAATGAGCTTGGGAAGAAGTATCATCTATATATATGATTGGCAAGTAGAATGGGTCCCCTCAATTGACCATAAAATCCTCCAACTATCATATCCCACCTTTTATCATGGATTCATTGAATACCCTTAGCCTTGTTCTATTTTCCAAGGGATAAGGGAAAAAGGAAGGAAGAAAACACTTGGGGTTTCTAAAGAACAATTATAAAAGTACTTTATTATTCTAATTTTCACTTAAGAGGACATTAGAGGGTCATAAGCACTCAAGTGATTAAGTGAAAGTTTATAAGAAAGGGTCCTTTTAATATTTCAATAATTTTACCTCCCTTTTGGATGAACCCTATTGGGGAAATGATATAAATGTAAAGGGAGATCTTGTGGAGAGAGTCATGCTATTTCTTATAATTGAATTTGTAATCTTAAGTAAGAAAATTCTTAACTTTGCCATTGAGGATGAAACCCTTTAATGAAAGTTGGAGTAAGGATGAAAACCCTTATGTTTAACTAGGGTATCCTCATTCAGGGGTTTTAAGGAGCATCATTGGTTTGGAATTGTAGAATAAACATAATTTCTAGGGAAAAAAATAATTGTAAGTGTGGCACCTAAGGTTTGAAGACAAGTTTGGTAGTGATCTAGGGTTTAAAGACCCTTAAGGAAAATAATTGGTTAAATAAGCTTAATAGCCCTTCACTAGGGTTGAAATACTTAGTTTAGGAAATTTTTTGGGTATTTTGAGGGCTTCCATTGGCCACAAAGGTAATTTTTTAAGGTCAAAATTGGCCTATTTGGAAATTTTAATTCACAGTTATATTCCTAGTATTTTTATGTTATTTTTAAGCTATTTAATTTAAGGAAAAATCTAATTTTCAAGTGGATATCATTGGCTATATTATTTGGTAATTTCCTATATATTTTAGAGGATAAAATATTAATTTGATGCCTTAAATAACATTACAATGTTAACACACTACACTATATATGAATAAGTTGTTAGAGTGAGTGAAAGATCTCTACGCAAAAAAATTGAAACTAGTTTTTTCCCGCCTTGTAGGGCCCCTGAGTGTGACTGGAGTGATCATGGATCCAATGGAGGATGCTACTAGTGGTAGTGCATCTGGGGACCTGATCAAGAATCTAATAGAGGATATTCCATCCAATAGATGGAAGAAAGCACTAACAGGTGAAAAGACATGTCCCTCAAAAAGCATGTCGAGTCTCCCTATTTCCATTGAGGGCACGATCCTGAATATCCTAGATGATTTGGTGGAGGAAATCATGGCATCTATGGACCTTGCATTGGTAGGTAAGTTTTTCTCATTCCATCCCAATATTGAAATGGTAAGGAAATGGGTTTTATCTAGGTGGAAAGTTAAGGGTAGTGTATCGATCACTACCATGGCAAGAAGCCTATTCCTTTTTAGATTTACAAATAAGGAGGACATGATAGCCACTCTTGTTGGAGGACCATGGCTATATGGCCCACATTATCTTTACTTATGCTTGTGAAAACTAGGATTTAATCCTAATGTAGACCTTAATAAGTCTGCTCCTGCTTGGGTAAGACTGTCAGGGTTCCCATTGGAATTCTAGGATGAAAAAATCTTCACAGCTATTGGCAATTATATTGGCCAATATGTCACTATATATCACACAACTAGAACAAAATCTAGATGTGTGTATGCTAGATTATGTTTCAATGTTGAAATTAATAAGACTCTACCTATGTCCATAGAGCTAAAATCTAAATATGGGATTTGGACTCAGCTGATCACATATGAAAATGCTACCACTTTCTATAAAATATGTAAAATAAAGGGATATTTAATGACATAATGCAAATCAAATCAAATGGGAAGGAAATATGATTCCCTGGTTGAAGGGGAGGATCAGTCTCTCAATCATAGAAAGACTGGCAAGCAAGGAATGGGGAGCAATGTGGAAAACCCTGACAATACAAAAATGGTAGAGGAGGAGATGAGCAAGGAGGATATCTCTGGTAATGGGGGAAAAGCTATCCTAAAGGAAAATAAATTATCAGATGATAGTCAAAAGGCCTTATTATACATAGCTAACCCTTTAGACAAATAGACTAATATGTCTGAGGAAGGTGAAATAGGTACCCAATAGATAGAGGAAGACAATACAAAAGACAAAGTTTCAAGAGATGGACAGGGAAAGATAACTCTATAAATATACCATACTAAAGGATAAGTAGACTTATAGTTAAATACAGACATTTTCCATGCTCTGGAAGTTAGAGACCAAGCAGGAAATTGTTTAGCAATAGATGAAATAGGATAAAATGGTAGTAATGAATAGGAGGAATGGGTTACCCCAAAGAAAAAGAATCAAAAAGGTAAAAAATTTGTAGATGTTAGCACTGATCCCAAATAAGGGAGACCAACCCTAAGAGAAACAAGACAAAGAGAGATTGCTAGGGAGACTGCTAGTGGTAAACAGAAAACACTAGAGACCCAACCCCTTAAACCCTCTAAATGAGAATATTATCTTGGAACCTGAGGGGCTTTAACAGTCCTTCAAAATAATTTGAGGTTAAAAACTACATTTTAGATAATAAATTATATATTTTATTACTCCAAGAAGTTAAGATGAATGAGGAGACTTTTAGGAAAACTACTGACTACATATGGCCTAAGGTGGATTTTTGCATTAGTCTAGCTGAAGGGGCTTTAGGGGGGATTGTAACTATGTGGAATAGTGCTAAAATTTAGGGCTATCTTATGGCTTATAACAAGCACTTCTTGATTATCAATTTCTCTTTGAACTCCTTAAACTGGTTATTGATCAATGTCTATGGATCGAATAATAGAGCTTTGAGGCAAAATTTATGGATAAACTTGAGAAGTTTTAGGAATAATTCCTAGAACACTAGATGGATGTTAGCTGGAGATTTTAACACTCCTCTATACCCTTCTGAAAAACAAAGTGGGATTATTGATTATTCAGACAACATGTTCAACTTTGCTAAATTTATTAATGACTGGGGATTATTGGATATAGAACTGTAAAACCAAAATTTTACCTGGTCCAATAGAAGAAGAGGAGATCAATTGATTCAAGTAAAGTTAGATAGATTTATTATCTCAAGTAATTAGAATGATTATCATAATATGCATGTGCAGGCTTTTCCTAGAACCATGTTTGACCGTTACCTGATCTTCCTCAGTTGGAGAGAACAGGGACAATCTAGACCTTCCCCATTCCATTTTAAAGCTATGTGGATAAAACATAAATACTTTAGACAAATGGTGGCCCAATGGTGTCAAATTCCTATTCAGGGCACTCCTATGTTCAAAATAGTCAAAAAACTCCAACATATTAAACAAGAAGTTTATGGATGGAATAGGTACAGCTTTGGGCATGTCTTTTAGTAGAAGAAAAACATAGTGGGAAAACTCAAAGATATTCAGCAATAGATGGCTCAAGGGGATGATTTTGAAGACACTTTAGAAGAAGAGAATGTCTTATCTTCTAAATGGAAGAATCTAATGGAAAGAGAAGACGTCTTCTAGAAATAGAAATATCATGTTTAGTGGCTTAAAGAGGGTGATAGGAACACTACCTTCTTTCATCTCTCAGCCATGAAATAGAGTAAGGCCAACCCAATAACAAAGCTAGTTCTGGATAATGGCGACATTATAACTGAAGACAATGAGATAGGAGAACACGCCAGGGATTTTTTTTAGAATCTACTCACTAAAGAAAATAATGATGATGGGAATGATAGACCTATGAACCAATTCATTGATAAAATCCCATGTTTGATAACTAAAGAAGATAATTTGGAGATGTTAAAGCATATATCTGATGAAGAAGTCCATGCTATTTTATTTTCCATGGGTGCATTCAAAGCCCCAGGTCTTGATGGCTTCCCTCCTATATCCTTTTAGGAATACTGGGAGATAGTAGGATTGGATCTTATAGCTGTTGTTCATGATTTTTTTAGATCAAGTAAACTTTTGAAACAAGCTAATAATACTTTCATAGTACTTGGTCCTAAAAAATCACAACCTACACACCTTACTGATTTCAAGCCCATTAGTCTATGTAACACTGTTTATAAGTTATGTACTAAAGTGCTGGTTATGAGGATTCAACCTTTCCTAGACAAAATTATTTCTCCTACACAAAAAGGTTTCATCCTAGGCAGGTAGATTCTTGATGTTGTGATCACCACACATGAGACTATTCACTCCATGGATAAGAGCAGGATCCCTGGTATGGCTCTCAAGCTAGATATTTCTAAAGCATATGATAGAGTCTCATGGACTTTTCTATTCTAAGTCATCAAAAAATTTGGGTTTAATGATAAAATGTCTCACTTGATATGGAACGTTGTCTCTTCTACAAAATTTTTGGTTTTGGTAAATGGTGTACCTAGAGGGTTTTTCTCATCTTCAAGAGGAATTCACCAAGGAGACCCTCTATCCCCGTACTTATTCATCATCATGGTAGAGGTATTTTCAAGATACATACAAGTAGATATAGCCTCAAAAAAGTTAGTGGGCATCAAACCTACCTCCTCCCTTTATCCTATGGTGGTGCAGCAGTTTGTGGATGATACCATATTTTTTGGCATCTCATCGGTGATTAAAGCTAGAAGATGGAAGAATATCTTAAATAATTATGCCATATAGTCTAGACAAAGGATAAATTTCCAAAAAAGCAATGTTTATTTATTTAACACTCCTAATAACCCTAGACATATAATCATTGATATATTAGAATGCGCTAAAGTTGCTCTACTAGCTACCTACTTGGGTCTCCCACTCATGGTCAAAGAGGTATCTCCTAGTTTTTGAAATGGAATTGTGGAAAGAATGTAGAGGAAACTTCTTGGTTGGAAAGGGAAACTCCTCAGCAGTGTTGGTAAACTACAACTTCTTCGAGCCTCGCTGCAAGGTATTCTTACATATTTCTTATCTCTTTTTAAAATTATTATGTATTTTGCTCACAAACTAGAATAGATTCAAAGAAAAAATTTATAGACGGGGGTGGAAGACAAACAGAGAACGTCTTTAGTTAGATGGGAAAAAGTGTGTCTTCTAAAATCTCATGGTGGGCTCAATATAAGGTCTATCAGGAACATGAATAAAGCCCTTCTCTCAAAAATTAGTTGGAACCTGATCCATAAAAATAATGATTGGGGGGAAATAATGTGTGCCAAATACATGCATAGCACTGATGATTCCATCTTTCTTCAACAGATGGGATTACCCCAGGGATCTATGATATGGAATAAAATGCTAAAAAGTAGAAGCCTTCTTAAGTAGGGAATTAGATGGAAACTTGGAAATGGCTGGCATATTAAATTTTGGGATGATATCTAGTTAAAGGACAAGGCTCTCATCACACAAGTAAACTATGGAGAGATTGCTAACTTGGCTACTCAATTTTTTTGAAATAGAGTCACTGATTATATGGAAAATAATAATGGGATGTGGAACTGGAAAAATTTATTGGACTGATGTGATTACTAGCCTGAGCTTTTCCCTAGAGTGAGGGAGATCCAGTAGTGTGTTTAGGAGATCAGAAACCCTCTCTTCCCCTGTGAAGATGAACAATACTAGTGGCTAGATAAGAATGGATCATTTTCTATCAAGTCTACTTACCATCTGCTCATTCTTGAGGCTCAAAAAAAAGATGTGTGGAAAAAGTTTTGGAATTATAAACTTATTCCAAAAATTAACATGTTTTGGTGGGCTACTGCTCATAAAAAAATCCTAACTCAAGATAATCTTCAAAAGAGAGGGTTTACCTTGGTTAACAGATGTTTTTTGTGTGGTTCAAAAGAGGAATTAGTTTCACACCTCTTCATCCACTATGATTTTGCCTAAGAATTATGGGGTACAATACTTAATAACTTTGGTATTGAATGGGTCTATAATTTTGACCTTAAAGAAGTAATCCTTAGCTAGAATCCAACCTTCACACATCCTTGGCTTATGGAATTATGGAAGAAAACTCTACCATGTTTGAGTTGGATTTTATGGAAAGAGTGCAACCATAGAATTTTCAAGGACACTGCTAGAAATGCATCTTAGGTGTTTCACTCTTTTGTTAAGACCCTTATGGAAATGTCACCACAGCCTAGATTCGTGCTATGGAGAAACCCCTATCTCAAATTGAAAACCAAATTGCAGCCAAATGGAAGGTTTTAAACCAGATCCCTGAGTACAATAACTCCAAAATCCTATAGAGACTAAATACTAAATGGATTCCCCCAAAGCCTAACTGGATGAAACTCAACTTTGATGGAACATCAAAGTCAGATGGTAAAGCTAGTGGAGGAGGAATTATAAGTAATGATAAAGGATGGATGATTACTATCTATGCTGGTGGAATAGGAAGCCAGAGCAATAACTATGATAAAGCAATGGCTCTCTGATGGGGGGTTAAAATTGGCTATATCCCTAGGAATAAGGAACTTGAGTATACAAGGAGACTCTAAAATGGTCATAGATGTTGTTAATAAATCATCAAATGTGGGAATTAAGCTAAGAGATATCATTACAAATATTCAAATTCTTTTGAAAAAGTTCTCTAGAGTGGAGATTTATCATATTTATAGAGAGGGCAATAGTGTTGCTGATGCCTATGCCAATCTTGGTTAGCAATTTTTAGGTTGGAGGGTGTGGTGACAAGGCGTTCATATTCCCTTAAACATTAAGGATATTATTCAAAAGGAGATGACTTATCAAGGATGAGGTGGATCTATGACAAGGATAGCTCTTGGAGGTGGTCCATGTGGAGGGGGCCATCGTGGATCTTAGAACTTGATAACTTTTGTACTCTTTTGACAATCATTCATGATTTATTGTATCAATAGGTTAAGGTGCACAAGCATCATTATGAATATCAATGGAAAATGATTTCCAAGCATGGGAGTAGAAAACATCATCTCTATAGGGTATTTTGAATAATGAACCATCACATCTTCATTATGCATAAGTGGAAGCAAGGGTTAGAAACCATTTCAGAGCTAAAGACTAAATTTAGGAACTCCATGGGTTAGGTCTACAAATTCAAGATGGGAGGAGACCAAATTCAAACTGAACCAGTATCTTGTTGTGAATTCAAAAATAATCCATTGGTTTGGCATTATTGTAAAGAAGGGGGTATCAGCCCATATCTAGAAAGGCTTAATGGTTTTGAGAAAAACTTGTCCAAGCAATTTGTGAAATCCTGGCTAAATAAGTGGGTCACAGTTGGCAGAATCAATTTTGAAATCATTTTAGGCAAAATGTTATTATTATTTTTCCTTTTTACCTACTCTCCTCTTTAGAACACTCTATCCTTAGGGTGAGAGATAAAATATCTAAAAATCTAGACATGAACCCTATTCCCCTACACCAAGGCCTCATTTTCTACTTGTATAACCTTCACTAAGCCCTTGAGCCATCCAAGACTATCAGAATTGATAGTGGTGAAATTCCTTCCAATCTAGTGTCTGGTGATGCTATTGATCCCCTGCTCCTACCAAAACAAAAGATGTTTCTTTCTCCACCCCAGAAGAGACCCATGTTGACACCCCCAGCTCCTTTGTGAGAAATAAGGGTAAGAAGAGGAAGGTTGATGAGGAGGAAGAGAATATTAGGGAGACCATGGAGGGGACCCACAAAAATATAGGTAGGGCCATGGGGGGCCAAGGTGGCAAATCTTATAAGTCTTTCAAAGTTAATAAGGAAGGCTTCTCCTTCAGAGTTCACAAGTTGGGGAGGATTTCTAGTAAACTAGCCCCAAAGGCTAGACTTATTGATTATTCAGAAAGCACTTCCGAGGAATCAACCTAGGAGGAAGAGTCTAAGGAGCTGGAAATACAGGAATTTTTTTAGGACACAGGAGGGAAGCAAGAGACTAGGGATTTTGAGGTTACTGAGGAGTATGGTGCTGACACTATGGAAATTGTTGACAATAAGGGGAAAATGTATGTCAAGGAAGCTAGTGATGAAATAGATAATGAGACTGATTGGAAATATAAAATTGGGGCCTTGAAGGATTGTATTCAGAAGCTAGAGTAGAATTTCACCAAAGGACTCTGGAATACAATTCTCTTGAACATGTCTATGCTGAAAGAAGTGGGTAATACTAGGCCTACTGACAATGTAGAGAATATTGAGAAACTTAATGATCTTCTCAAATCAATGATTATGTAAGGAGAGTCCCCTTTGACTCTGGTCTTTCTATTTCTTGTTTTTCTTGTTTTTGTGTCTATTGGTTCTCGGTTAGTGTTGTTGTCTCTCTGAAGGCATATTTTATTTGATTACCTTCTTATCTTTTTTGCTCTATGAAGGGTTCGGCCCCTGGTTTGCCACCTTACCTTATCAAAAACATTACAATGTTAAATAAACTCTATTAGGGTTTGCATCATTAATTATAACATTTTTTGAGGTTTATTATAGCTAAGGTTTATCATAAAATTCAAAAATATAATTTCAGGTTGTTAGGGTTTGTTTGTAAAACTTGATTTTTATATTTGTTCTAATTTAGGAAGATTATAGTGGTATGAAAACCCATTTCTTGACTAGATATGGTGTGTGAATAACTAAAATGGATTGGTAACCTAAGTTTTTGCCAAAAGAGGAATAAAAATATCCCATTAAAAAGGTGGGGATAAAGAAGAGGATAGTGGATAAAGTCATGTATGATTTGTTGTAAGCTATGTAAAATTATCTGAAGGAGTTAAGGGCAATAGGTCCCAAGGATTTGATAAAGGCTATAGGGTCGAGCCCTAGACATCAAGAGCCCCCATTAGAAGAATAAAAAAGACCAGTAGAAGTGATTAGTGTTTCATCATTACAAAATTATTTCCCCTTGATGATGAGATAAGAGGGAGAGATCATGGAGCACAAGCCCAAAGGAGAAGAAAAGTCTAAATTGCAAGATGGGGGAGATAATTTTATGGTTAAAGCCCAATCATTAGAGGATAAAGTTGACAAAGAACTTGTTGATTTATAGAATAATAGTGTGGAGAGACATGTATTTGAAGAATAAATGGGGATTCACAAGGATAGAATGGTTTCTATATATCCTAATTCACCAAAGGAGGACAAGCTTGTTGTTTGTAGCCCAAGGTATGAAAATCTTGGTAACATATCATATTTATTATGTTACACTATATTGTTTTAAATTTGTTTCCCTCATAAGAAGCATGCTAAAAGGGGTGATAAAAGGAGTCATACAATTTACAACATGGGGCATGGGGACCCCTTGATTTAAGATAACAATTGTTGTCAAAAGTTGTGGGATCCTAATAATATTTTGAGATATACAAAGGGTATAAATTTTGATTTTAATATATTTTCAACTATTCCTTTCATTGGAGTAAGGGAAAAATTAGAGTCAGTTTCAAATAAGTATGAGGAAGCTTTAAGGCATGTGAAGAATCATTTAAATTCTTGTTTTAAGAACCTTATGAATTCTAAAAATGGAGGTTCAAAGCAAGCTTGTGAAAGGATTGAATTTAAGTTTGTGATAAGGAAAGAGAAATCAAATTTGAAACATAAAATTGGTACCTTGAATCCCTTTGAGTAGTAGAAGGGAAATTTAATGTCCCCAAATGGGATGATTTCATACTAACGGTGTTTTACCTTAAATTACACAATTATGAAAATGAAATCAGCAAACCCTAATTTACAAAATAATGTCAAAAAACCCTTGTCAAGCCCTATAAACCTTAGACACCATAATAGTAGGGTTTTGTAGATAAATTCTATCCAAAATCTTGTGCTAAAATTAACTAAATACTTGTGGAAATAATCAAAAAATTAAATGCACAAAACAAGTTCCTATTTTACCAAATATTTGAAGCTAAAATGCCACTTTATGATGGCTAGAAAATCTAATTTAATTCTAAAAATTCATATATTATTTTGAATATTTTTCCACTTTAAATCCTTGCCAAAAATTGCCACAAGTGCCCAGAAAATTCTAGCGAACCTTTTAGGGCATAGAAATGGCCAAAATTTTCCCTCCAATCCAATCACCCAACTCACCAAGTGTAGAGAAATTAGTATAAAAATAAGAATGTGAAATCTTGCCTTTTACAAGTGAAAATTTCTTCAAAACCTATCAAAACTATTAAATAATAATTCTAAAAATTATTATTAAATTTTCTATTGATTTAGGGATTCGAACCCTTCACAAAAATCCTCCAAAACCTCATGCCAACATGCAAAAATATATCAAATAAAATAAAAATATTTAATTTGCATAAAATAGACCAAAGAGGCCTCCAAACCCTCGATCTGAGCCTCCAAATTAGTTCTCTTCACTTGCATAAATAGGATAAATATTAAATAAATTCAATATACAAGAAATAAGCCTCAAATCCACATGAAAACTTCACAATAACTCCTCAAATTAAATCTTTTCATTTCTATGGTAAGATATCCTTAGTAAAGGTGGTGTCAAAAGACACTTTTTTTTATATTGATCAACACCAAAACAATGAACTTCTATTGGGCATGTATCCCAATAGTTTCTTCAAGTATGAAGAACAATTATCAAAATTTAGAATATCCTCTATTGTAGTCTTCACCTTATATTTGTATCTTTCAAAGGGGGAGAAACCACCTTGGGAAGATTAAATACATCATAAGAATTTGCTTTCTCTTTTTATAAAATCTTTTCCTTTCCTTACTTTAGTTCCCATGCCGACATTCTCTTTTTTTAATGTAATATTAATTAGTTGCCTTAATAAAAATAGTAATTAAAATTACTTTAAGTTAAATAAATTGATAATTTATTTATTTATTTATTTAAGAACCTTAGTGGTAAAAACCAATTTTTATCAAATATTCTATTAATTAAGTAATAATTGTCTTATGATAAAAATCACTATTTCGATAATTAATAATTAACTAATAAAATATAATTACCCAAAAGGGTTCCTTTAGCCTATGTGGAAATAGACTAAAGGTATTCAATACCTACTTAATCATGATTTTGAAATGGGAACATCATAGGAAACACCTTGGGGAAGCAAAGTATTGAAATCTCTGAGCTTCAAAAATTAGAATTTGTAAAGAAGCCAAAGAAGATTTTCCAACTGGAAGGGGGACAAATAAACTCAAAAAAAATTGAACTACATGATAAATGTTTTTGAGTTGAAAAAATAAATTTTTTTTTGAAAATCTAATTTTAATTTGACCTATCAATTCCAAATACCAACCCCCATAATATGGAACTTTCTAGTGTTCTGTCAGTAGCCTTGTCAAGCTGGTCAAACTGGTGAAGTTTTGACCTAAAAGAGGATTTTATTTACCTATCAAGAAATATGGCACATTGATATTTATTTTATGACATTTTAAAATTCCCATGATTATTTTTTAAGACCATGAGAAGAAATGGAGAATTAATTTTCAATCCAAGGAGAAAATTCAAATTCTACAATTCCAGACACCATTCCAAGACACCTGTTCAAATGCTCATATATTTCACCACATGATGATTTTGGCCAAATTATATTAAAATTATTTTATTACCCATATTTAATTATAATTAATTAAAAATTTATGTTGGTTAAGTGGTTGTGCTTTATGAAAATTCTTTAAGAGCATAGGGAGTCCAGAATGCAAGTAAAACCCCATAAGTAAATTTACTCCACATGATATCTTATCTTATATTTTTCATGTGAACCCAATATTTTCAAGTATTTTTATTGGGTAAGTATAATCCACATTAATTTTAATAATTTTGGATTTGTAGGTCTATGCTTCATAAACCATCAGTAAGAAGATTCAGCTCTAAAACCCTCCAAAACCCTGATAGTGACCAATTTTGATAAAAGTCATTTTTATTGAAATATAATCATCTTGAATCAACCTAAAACATTTTAAAAAATTAATTAAACTCAGATAAGATTCCATAAATGTAAATTTATTTTATGAATATGTATGGATTAAGACAAAAAATAAGCTTTTTGGATAAAAAAGCATGTAAATGAGTTACAAGGTAGTAAAATAAAAACCAATTCATGGAGGTTGAATCCTAATTTTTTTTATTCATCATAAAAATTTTAGATGGTAAAAAATATTCTTGTAAGTTCCCCAACTAGCTCCTTCATAATGGTCACTCTACAAGAAAATAGGGTAAAATGGACCTAGTCAACCCTATTGACTAAATGGCAGGAGTTTATTCATCAAAATTACCCATCTCATGATGGGAGGATTTGAATTAGATCAAATTTCATATTTTTTTTAGGTCTTAAATGGTTTTTTTCATGTTATAATGGAGTTTTAAGTCCAAGAAGTAGGCTATTAGGCTAAATTGGCCTAATATGCCTAATTGGTCAATCAAACAAGTAAAGAATGGCATTGAAAATATATAAAATTAATTAATTTTGGAGTTAACACATTAAATATATGTTTTTTAACTAGATATATCATGCTCAACTCAATCCACAAATTCCATTTCATGCAAGTTGAGCTCAAGTGGAAGTTGACTAGTATTTGAATCAACATCACTTTAGTTGTTTTTTTGACAAGATCATGCATCTCTCATGATTTACATGAAAATGAGGATCCCACTTCATCTTAAAATCACTTAAATATGGATTTAACATCCAAATAATGGTGTGTATTATCATGCAATTAATTTTGACAAGTCAAAGTGGGTCCACCACCTCTATTTCTATGTCAAAGTGAAAGCCATTCATATTTTTTAAGAATTGAAAGATTTTGAAACTTTGTTTAATATTATAAAGGACTTTAATCCAAGGAATGACATGTATTTTCATGTAAATAATATTTTAAAATTCCAATATGGGCCCACCATCTCCATTTCGATGCCAAAGTGAAGACCATGCAATTTTTGAAGACTTGGAAGATTTTAAAGACTTTAATTAATATTGTAAAAGGAATTTAGTCTTGAGTTATTTCAAAGAAGACTAATCCTTCTCTTTTCCATGCAATATTTTATATATATTTAAAATAAATTATTATTTATGTAAGCTTTTAAAGCTATTTTTATCATCCCTTAGGCTGGTATAGGAATATTATACAAATATTGTAATTTGCACCAGAAATCAATAAAGAGAGTTTGTTTGCAGATCAATTTATGGTTGTAGTGTGTAAGTTTGATTGTTTATTTTCATATAAGTGTGATAAATATCTCCTTTTTCATGTCCTTTCCTCACCTACTACTATGATTTCATGTTTTACATGTCACTTAAAGAGTTAGCAATAGAAATTATGTTGAAGATTGTTAGTATGCAGTGTCTTTAGAGACCTCCTTTTACAAACCTTTAATATAAAAGATTATTTCAACCTACATTTGAATTATTGATGTTTAGGACTGATCTGAGAGAGTTTTGTTGATAAATTATTGAATCTTGATCTATGTGTGTGTGTCTAAGTTTCATAGTTTACATAGGATCAATCAATATTTAGGTGCATCACCATCATAGATAGGTTTCATTTTTAGTTTCTTCTTTTCTTTTTTCACCCCAATAATTAGTAGTTTAGTAAGTAATTAAATAGTGATATAATCAGAGGATCTAGCTTCATCAAAATCTAGAGGTATGATCTATATATAGGCATCCCATAGCCTTAGATCATTTCCATGTTAGTCTAGTTATGAGTCAGACTTGAGCAATCTGATCTCTATTGGGTGTGATTTGGATAGATAACACAACCAAGTGATAATTTTCATCATGATGATAGGTAGATAATAGAGGAACAAAGTGAGGGTTTCTAATAAGGGTATGAACAACAAGGAGAGTTATTAGTACAAAGGGAAAATATTCTAAATCAAGGAGAAAATTTTGCCCTTATAGCAAGGACACAAGAAAGGTGCGAGGAGTGGCTAAGGAGGTAAAAATTATGGCATGTCCTTGTTTTTATTGAGACATCATGGAAGACCCTTAGCCTTAACTTATTCTTGAGGGCTAAGGGAAAAGCATGAAGGGAAAAGAGTATTGAATGTTTTGTTTGAATATTTTAAAAGACCTTTCCTTATTATCTTTTTTTAAAATCACTTAAGCTTTCATGACCCTTAAAGGTCCCCTCTTTAAGTGAAATAAGAAACATAAAGTAACTTTTTGAAAAGGTACTTTTACAAATATTCAAACAAAACATTCAATACTATTTTCCCTTCATGCTTATCCCTTATACCTTGGGAATAAGTTAAGGCTAAGGGTCTTCCATGATTTCCATATCAAAATAGGGACATGACAATCCTACCAATCTAAAATTACTTTTCCTCAAGAAATATAAGTAACCAAAGTGTTATTTCTACCATGGTTTTTATGAAACACTCGAACCTAGGCCCTTCCTAATAGAAATACCCCACTTGATGAAGCCTTCTATAATTGTAGATGAAGTTCCTTTATTTCTTAATCAAGTTGAAAATGAAAAAATAGTAGCACCTCATCTTTTTACTTCTTATCCTTGAGCCCAAAAATTGTGAAAATTCCCATAAGATGCTAAAATCAAGAAAATATTCAAAGTTGGCATCACAAAGGTGTCTACAAAATTGTATTCCAACTAGGTAGTCCTGAATTTATAAGGCATTGATTTCCCTTGCATCAACACCTACACATGAACCAAACACATTAGTCTAAAAAATTATCTTCCCCTTCACCTTTATATTTTTGGCAATACCTTATTTAAGGAGTATGGCTAAAAACTCCTCATTTCTAGGCATGGTGCAGCACATAGCATCCTCCTTATCCACACAAAAAATGATGTTTCTTTTTAATACCTTGCTGCCCCAAGTGTATTCCAGCTTATTCAAATTATAATAATGGAATATAATCTTTATCCCACCCTTCAAACTCTCAAATTTGAATCTCTCAAGGGTTGGAAACTCATATGTGGAAGTAGTAACTCCACCCTTGGCCCATAAATCCACTTGTCTTCTTTCCTTGGAGTGAACCAAATATTTTATAAACCTGAACCATTTTTAATGGGGGCTGATTTGAATTTCAAAAACCATGAAAATATTCATTGGATCTAACCCATCCATCACCAATTTGGTTTCCCACGATCCCTTCATGTCTATGCCACATAAAAGAAACACTATGGACATAAGCAAACAAAAGAAATCAGAATTGGAAATTGTTAAATTTCTGCCCTTTATATATACATTAATGGTCTTTTAAGTAAATTTTGAGTCCCACAAACATGGAAGTTACATACCTTGAAGGAGTGATGCATCAATTGGACCTTTTTCATCAAAGAAAAACTTACACTTTCTTGCAAATTCAAAATTGTTAGGGTGTTATTCATTGCTCTTTTTTACCTTGTTTCATGGGCATATGTTTATCTAAAGTTTCTCATCCACCCCTTCATTACTACCAAAACCAAGAATCCTCTTGGTTTCAAACCTTGGGGTGTATTTATCAAGCTAAATTGACACTTTTTTCAACACATTTTTAGAATATACACTTGGCTGAATTGACATAAAAAAAAATTAAAAATTTTTGAGTGCATTTCTAATCTCTTTCCCATGTATTTTTTAGAATTCCTTATCCTCTTCGCATGTGGAATTTCACTCCTTTACAACACCAATTTCAATAAAATATTTTCAAAATTTGTAGGACTTAGAGAAAAAAATTAAATAATTATTTTCATACATTCGTAGAGAAGTAGCATGGCCTCCCTTCAACAAAACTTTTATCACTCTATCATGCCTTATAAACCACATTATAACATTCCTTAACAACCAAATCATACAAATACAATTTTTAAATTTATTTTCATACAAGTTACCCTATGCCCCATTCATTGATTTTTTGTATGGGTAACCTTTTTCCATTTTTTCTCTACTCAACAAGCCATGTATGTGACCCATTTCCTTCATGAGATTTGGTTTTTCCAACTCAAAAATTGTAGCTTTACTTACTACCCTTATTGCCTTTGTCAAATTTCTCTCATGGAAACTTCATTCCATCACCTTTGAGGTCACCTCTTTCCTCCTAGCATGTTTCTTCAAATTGAATTACACATACAAACATAACCCTTGTTATCCTAGAATAGAATTGACAAAATGTAGAGAACTCACCATATTTGTAAAGAGCAAAATCTCCTTGCCTTGGAAATACTGATCCCAAGTTTCCAATCTTTGCTTTATTTTGTATGCAATAGATCCATCTTACTTTTCATTCATTGAAATCTCTAGGGGATGAAGTGAACCATCTTTTCTAGAATTTTGTGAGCATGCCATATTTCAATTTTGAATGGAAAGATCATAATATTTTGAGTATAATCTAGGCCTCTTTCTTATGAAAATTTAAGACCTTACACTATCCACTATATAAGTTTATACCCTTCTATAAACTTTTTTGGAACCTTTATTTTTAGAATTACTTACGCATGAAGTGAGTTGGAAGTCAACAAAAAATTCAGAACTTGTTCCCTTTTGGAGTGGACTAAGTTTTTATCAAAAAATCAATTTTTGGTATATGTAATAGGCTGGAAAAACTCAAAATTTTCCATGAATGAATGGATTTGGTCTTCCACCTAAGTTTTATACTTTCTTACACGTACATGTGGCTGAGTTTCCACATAAAATTTAGACATTCCTATATAAATGGTGAGTTGAACTTATTTCCTTCGAAATGGTTGTCCTAAACAACTACTTTTATAAATTACCATACCTTTCAATAATGAAATTGAATGAGTTCTTACAAGTTGAGGTGGCTTCCCAAAATCATAATTTTCAGCCCTCTTCATACCCTTTTTTGTCTAAACATTTCTAAAATTGTCAATGCTTATCATTTGAGAAATGAGGTGGATCCCCATCTATTGTAATGGCTGCCCAAACTCCCAAATGTTAGCCCTCTTTGATTTTTTGTGGCACTTTTAATCATTATCCTATGTAAGGTCACTCCCATCATATGAAATTCACCCACATTTTTGTTCTTTTCCAAAGTAATGTTTAGCTTAGGAATTTCCATTGTGTATGGGATGGTAAAGTCATCTGCCATGGTGACCCTAAATCCCTTAAGCTTCATGGGTTATATCCCAAAAGATGAAAAAAACCTATATGAATAAATTAAAGGGTGGCCCTAATATCAATGACAATAGTAACTTTCTTACCTTGAAAAACTACCTTCCCTCTTAAGGGATGGTACCTAGGAACTCTGGATAAGATTACAAAAGTACCACTCATGTCCTCTCCCCCTTCAACTACTAAGTGTTCCTCTTCATAGGTGGATGCCCTCATTTATTCTTTATTTTTTATAAGTTTTACACATTCCTATTTTAAATATAAATCCTCCCATTTTCCAATCCTTTCATTGGAATCCTCATATGGGTGTGTCTTCCTAAATTTTCTCTCTTCATTCATGATTTGATCCTTTTCATAACTAGCTACCCCAATCAGTTCTTCTTCATTTATATCTCCTCTTTACAACTCTTTAAAGTAAATCTTTACATCACCCCAATCAAACATCCTAATGATCCATCTTATGAATTAATCATATGTATCAATGAAATAGTGATCTTGGGTTACCAATCCATGGTGCCACCAATCATGGGTAGCTCTCTCCAAATGCAATATGTCAAATTTTAAGGCCTCATCTCCTTCCATGGAATGAAGCGTAAGGTATGTGTCTACCTTATCAACTCATGTGCTAGATAAAATTATTTTAGAACCATCAAATATGGGAATGCAAATCTTTCCCAAGGCCTCATGTATTTCTCTTTAGCTATTTCATTCCATCCAAAGACTACCTCTACCCTTTTTCTATAACACAAAATCAATGAGGTCCATTTCCTTCCTAAAAGGGGGTGGGTAAGTCATATATTCCTAATAGATCTCCATCAAATCAATCTACATAACAATTTATTCCTTTAACTTGTGAGAATTATTCCCTTTTATTTCCTTCACTATTTGAAGGAATTCACTTATTGTTCCCATCAACTGATCTTAAGATTTAGAGAACCTATCAAATCTTGCATTGTCCATGCCCTTCATGTCATTGTTTGACATGAAACCCTTCAATCCTATATTTTTCCAATATATTATCTCTTATACTAATAAAAAATAGCTTTAAAATATGCTAAACACTGATCAATTAGTATTAGATCCAAACATGAAAGTATAGCCCTTAAAAATAAGATTTTATTCTTCAAATCCTAGGTGTCCTTAGCTCTCCCAATCTAAGTTGACACTATGCATAAAAATAAGAATAACTCTAAAATTGAATTTATGGCACAAAAATCCCCAAAATCATGAGACTTCACTCCCAAATCAAGTTTCCACTCTCCCAATAGAAAGTCACCTAAATGAAAATTACTAATTGGTGTCTAAAACACCCTTAAAGGACTAGTTGATTCCAATGATAACTTCTCAATGAAGTTACCTCAAAGAAGGAAAAGGGTTTTTTCCCCCTAACTTTGTTTTTTGAAGGGTTTCATATTCAAATCAAATGTCTTAGAATTTTCATGCTAATAAACTAATTTTCAATATCAAAACATAACATAACCTCTCCAAATGATTCCTCTTTTACTTTTGTAACCCTCTAAGTGTGGATCCCAAAAGAGGAAGGGAGGGTAATTTAAAATATTTTAAAAGACCTTTCCTTATTATATTTTCTTAAAATTACTTAAGCCTTCATGACCTTTAAAGGTCCCGTATTTAATTTAAATAATAAACATAAAATAACTTTTTAAAAAGGTAATTTTACAAATATTCAAACAAAACATTCAATTTTCTTTTCCCTTCATGCTTGTCCCTTATCCCTCAAGAATAAATTAAGGCTCAGGGTATTTCATAAGATTTTTAAGGACCTTCAAGAGGACCTTATTGGGAGGTATGCACATGAGGGAAGTGCCTCTTAATTCTTCATGATAGTCCCCAAATTACTAAAGTTCTTAGATCCAAATTTAAGGGTAAGAAAAGTGAATATATTCTTGGTAAGGGTTCATTGCATTCCCCTCATACTTTGTTCTTACTTTGTTTTGATTATGATAAGCATTTTTCTAATAATAAGGATGAGATGAAGGGCACTAAATGGTATAAGTAATTCTCCCAAGAGAATTCATGGATATTGGATCCATGTGAGCCTTAAAAGCATAGTATTATTATGTTATATTGGGGGATAAGGGATAGAATATGGATAACCATGGAAAGGGTGATAATCAAGAGATATTGTGATCTAATGATCGAAGGGAGTGATGTGTGTGACTTGTTAACTATGGTTACTCTTGATTCTATCTTGTTTCTTTCAATATTTATTATTACTAGGAAGGAATGTATTTAACACTCCTTATCACCATATAAATTTTCATAATATGCATAAGTGGATTTCCAACCAATATAAGAGTGAATTTGAAGAAAAGAATGACATGATACAACTAGGATAAGGATGACATAAGTGCATCTATTGGAATCTAAGTGAGAAGGGGTTGTAAGGTAAAATCAAGGCATAAAAAAGGATTTCACATCATGCTTATAAGGATTGATAATTTGATCATAAAGTGTTACTAAACACTCTTTTTTTCACTAACATGTTTATTCTCTATATAGGGTCACATCACCATCTAATCGCAACAATAATGAGTAGAAAGGAAGTTACAAATTTTGAGTGGTATAGCCACTAAGGTGTCCTAAGAATCATCACATTACATTATTGATAAATATTGATAATTAAGGATTTGGCAAGTGGATACAAGTCTTGTAATGGGAAAAAATAAAAAGTGTGGACAACCTTACGAATTCTAAATTTTTTGATAAAATTAAGGACATAATACATTCATAAAATTTTGAGTATACTTTGCCAAATTAGCTAGTTATATGTTAATAAAATTGGTGAAAAGTGTGGCAACACATCTTGAAAAATACAAAAAAAAGTTTGAAAATGATAGGGTCACAAAAACCAAAAATAATGAAGAGGCAAATAGGTAACATAGTTGATCAAATGCACAAAAAATTCAAAAAAATGGGGTAAGTTATAGCCCTCAATAAGTTTTAAGTTTACAAAGGAGATTTAGATTTCCACTTATGAGGTAAGGTTGAAATTGGTAGAAGAGTAACAACACTTTTGATGGTAGCAAGTACATGAGCAATAAAGAATTGTGTTGTCACCATGGCAAGGCCACATGCTTGTGCCAAGCCTCAAAAGGGAAGATAGGTTTTCTAAAATATTCAATTGTAATTTTTTCAAGTCATTTGTTGGGATACACTTTGAATGGAATAAGAAAACATCAAGGTACTTGTGAGAGTATTGGGATGCTTACCTAAGAGCCTCCTACTTCAAGGCACTCGGTTAATAAAAGTTTTTTGTAAGGGGAAGCCTTGGTATCTTGATATACATTTTTGTTCAAAACTTTTCTAGCACTATGGAAGGGAGTTATAGGTTACTAACGTATGCTTGGGAGGTTAGATGTATGGGTGGACATCTAAAGGATGAAGTAGGAATAAATAGCTTCAAGATTTGTCATAAATTCAAGTCTATAAACTAAGAACATAGCCACATAAACTTCAATTACAACAATACTTTGGGGACAATTACCTTCAGAGTCAACACATGAGCAAAGGAGGAAAGTAAGAGTCACGTCAGTTTTTAATAAGTTTTCAGCTCTTATAGAGCTTGAAATGATAATCTTGAAGTCTGGTTTTAAGAGGGGTAACAACTATTATTAGTTATACATTGAAGACTATAGTAGGGGCAGCTGTTGGTGTGAGAGAGGGATGAGCTTGGTGGCCATTTTTGAGGATGACTACAGTTGGTCTCTACCCTACAATAATAGGTATAGCCACAAATATAAACTAAAGGTAGTTTCCCTTCCTTGGGAAATAACTACAAGTGGACATTACATAATGAGAAATGTTGGGACACCCCCTTGGATATTGTGATTGATTGAGGACAAGAAATTTTATACAAGGAGGATTTTCATGTCCCCTTTTTGATCAAGGATCCATTGAATACCTTTATCCTTATTCTATTTCCCAAGGGATTAGGGAATAAGGAAGGAAAATACTTGGGGTTTCTAAAGAGCAATTATAAAAGTACTTTATTATTCTAATTTTCACTTAATAATGGGACATTAAAGGGTCATGGGTACTCAATTAATTAAGTGAAAGCTTATAATAAAAGGTACTTTTAATATTCAAATAGTTTTCCCTCCATCTTGGATGTACCCCTTTGGGGAAAGGCTATAAAGGTAAAGGGGGGATGTTTTGGACCAGGCCATGCTATTTTTGATAATTGAATTTGTAAGATTAAGAATGAAAATGCTTAACTTAGCCATTGAGAATGAAAAACTTCAATGGAATTTGGAGGAAGGATGAAAACCCTTATTTTTAACAAGGGCATCCTCATTCAGGGGTTGGAAGGAGCATCATTGGTTTAGAATTACAAAATAAACATCATTTTAAGGGCCAAAAATTATTGTAGGTGTGGCACCTAGGGTTTGAGGACAAGGTTGGCAATGACCTATGGTTTGAAAACCATTAAGGATAATAATTGGTTTGATAATCTTAGCATCCCTTCACTAGGGTTGGGTAACTTAGTTTGGGAGTGTTTTTGGGGTAGTTTGATGATTGTTATTGGCCATAAAGGTAGTGACTTACCTAGAAATTAATTCATCCATTTTGTAAGGTCAAAATTAACCTATTTGGAGATCTGAAATCATAGTTATACTCTTGCTATTTTTATGTTATTTTTAAGCTATTTAGTTAAAGTAAAAATCTGATTTTCAATTGGATATCATTGGTTGTATTATTTGGTAATTTCCTTTATATTTTGGAAGGGTAAAATATTAATTTGATACCTTAAATAACATTATAATTTTTAATAACCCTGATAGGGTTTGCATCATTAAGTACAACATTTTTTTAGGTTTATTAAAGCTAGGGTTTGCTGTAAAATTTAGAAATATAATATTAGGTTGCTAGGGTTTAGTTGAAAAAACTAATTTTTAGATTTGTCCCAATTTGGGGATATTGCACCAACATACTTCATCAAGATGTCTTAGTCAAATATATCCTCCCCCATTTGGATTTTCATCTTGAAAACTCATTGGTATACTCCTACACCCTTTGTCCTTATCATTGCCTCAAATGTTTCCAAACAATAGACCTTTCCTCTTCATATAAAATAGGATAGAATTGCCATTTTATCAAAACATTAAACTTGTCCTATTTATTAATTGGGGGTATCTTCTTCACAACTAAGGAATTAACATAAATTTCAAACCTAGTTAAAGCATGATTGGTTACTTTTAACCTTACAAAATAAATCAACCAACTTTCATTAATCTGATGTAAACTGATTTATACCTTAAGTTGAGCTAACCAATGGTCTAGGTTCTCTACATTCACCTTTCCTTCATACAACTAAATTTCAATATTTACTTTAGCTTTCAATCAAGGTGGAGCTTGTCTGGTATGGGGTTGCTTCTCATGATCATGAGCTTTCAAATTTTCACTTACATATAAAGCTTACATAAAAATACCTAGATTTCCCATGAGAATCCTTGTAATGGATTAACTTATCAAGCTCACTCAAGAAAAGAGAGATGTAAGTAATGCTCTCTTCTAACTTGTGGAACTATTCTTCATTGTTAAATTTTCTTATTTATTATAATGGGCCATGTCTTTGACTTCTTTATTCCACTTTCTTATGGAGATATCTTACTACAAAGGAACCAAGTTACCTTTTCCACTAGCACTTGTTTTCCAAGTAACGGGCATAAAACTCTAAACAGGTCACATAAAACAAACCACATATAATAAAACATAAACCAACTCTGATACCAATATTATCCATAATCTACATGGATATACCATTTCAATATTCACCACCATGGATCATATATTATCTTAACATAGACATGATTAATTCCTTACTATTATGCATTAATTTGCTACTTAAAATAAATATTTAAGGTGTTGCAAATGAAATTATAAATTAGTGAAATATATAAAACTAGAAATACAGTGTGAATGAATAAATATAACAAAGCAAAATGAAACAATAGTTTAGCCTAAAGACACACAATATGAAAAAATCTCTAATAGAGTGAAGAGATCACTCCTTCCTTTTCTACTATATAATTCTCAAGCACAAGTATACTTCCATAAAGTGGACTTCATGAACATGATTATAATTTAACACTTTCCAAAACTTGCATGATGTTTTGCCTTTCTTACAACACTTCTCATATAATTATAACACCACAAAAATCAAACCCAACTAAGAGAACCAATGAAAAACTCTTCCTCATTTAAGAATGGAATGCACACTTTGAGTTTCAATATTGAACCTAGATGAATTCACTTCCATCCAATGCCTTTATTTATTCCAAGGCTTGTATTTATACATTAAATAATCATCAAGAGGTATACAGAATGCCCAAATGAATAAATTAATTAGCAAACAGTCCCAAAACAAGCCATGTTTACAACCATTACTCTTCAGCCCTAGGCCACATTTTTTTTTGACAAGCCATGGTGCCACCGTTAGTGTCTGTGAAAATCCCTGGACCCAGTATGGGTTTCTTTGAAAATCCATGGAATCAGGTCTACATCAAAATGAATATCTACTCTTAGAGTGTTAGGATCTCTATAACTCCTCATGCACCTTTTTAACTAATAATCTTACATGAATTTTATTCGAGACATGTTACAAACATTTATTACATAGATGAGAATAGTGGAACTAGTTAGCTAACATGGCTAACCTACTAGATCTAAAATTTGGATTGGGAATAGATAAGGGTGAATGGGAAATGGGATGGTAGAGGAATAAGTTCTCAAAATAAGAAGTGGGTGGAAGATCAACATTGGTCTATATGATTACATTGATAATTCATAAAGGAGCAAGATGATCATAAGTATTAAGATTTCTAGGTTTTGGTTTAGACTTAGGTCATGAGATAATGAAGCTAGATGAGACCTAGGTGAAAGGGATGACTCTTGAGTAGACTAAGTTTAACCAAGTGGCCTAATAGCATTGTTCTTTTAACTTTATGTTAGAAATTATTTTGATGGTACATATAGCATTTTCTTATTGGATCTGTATGATTACATATGCTATATTTTAATCATTACATGCATGTTATCATCATTATAAGCCATTTGAAAAAAATATATATGATCATAAATGAAGATGGACATTATTGTGGAAATAGTAGGAGGATTTGTGTTAGATCTACAGATATGATATGTATGCTTTCATATGGTCATTTTATTATTTTTCATGCCTTTTTTCATCATCATAAGTGATAAGAATCTATGCCTTTAGATATATTAAGTAGGCCTATATTGTAGACATGGTACATACTAAGATTAGGAGGGAACATATTTTTTATATGAACACCTAGCTAATGGAAAAAGGTATCTACCAAGTTATATCATCATTTTTTTCTCCACAAATGGCTAAGTCCATTCCTTGGTATTATTATTATTCATTATTATGATTTCTTACTCTTTCTCATAAGGGCCATCCCATGACTATGTTTATATGTTAAGGGGTGAAGTCACATGCAAGCATGAATTAGTACATGGTGGATAAGTGATGACCACATGGCATTGATCATCAGAGGAGGGACTGTATTAGAGTTTTGGCTAGTCATATAATTTCCCTTATAAGTGCAGAGACCATCCACTACATAGATAATGCCAGCCTTAGTTATTAGATCTTGTACTTGCTTGATAGGTCTGTATCCACACTTTACACCAAAATCATATGGTTACTTAGTTATACTTGTATCTGTGCTAATATTCAAAACCTATCAATTTTTTATGCTCATTTTCAAAAGTGAAGGACAATCCCTTAACAAAAGATTGCCTATATCATCTATTTATAGTTAGGTAAGTTAACTATTTTCCCCAAACAAGTTGACTCCTTATAATTGACTCCTTATAACTAACTCAATCCTTTTATATAAGCTAAAATCTCTCTTTCACTATTTTCTTTAACCATTGGATTGACCTAGTTGGGCCTTATTACATTTTGATTTTTTGCATCCAAGTGAACTTGATCCTTGCAGTTATAACAAGCTTATAAAAAATAAAATTTATCAAAAAATCACTAATGTTATTCAATTTTTTTTAGAGATGAAGAAAAGTAACTTTTACTGGTCTATAAAAGGAAGTAGGGCTTGTAATAGTATACCATATATTTACTGAATCTTGAGACAAATACATTTTTATTTGTAATTTATCCAAGCTTCTTGAGGAGTTATAAGGATTCATAAATTAAATATTTCCATACCACCCAAATTAAAAGTTTATAATTAACATTTTCTCTATTCTAACTTAAAAAATCTTTTTGACTGAATTTAGAATCAAAGTGACCCAGTGTGTCTAGTGTTATTTTAATGAAATTTGATTACATTTTCTATTTTATGAAAGATATTATATCTGACCTTTTCAACTTTATTATACTAAGAAGAGCTCAAAAATATAAGGTTTTATTTCATGCCTAACCATTAATTTCTTTGTGAAGTGTGAAATTAGTTTTTTATTATCCTGCATTGTTTTCTTTGTTAAGCTTCATCGAGCCATTTACAATGTACAGTGTCATTCTTTTAGATAGTTTTATCAATCATTATAATTTTAGGTGACTATGTTAGTAATGTCATAATAAACTATTAGTATTCTATTTCAAGAAATCATATTTATCAAAAATTTAACTATTATGGGAGATAGGGCTTTAGGCAATCAACTATTTTATACGAACACATAATGAAGAATAGTATCATCAGGTGATCATTTTGCTTCACTTGGAATAGAAGGAAACAAAGGAAATTTTTTTCTTCAAAAATAGTTAGGTTATCAAAAAAAATATTTAGAATTATTCAATTCAATGTCAAGACATTTTAAAAAACTAAAAGCATCTTCTTGTTGTGCTCTTAGCTTCCATTGTTTGATCACTGGTCTTAATGGTTGAATTTATATTGATATGCATTTTCTTTAAATGTTATTTTACTATTATTATATTAATTTATCAATAAATATTATGCAAAAATTTTATAATGGTCCAACAAATAAAATATTTTAATATTTGTAAAAATAGGGTAATTTTTGAAATTGAAAAATTGAACCCACTGGTCAAGAATGAATTCTAAAAACTTTAAAATTTCATGTTTTTTGAAATTTTAGTAGAACTTTACATTTTTGGGAGTATGGTGTTTTTAATCACAGATTCAAATCTATTTTTTTTAATTCATAGAGAATTTTATTTCCCCAAATTTTTCAAAATATTTACAAATTATCCTAATTTTTACCAAAATCACTAAATTTTCACAATTTAAAAAAAAAATCATTGATCCAAAAATTGCCTATTTATCAGAAGATTATCTATCACAAGGAATTTTAGTGAAATCTTTAATGCCTAGATATTTAGGATGAATCATCATCCATGTAAAGGTTTCTTAGATTCCAAGTAGGAATTTTGGCTTAGGCCAGGACCCAAAAACCACCTCTACTTTGTACATTTAGCCATAAGCAGTTTATGAGCATGAACTCCAAATTGGATTATAGGATTTTGATAATAACATTACATTAGGCCATGATAGGCTACATTTTTTAATATTACAATTTTATGTGGGATTAACATTATCTTTTCTTATACAGGTGATAAATCACTTTATGATGAGGTTGTTCCACTCTTAGACATAATGGGAAAGTTAAAAGTAAAGTTGTTCTCAATCAATTTAAAGCACCTTTGGTAAAAATTAGAACCTTTTTAATGGTGATATTTGTAGTTTGGTTATCAATGGTTATTTTTAGTCATGATTTTACCTTGGAGATGTGGATAATGGTGTTACAATGAAGCTTATCATCAACATGATAATGGGAAGGTTATATTGGTATTTTTCATATTTTTATGAATTCAAAATAATTAGTTATCCATAAATTTGTTTTAAACTTCTTTAACACTTTTTAATATTTTTCAAACAATGATTTGGTGATTATTGTAATATGATGGCTTCATTCTTAGAGGGCATGGTTCTTGGTCTAAAAATGGGACTAGATCCCAATATTCTATTTGAGGTGTTATCATGCTCATGCAGAGATTGTTTATCAGTATTATTAGTATTAATACATGACTTTGTTAGGAAGGTATAGAGTTCAAACTTTAGAGTACTTGGTTGACTATTTTTTTTCCTTCCTTTCAACCTTTAGGTAGTATCACAAGGCATAATAAGTGCACCTATGTTTTCCATGAAGGTCCCATATATGGTAATATCTATTGGAAAAAAACCTACAACGCTATTGGTTATGCAGGTAAAAGAAAGATCAAAAATATATAGGCCTAGGTGGGTAGCAATTAAACGACAATAGATAGAAATAGGGGAGGAGAGAAAATGAATAAATAGACACTAAACTTGCATATATTAAAATCTAGAAAAACTCCTTGTATATAATTAGAAAATATAGCTACTACTATTACAAAAATAACATACAAAAAACATCAAAACTTTCCTTATTGTTGTTCCTTCTTCCTTGCTACAGACTACTCTATTTCCCCTTTTTTAAGATACTACTCTCTCTTTATTCCTTTGCTATGGACTACTCTATTTTACCCTTTTTTAATCTATTGTTATTCTTTAGGATACTACTGTGTGTATTTCTCTTCTATTGCTTTGTCTTCTCTCTCCTGTACATTCCCTTTTTCCTTTTTGTCTTCTATAGACTGCAAGTTGTTATTACTCTTCTATGGGTTGTTTCAGCATTGAATTTCATCTACATCAATACATTATCCTTCTTTCCTTTTTGAATTTTCTATTCTTACCTACTTCATAGATTTTCCCCCAAAATAAAATAAACAAGATCCAAATTCAAATTTGAAAAAATTTACATTTAATGATAGTAACTGTCATGGTCCGTAGGTGGCTATTAGAAGTCAAAATAATAATATTTTAACACTCCCCCTTATTTTTGACCTTCCTACCATGCTCAACTAGAGTCTTCTCAATCTCCAAAACCTCTTTATAACTTCTTTTTAACTTACCAATTGCTTCTACATCCTTTTTATGCGTGTTTGGAGGTTCATAACTGAAGTCTATAGCTCTGTTGATGGAGTCCATAGTTGTACTGATGGAGTCCATAGTTTTTCTAATGGATTCCATAGTAATTTTGATGGATTCCATAGCTCTACTGTAGGAGCCCATAGTTGGACTGATGGAGTCCACATTTTTTCTGATGGAGTTCATAGTTTTGTTGTAGGAGTCTATAGCTAGACTGATGGAGTCCATAGATCTACTGATGGAATCCATAGATTTGTTGATGGAGTCCATATATGTACTAATGGAGTCCATAGTTTTTATTTAGGATTCCATAGCTAGACTTATTTACATTACCAGTGAATATTAGATCATCCACATACAATACAATAATCAACATACCTTCCTTGCATGATTTGATGTATAGTGTGGGCTCACTTGCACTCTTGCTAAAATTGTTGCTCAACAAGCATGAGTATATACAGCTATACCATACTCTTGGGGCTTGCTTGAGCCCATAAAATGCCTTTTTCATCCTATACACTTTGTTCTCATGCTTGATAATCTCATATCTAGGTGGTTATCCCACATAGACCTCTTCTTTTAGCACTCCATTCAAGAATGCCACTTCACATCCATTTTATATACCTTCCACTTGTGTTCAGAGTAGTTTTTGTCATGTATACCCACTTAAATCCTATGACCTCTTTTCATTTTGGTAGGTCAAGTAACTCTCATGTGTCATTTCTCTCTATGTCATGCATTTATTCATCCATAGCCTCACGCCAATTTCTATCCTTGACTACTTCTTTAAAGTATATTGGATCATCTAATATAAAGAATTCATAATTCATATTTTCATCCTCATTTTGCAAATACCTTGACTACTCATAAACTTATTACAGTCTTCTTGTCCTTACTTGATGTTGACTTGAGTTGGAGGAGGAGGATGTTGACTCATGAACAACTCCTTGACCTCCTTGATGGCAACTATCACTAGAAGAATTATCCCTTTGTGAAATAGAGTCCATGTTTGTGCATTGGTGGCTATACCACCTACTATTTTAGATTCAGTGAAGGGTCCACTAGCCTTTGTTTCAACATGTTCTTCTCCTTGTCTCTCTTCCCAAGCTTCATGCTCAATGAATTAAACATCTTGACTGATTATGAGATCTTTGGTGATGGGATTGTATATCTAGTATGTCTTTTATTGGTCACTATACCCTATGAAAACACATTTCTCACCTTTGTCATCCCATTTCATTTTTTTTGATTGGGCATGTGTGTATATGCTACACAGCCAAACACTCTAAGGTGTTCAATACTTGGCTTCTAATTGCTCCATGATTTTTTAGGGATTACATCCCTTACACTCTTTATTAGACAAATGTTTAACAAGTACATGGATGTTGTTATAGCCTCAGTCTAAAAATCATTAGGCAAACCTTTTGCCTTTAGCATGTTCCTTACCATCTCTTCGACGGTCCTATTCTCCATCTCGGCCACACCATTTTGATGTGGTGTATACCTAGATATAAATTGATTATTTATGCCATGATCCTTGTAAAAAATCATGAACTCATTATAGATATACTCTCCCCCTCTATCCATCCTCAAAATCTTGATGTACTAACCACTTTGCTTCTCCACCATGGCCTTGAAATGCTTGAAGGTCTCAAATGTTTCTAATTTATTATGTAATAAGTACACCCATATCTTTTGGTTATAATCATCTATGAATGTCATTAAATAAACATTCTTGTATAGGGAAGGGGTCTTCATTAGACCACACAAATTTGAATGGATCAGCTCTATGGATCTCTAGCTCTCCATGCGTTACCCATGGTAAATGCACTCATATGTTGCTTCCCTAATATGTATCCTTCACACACCTTGTTTGGCTATCCTATAAGAGGAATCTCTTTCACCATGTGCTTATTATGAATAAGTTTCAACCCTCCAAATCTCAAATGTCCATACCTAAGATGCCAAAGAGTAGTTTCATCTACCATCGTTGTTTTAAACATTGTTGTGAGCTCACTTTGCATTCTCAATGGAAACATCTAATTGCTTGTCATCTTGACTAATAAAATCTTCTTATTGTAGCCACTCCTATAAAATATGATGCACTTAGCATTCTCAAATTTGACCTTTTACCCCTTTTACACAAGCTACCCTATGATTATAAGGTTGTGTTTTAACTTGGGTACATAGTAAACATCATGAATTTGCCTTTTATCACCTTGCTTGGTGTGAATTAAAATGTTTCCCTTGCCCATGATATGAACCTTATCATTATTTCCCATCTTCACCTTTGATTTTATTGTCTCATCTATGTGGCTGAACATCTCTTTGTTCCCACTCATGTGGTTGTTGCAACCACTATCCAAATACCATGTTTCTTTGCCACTGTGTTTGGTAATGTTCCATTTTATAAACAATATTCCACCTTTCTCATTATTATTAGGTTCACCCTCTTATATATGGGTGAAATTTTAATTTTTCCTTTTCATGTCATACTCCTTTCTACACACACTAGTATAATTTCCATAACTCTTGCAATAATAGCATTGGACGCTAGATTTATCATACCTTTGTGTAGATCATCCTCTAGAAGTGTTGCTACTCCTTCCTCTTCCCCTTTCATGTAGTTATTTATGTCCATGTCTTCCACCTTCTTGACTACTACAAGTTCTTTCTCTACCTCTATTCTTTGATCCTCTCCCCCTTCCTTTCACATTCACATTGGTCTTGAATGCTTGCTCATGGTTCATGGGTTTATAAAGAACCCATTAACTCATCAATAATTATATGCCTCAAATCCTTTGACTCTTTTATATCAACCACTATAGGGTCAAATATAATTGGAAGGCTCCTCAACACCTTCTTAATGATCCTATGATCTTCAAGGGTATCATCACATGTTTTCATTTGATTTACTATGTTCATATTTCTTGTGAAGAAGTCATTGATTGACTCATTATCCTTCATTTATAAGGTCTCAAAGTCTCTTATTAAGAGCTACAACTAAACAAGCTTCACCTTGTCACTCCCTTGATATGTATTTTGCAAGATATCCCATGCTTACTTGGAATAGATAGTTGTTGATATCCTAAGAAAAATTGAGTCAGCCAAAGCTATTTGTACACACTTGAGTTCCTTGGCATCCTTTCTTATATTATCCTTTAGTACATTATTTTGTGTTTGGATTAAGGCATTGAAGGCTGCCATGTTTGTAACCTCATTGTACCTAGCTTCAACCAACTCACATAGCTCTTGAGAGTTGAATATTGTCTTTATTTTGATGTTTCACACATCATAGTTTTTCCCATCAAACATGGGGGCTTACTACCAAGACCCTAAACTTCCTGTTGCCATGTCTGAATGCACTCACAACCTAACTACCCTTCACTAATATATCTAATACTAGTTGTTGAAAAAAGGTGGCACAAGTAGAAGAAAGATTGAAAATATACAAGCCCAAGTGGGAAAAAATTAAACAACAATACATAGAAATAGGGAAGGATATAAAAAGAAGAAATATACACTAAAACTTTCATATATTAAAATCTATAAAAACTCCTTGTACATAATTATAAAATATAGTTATTGCTATTACAAAACTTACATACTAAAAACATCAAAACTTTCCTTACTACTGCTTCTTCTTCCTTACTATGGATTGCTCTATTTTCCCCTTTTTAAAGATGCTAATATCTATTTCTTCCTTTGCTATGGACTACTCTGTTTTACCCTTTTTTAAGATACTACTCTTCTTTAGGTTGTCGTTACATGCATTTCTCTTATGCTACTCTGTCTCTTCTCTCCTACACATTCCCTTTTTATTTTTTATCTTCTATAGACTGTAGGTTTCTACTACTCTTCTATGGGTTTTTGAAATGTTGAATGCCATCTACATCAATACATTCTCTTTATTTCCTTTATATCTTTTCTAACATTCTTACATACTCCATAGATTTTCCCCCCAAATAAAATAAACAAGATCCAAATTCAAATTTGAAAAAATATGCATTTAATGACAATAGCTATCATGGTTTGTAGGTGGCTATAAGAATTCAAAATAATAATATCCAGTTACAACCTAGAATTCCCTCTTAAACACCCTATCATTCAAATTCATTATTCAAGTTAGTATTGAGTAAAAATATGGTAATGTTTGATGTAAATTTAGGATCTGCAGCTAGCATTGGCTATGGCAAAAGGAGTGTTGCAATCCACTCCCATTGTAGCTACTAAAAATGAACTATACAAGGTGGAAAAATCTCATGGTCTAGGTGAAAAGGATTTTTTAACAATTATCAAAACACTCAAAACTAAGTTTTGATGAAATAAATTACATTTATAGCTTAGATTATCTTGTATAGACTACAATATTGTTGGTCCTTTTGGTATTGTGTTTAAGAGTTTTTTAACAATGTTTAAATGGAAAAGGTGTAATAAAATCAATCACAATCCATATATTATTTAAAACAATGTAGAGAATCCCTTCTTAATACCAAAAATTGTAGTTATATCATATAGTTAAATGAGAAAGCCAACTCAAACATTCATTAAAGCATAAAGTAAAAATTAACAAAAATGTTATTCAATAATCGAGAGCATCAATAATAAAGGACCATAAAGGAAATTTCTTGGTGAACTAAAATTCCTCTTATTATTTTCATGGTAAGTTTTACCATATTATTTTAACTCATGCCAGTGCACACCTTGATAGTTCTTATCATGATTGTCAAAATAGGGAACATTTTTCCTTTTATTAACTTCATTTGATGAATTTCTCATGCCACAAAAAAATAACCCAGTTATATAATCACATTCAGAGGTCAATCCCTCTAACTATTAGTACCTTTTATCAGTAAATTCACTAAATTTTCTTTCACCAGCCTAAAATAAGAGTTCCAAGGTGGCAAGCTCTTAACAATGGGACTCAAGGGCAACATTTCCTTAGGAAGGAGCTACTTTTCCAAAATTAACTCTAAAAAGGGTAAATCTCTTGAATTGGGTTTGTGGACCTTTATAATATGAGGCTATGTCAATGCCAATATTATTCATTTTGTAGTTGACAAGCATCACCTAGTGTTCACATAAATAGAAAAATGCTTATAAAAGAAAGATGCATAAAAAATAACTTGTACTTATAATTAAGCTACTTCTATATCTATGAAAATATGGTGTCATTTCTCACTCAATATAAAACATATTTGATCAAGTTATAGATCAATACAATGACACTTCCAATCTATAATTCATATATAACATAGAAGGTGAAAGGTTGGCTATTAATGTAAAGTCATTTTCCTTTGTGGCTGATCTGAAACACAAAGCCTTGATTTTACAACAATCAGATAAGAAAATGATAAGATGATAATAAACTTAAAATTTGAATGAAATTCCCAATAAAAAATACTACACACCACTTACTTCATTTGTAGAAATATGACTACATTATATTTATGTAATTATGGATAGTTCATAAATGTGAATACATATGGAAAATTAAGCCCGGGAAAGGATCTTAAAATAAATTCCCTTTATATCACCCCGTTGAAACCATAGTTTGAAATCTCATTCTTAGCAATTTCTCATAAGAGCAAAATTTGAACCAGATCTCAAGAATTTCTTGAGAATTTCTTGGCATTTCTCATAAACTTTATTGTTACATTAAAAAACATATAAATTCATAAATTAAATTTAAAACATTGTTAAATGATATGAAAAATGAATGTAGATAATTTCATAGGCCCATAAGTATATTTTCTATCAATGTGAGATCAAAAAATAGTACAATAGTAACAATACTACAAAGTTACAAACTATAAACTCAAAGTACAAACTACAAAGTTATAAATTGCAATGCTCATAGAGTCATGAAATATCAAAATACATATTATCTTTCATCTCTAGTGCCTATAATAAGTTTGATGTGGCTACCTAATATAAGTGGAAGATAAAAATTCTTCCTCTCCATTGCCAACATCGTCAGCAAAGCCAAATGTATCATTTAGATCCTCACGAACACTTCCTAATATCTCTGCTACCCTAGATGTTATTTATTCTTCTAAAACACCTCCTAATATATATACTACCCTAGATTCCATTGATTCTTCTACCTCCCTCTCTAAATCTTAAATCTCCTCTGTTGTAAATATGGGCTCTAACTCTACATCATCAACGATCTAGTCATCATATGAATTAGTCTCATCCAAGTCAATAGAATCATAGTTATATTTCCCCTCAAATTTTATAGTTCACAACTTCACATCTTCATAGTTAACCCTCATTCAAAGTAGTAAATACTAAATATATAGTCATGAATCATAATTTAATGTTGTATACAATAACTAGTAGTAGTACCACAATACCACTTACCTATATATACTATATAGTATAATTGCTATACTATAAATTATATATAAGACCCAAGCTACTATGAGTGTGAATTATGAACTTATGAAGTGTCAATACTCAATATTCAACCAAACTTCTAACTTTTAATCTTGATGGCTATGCACAATCTACTAATGTTGTCGAGTGGTCAACTGCAATGAATTATGAGGGCACTGTTTCACTATAATATTGAATATAAAATTCTAAAATTCTAAAAGTTATAACTTGAGCCTTGAAATATAAACTACAATGATGAATGATGGAATAAGAAAATCATGATAATAAAATCCATAGTTCACTTTATGAGAAAATAAGAAAATCACTTTAATGGTTTTAAATTTTAATTTTTTTAATGCATTGGCTTTTTTTCGGTTGTTGAGATATTGGATTTTCTCAATGATTTTCATCAAGAAATCACTAAGATTTCTCAACAAAAATCACTGAGAAAATTAGGGTTCTCATCTTGCAAGAACCCCCCTCCCCCCCCCCACATTTCTCAACTGATAGTCATACTATGATAAATGCCAAGAAATAACAAGATATCATTGTGATTTCAATATATGGTTAAAACTATGAAATTATATTAGATGGGTCACTCTTGAAATTGTTAGAACTTGTTACAATTAGTTGGGCATCTGATTGTCAATAAGTAACAAACCATATTCAACAAGTACATATAGTTGTTTAGTTGTAAAACTAGTTCTATGTGTTATGAAAATTCTACAATAGATTTTTTAAAACCCTAATAAAATATGAAGAGTATTCCCAAAATGAAAGTTTCTAAGTATTGATAATTTTTTTCCATTTTGGTTCAAATAGCATTCATGATATTCATTGTCATGGATTTTTCTCATAAAAAAGTTAAAATGTATTCTCTCCCAACTATTATTTGTCTTTCATAAAATTTAAATCTAATGATGGTTGCTTTTTACAAAATGTGCAAATATTATAAACTCAAACTATTTCATCACTTGTGCATATAACTAGTGGGATTGTATTGAGAGTTCATGGTGCAATGGTGGTTAGGTGTTCAATAGAACAACCAACCAATTGTGATTAATAGAGTATGTAGACATGAGTATAGAATATCAAATTTTACTTTGCAACATAATTCTATCTCATTCATACACAACAATGGAATACAACTAAAAAATGGAGACACACTCTAGACTTTGTGTAAGGTAGATTGCTTACAACACACTTGGGTTGACTTTGCTACACACTACACCTTTGATTTCAACCTCCATCAAACACACTATTTTTTGGCCTAGATTTCAATGTAAATAATAAAAAATTTACATTATGACAAAATTATTTTTCACCAAAAATAATATTATATTGTTTCAAATCATATTTACAAAGCACATGAAAAGTTCTACAGGCTTTTCACGGGTGGTTACGGGTTAAAACCAACTTTCCCATGAACTAAAAATTTATTTAAAACAAAGTATATTAGTATATTAAATACTAAATAAATATTAATGTAAAAATATAAAATAAACTTTGTATCACAAAATTCCTAACAAACTCCCCCTTGATCCAAAGGGGTATAGAAAGACTGGAGCAAAGATGTGAGTCATCCAAGTAAACTCTACCACAAATGTAACTGGTACACTATGCATCATGCACTGATCACATTTTATCATCCCTATGCTATATTATAACATGATCACACACTATCCAACTACATCAATCCTCACATAGAATCCATACAACAAGTGACTGCCCTTTGTACTGTGTATGACACATCTCAAACTAATACCTAATAATCACCAACATATCTTATAGGCCTTTGCTCAGCACTAACAATGCTAGTAACACAATTTTGACTCATACCACACATCACTAATGACTAATTTAAAAACCAATATACAATATCTTCTCCCCCTATTAGGTGAGAGGTAAGAAGCTGTGCATCAAACAAACCAAATATAAATCATTGAAATGCTCCACATCAAAGATCATAAAAACACTACATCTATGAAAGAAAAGTACACAAACCAAAAGATTTTTATCCAAGCACTAAACCCATACTCTAAGTGAATAGTGAATTGAATAAGGCAAAATATCCTCCAACCTCCGTGGATCTCCTACCTCTAGTTGGCTATGTTTAGCCTGTTAGATCCATAGGGACCTGTAAATGTTGAAATGTAATACCATCATCACCAAGAACATAAGTGGTGGGACACATCATTACAATATATTTTTTATATATACAACACATTTTTACTATTTAAGAAAAACTCAGGGTGTCATATTCCAATGAAAATGCACCTGATTTTATTAAAATACATAGTTTATTCAAAATATGTGAAAAACATATCTACACATGTCATTATAAAAAACTAATTACACTGATGCTCTTTAAAATACTTTTCCATGAAAAACAATTGGTCATATGAAATTTTTTCCATTGTATACAAAAGATATGATAATTTCAAATTTTGCTCCTCTATCAGGCTAGGTAGACCCCCTATTGATGCTAGTTTAGAAATTTTAACTATTTTACATGGATTAAAATTACATAGCAATACATGATGGACCCCTCCTTTCATATACTCATTGGAAATATATCTAATTCTAGTTTCCAAAAAAGTAACTTTGACAAAAAAAATATGACATGTTCAGAATATGGTATAAATGGTCACAGTAGGTCCAGATTTTCATGTTTTTTAGAATTAATTCAAATGTCTTCTTTGCAAATAATTTTTTTTTTTTTTTACTTTTAAAAAAAATAATTTTTCTCATGAAAGTATTTTTTTATTTTTTAGATAAATCCTAAATCTTTCCAAGGCTTTTGTAGGGCCCACCAAACCCTAATATTTGACAAACTATAATTAAAAAACTTTGCCAAATGAAAAAAAAAAACTTTTTTCATATTTCTAATTCCATACAAGAGATTTTCAACACCATGGCCAATCTAGAAAATTCTTTGACTCCTTCTGCAACCCTTAGGCCATATAAAATCCATGCAAGATTGAAACTTTCATTATTTGGCAGTGTTTGAGACTGACAAGAGAGATTTTGGTTGAGTAAATCTGATTCTTGATGATGTAAGACATTATGGAGGCTATACTACATTAATTTTTGGCTGTGAAACTCCATATTTTATCTTTAAAAACTTTTGTAATGCTTTGAGATTTGATAAATGGTCTTTAGGAACTCAAGAACAAATCAAATACTGAGCAGATCAATTACTAAAAAAATGGAAGCCATTTTATTCAATCATAGATATATCCAGCATGAAAAGGCCATACAAATGCATATGTGAGTTATAAAATTTTATTTTTCAACTTGAAAAAATTTCCCAGATGCTTGGAATGGTCTTCAATTGCTCAACAACATATCAAAAACATGGCAAATGAAGGTTGGATGTACAATCAGGGAATAGGCCATACACAAACTATTTTCTCAAATTTTCTCAGACTTTCTAATGCAAAATTATTCAAAAAAATTGAAATATTTTAATAATTTTCCAAAAAATTCAACATTAGACTAACCAAAGTTGATTTTTCAAGGCATACCTTATACCAATGCAATCTTCCAATCTTGCCTTTTCCATATTCACCATGCTTTAACAAACCATACTCTGATACCACTATTGGCCCAAATTTCAATGTAAATAATAAAGAAATTATATTATCCCCTGATAGGAGGCCCCTTATCCAACGGTAGCATAATTGATTACTTATATATGAGCAATTGAACACAGAAATTATACCAGAATGATTAAGAAACTAGAAACATGAGACAGCAAAGAATTTGAGAGACAATACACACAATTGTATTAGATAATACTAGAAGAAAATACAAATAAGGAAGATGCCACTTCTACCTCCACCTCAAAGGCTTGCCACACCTCAAGACCTTCTTCCCTCTCTCTCTTGCTCAACACAAAACTAACTCTATAACCTGAGTTACAATCCCTCCTTGAATGTTGTAGCTGATCTCCTTAACCTTACACCTGTAGATCTCCTTGACCTTGCTTGCTTTAATGCTCTTACTTGATCAATATGATCATTACAATACATGCCTCATGGGTCTTTAAATAGAATCCCATGGTTAAAAAAATAGACATCTAACTACTAAAATTAAACACACAGCTCGCGACTTAAAATAGTCCCTTAGCATGCAAACACTCGGTTTGACTAACTGACTATTCGTAAACAGCAGTTCTAGACCGCACAGGCGACCGACATCGGTCCCTACTTGTCTGGTGCTGCCGACGTTGGCTGACTCTCTGCCATCGCTGGTCTCCTTCTCCACTGCATCTGACCGACGTCGGTCATACTGCCGACGGCGGTGGCTCTGGTTCTTCAGCATCCTCTCTTCATGTGTGTGCAAACAGTTGAAGCTTTTAGCTCCACACCTTAACAATCTCCCACTTGGAGATAAACAGTTGCAACCTATACCTATACCTATACACCATCTATTTTGTTCCTTAGGCCCTGTATCCCTCTTCAAAGTCACTCTTGAAGACCAACCACCATGCAAACCTATGATGCTATACCTGTCACCTATGCCACAAGAATTTTGCTGCTCCCAAATTCTTCATGACATACTTCTGAACCAACTTTACCCTTAGCTCAGAAAACTCCCTGTATATGCAACCCTACAAATAGTAACACAATACAGTAGCAAGATAATGTAGCTAATATTATCCAACCTGGTAAAGATAAAAAATAATGGTCAAACCTCCATTGCCCTGCAGCTAACTCAAGACCATATACCATAGCCTTCTATCTCAGATGTCCATCCACTCTCTTCTCTAAAATGGGAATCCATCCCTCTATCTAGCTGACAACTCCACCAACAAGTACCTGTTTGGCTCTACTCCAAGGACTCACACTCCTCATCCATGTCAAGCTCCCACTATTTCCGGATTCTACCTGCATTGCTTCCTCCATCTTCCTAGTTCATGACTAACAGTAAGCAATATAAAGAAGGTGAACAATGAATATGAGGTTCACATACCTTTTCTAACCTCTGTATGGGTGTTTGAGACTCATAGATCCACCCAACATCCGTTCCAGTGACCGATCTCGGCCAACTCCCAGTCTGCTCCCAACCGATGTTGGTTCCCTGCACTGATCCTGACTGCCGACATCATTACCCCTAGCTGACGCCGGTGTCCCCTCTACCGACGTCAGTCCTGATGACCAACGTCAGACTTCTCCTACCCGACCTACCGACCCTGCTGGTCTGCACAAGACCGAAGTCAGTGTCTGACTGACCGACGTCAGTTCCAAGTAATCGACATCAGTGCCTGTGTGTTCCCGTGAGTGATGAATTCTTCATCCGCAAGCTCTTCTTGGATCAGATCTCTATCCATGTTGCCCTGATCAGATTTATTTACTACCTGTAACTGTTCTCTGGCCTTCATCTCCTCCAAAAACACCAAGACATCCCTGTTCTTGTCAAAAGCCTCAAATTTCCTTTTCCTGTAATGAATTCTATCTGTGCCTTCTGAATTTGAACACATACCTTTTGAGACAAGAACTTCCATTCCCTTCTTATTCATGTGACCCTGCCTATTAGACCACATCTTCGAATCTACACTAGAAGTGGAATCAATAGTACAAGTAGATAGATAAAGAGTACCTACTTTCTTACCTCTTGCCAAAACAAGTGCTCCCTTGGTAACCTTCCAAGAATCCACTGTGAGGGTTATTGTGCATCCCTCATCACCCAACCTTCCTACAAAAATCAAACTCTGCTTCAAAATTGGAACATGCATGACCTCCTTCAACACCCATGTGTTGTCAATCTGCAATCTTAGCTGCACTTTCCCTTTGCCAACAATCTGACAAGGCGTACCATCCCCTAAATAGAGCACTCCAAAGTCTCCCTGTTCATACTCATGAAACAAATCTCTATTTGGGGATGCATGAAAAGATGAACCAGAATCTAATATCCATGATCTTACGACTATCCAAAGAAAGTATGAGAGCATCTTGTACCACAATATTTGCATCCTTTGCTTCTTCAATACCTGCATGTTGATTCTCTTTATCTCTCAACCAACACTCCTTTGTATGTCCTTTCTTTCCACAAAACCAACAGGTAATACCTTTGGACTCGGATCTCCTTCCCGACCTTGATTTCCCTTGCTCAATCTTCTCCTTTTGCTTTCCTCTGCTTTCCGCACTTAGAGCGTTCCCTGATGATTCACCTGTGCTTCTCCTATGTATTTCTTCATTCAAAATCACACTCACAACATCATCAACCTTTAAGATTTTAGAAGCAGATGCAGAGTTACTTACTGCCATAACCATACCGTCCCAACTTTCAGGCAAAGAACATAAAATCAAGAGAGCCTTTACCTCATCATCAAAAACAATGTTGACTGAAGCTAATTGGTTTACCAAACCATGGAAATCACTGAGATGAGTATGTACCGAACCACCTTCCTGCATTTGCAAAGTAAATAGCTGCTTCATAAGGTATACCTTATTAGAAGCTGAGGGCTTTTCGTATAAATTTGCCAAGGACTTTATCAACTCTTCCGTTGTTTTGCACTGTGATAAGCTAGAAATCACAGAAGCTCCAAGACTCAACCTTATGGAATCAAGAGCCTTCCGATCAAGAACACTCCATTCTTCATCCTTCATATCTATGGGCTTGCATGCAACCCCACGCAATGGTAAGTACAGATCCTTCTGATATAGATAGTCCTCAATCTGCATCCTCCAGTGTTGATAATTCTTGCCGTTAGACTTCTCCATTCGTAGCTTGCTTTCTTCTGCCATTGCTGAACTCCCACTCAATCAGAAAACCCTGTGAATGACTTGTAATCAAAAACAATAACCAGCTTCCTGCAAACCGTAGCTCTGATACCAACTGATAGGAGGCCCCTTATCCAATGGTAGCACAATTGATTACTTATATATGAGCAATTGAACACGAAAATTATACCAGAATGATTAAGAAACTAGAAACATGAGACAGCAAAGAATTTGAGAGACAATACACACAATTGTATTAGATAATACTAGAAGAAAATACAAATAAGGAAGATGCCACTTCTCCCTCGACCTCAAAGGCTTGCCACACCTCAAGACCTTCTTCCCTCTCTCTCTTGCTCAACACAAAACTAACTCTATAACCTGAGTTACAATCCCTCCTTGAATGCTGTAGCTGATCTCCTTGACCTTACACCTGTAGATCTCCTTGACCTTGCTCGCTTCAATGCTCTTACTTGATCAATATGATCATTACAATACATGCCTCATGGGTCTTTAAATAGAATCCCATGGTTACAAAAATAGACATCTAACTACTAAAATTAGACACACAGCTCGCGACTTAAAATAGTCCCTTAGCATGCAAACACTCAGTTTGACTAATTGACTGTTCGTAAACAGCAGTTCTGGACCGCACAAGCGACCGACGTCGGTCCCTGCTTGTCTGGTGCTGCCGACGTCGGCCGACTCTCGGCCGTCACTGGTCTCCTTCTCCACTGCATCTGACCGACGTCGGTCATACTGCCAATGTCGGTGGCTCTGGTTCTTCAGCATCCTCTCTTCATGTGTGTGCAAACAGTTGAAGCTTTTAGCTCCACACCTTAACAACCTTATACCAATGCAATCTTCCAATCTTGCCTTTTCCATATTCACCATGCTTCAACAAACCATACTCTGATACCACTATTGGCCCAAATTTCAATGTAAATAATAAAGAAATTATATTATGAAAAAATTATTTTTCACATCAAAATTATATTGTGTTATTCCATATCATATTTACAAAGCATGTGAAAAGCTTTATAGGCTTTTCACAGGTGATTACGGGTTAAAACCAACTTTCCCATGAACCAACAATTTAATTACAATAAAGTATATTAGTAGATTAAATATTAATTATACTAACTAAATATTAATCTAGTTATTGAAGCTTGGGAGTTTGAATTTAGAGGTAACAGAGTGGGAAAGTTTTGAAAACACTAGGGAGGAGAGTCTAGAGGAAGAGGGAGGAACAGAAAGTGGGTATTCAAGTTCCAGTGAGGAATAAGAAGTGCAAGATAAGAATGAGAAAGAAGGATTCACTATAGAGGAAAAGTCTAAAAATAGCAACCATGAGTCTGAGGAAAACCAGCAAGTGTTTAAGGAAATCGATAAAGATCTAGATGATCCTGCTGTGGATCCTGATCCGATTAATGAAAAGGAAAATCTAGTTCAGGTCGCTAACCAAATATTGGAAATGGGAGCTCAAGTAAAGGAAGTAAGTAACCAAAATGTAAGCCCTGCTAAAACAAAGGAACAAAAATGAATGGAATCGGAGGACTATATTGAAGAAGTTGGAAGCAGTCCTAAAAAGAACACAGAAGACTGGAGTGACAAAAGGCAGAATGAAAGGTATCCACCTACTAGATTGGCCAATTGCAAAGTTGATGCTACTCTTCAATTCGATTTATGGACGTATAAGGAGATAATGGAAATCAATAGGAAAATGGAAATAATGGAGGGTAAACAAGAGGCAATTAGAACAAAATCAATAACATGGAAAAGCAGATGAGGGATATTCCCATAAAACTCAAAGATTATGAGAACAACCTAAGGGAACTCATAAAGGAAAGCAGAACAAAGATGGAGGAGGTAACCTCTAGCATTTGTGCTCCTGCTATAAACATTGGAAAAAGAGCAAATGAGGAAATCAAAACTTTTGAGGGGCCTGGCAAGAGAACCACACAAAGCTCAAGAAAGAAAGCAATGCAAGAGGGATCTACGCAGGTGACTGCTGCCATCTAGGACACTGTTGTGAAAAGTAAGGAAGCAGTGAAGATGATATTGGAACTAGAAGAATAGTTCCTGGTTCTTTTAGTTGGTTCTGCTAGTTGGCTGTTATATCTAGTCTTGGTACCTGGTTTTTTTGAACTCTTTTTACTATGGAGTTTCTAGGTCTTTGTAAAACCTGGGGTCTATCTTTGGTTTTTCATTTGTTAGCTTCAGGTCATTGTAAACTTGGCTTTGTTACTTTGGTGAAGTAGGTTTTAGGCTTTGCCTGTGGGCGTTACTATTTTATCTGTCTCCTTTTGTTCATGGTTTCAGGGTCCCTTCAAAACCTATTTTTACCTTAATCTAAAACTAAATATTAATCTAAAAATATAAAATAAACTAACTTTGGATCACAAAATTCCTAACACTATTGAGCACACAAGCTCATGTTTTTATTTAGAAATACTAAGATAATATAACACCTAACATCGGGCTATGTTATTTTAGCAAATTGATTATTCATTGCTTACATAGACCATTATACATGTAAGAATGCATTATAAAAATATGCAAGTAGGGTGGTGTAGAGAAACACAAATCACTACCTTTATGTTGAGAATGTATATATTACATAATTATTTTGGAAGCATTCAACAAACACTTCAAACATATTTGCACGCTAGTCATTTATTGCTTTGTTTTGTACTACCTAAGATAAATAGTCATTAAAAGTTCCTTCATACACTTCTAAATAGTTTATCAAGTCTTTACAGGCCATAATGCCCAAACAATAAGATTTAGGCATTATTTCAAGATCTTCCTAATCCATGGAACCTCTACAAACAATGACTTATGGAGATGATTAATCCCTTAGACTTACATAGGGAAATTCATAGTGAGTACAAAGTATGTAGGTTACAATTTTGATAGAGAAAATAACATGGATAATGTGAGGATTTGGTTCCAAGAATCTCAAGGAAATGATTTCTCCAAATCTTAAGTTTTTTGGGTTTCTATGAATATTTTATGAAGTTCACTAAATAATGAAAAAAAATTCTTGTCTTTACAAAGTGGAGTGTTCATTTTCAAGGGAGTCCTTTAGACTCCACACTCAACACCTTTCCTCCTTCCTTGGATGCATTAGGATTTGATGGCATTTTTAATGATTTAGATCTATTTGGATAACTTCTTAATGATCTAGATTCTTCTTCTTATTTTGATGATGAGAGCAGTGATGAGGATTCACCTCCTCCTTATCCCATAATATCTTTAGAGAACAAGGAATCTCTTCTTGACTCTCTGAATAATGGTCATATTTGGGCTATATAGACACTACACAATTACCAATGGGTTGGATATCCATTAGACAACAGGTGAACCCATTCACAATTTTAGAATAGCCCACATTCTTTCATTGCATTTACTTTTGATTCATAGTCATTTTTTTAAGCATTAACCACTCCTAATTAGGATATTGCTATGGAAGACAAATATGGTTCCTTGTTGAGGAACAATTCTTGGGATTTAATCCCTCTTCCTAAGGGAAAAAACTTTTTCAATGTAGGTGGATCTATCAATCAAAATTTGCAAAAAATGGGTTTTTAGTCAAGTTCAAAGCACATTTAGTTGTAAAGGGTTTTTCTTAGTGACCTAGCATTGATTATACTAAGAAATTTATCCTAGGGGATAAAATAAACTCAATCTAACTCACTCTTGCCACTACTATATCACATCATTGGGATGTCCATCAGATGGATGTGAAGAGTGTCTTTCTTCACGATGAACTAAAAGAGGAAATATACATGGAGTAACCACAAGGATTTGTGGAAGTTTCTTCCTTAGTTTACAAACTCTAAAATTCTATCTATGGCCTCAAATAAACTCCTCGAGCTTGGTATGTTAAGATGGAATCCTTTGTTCTTTAAGTTGGGTTCACCAGATGTCATTTTGATATGAATGTCTATAATTTATAGTAGGATGATTCACCATTGATTCTGATTCTCTACATGGATAACCTATTGATCACAAGGAGTTCTTCATCCACCATCACATCATTGAAAACCACTTTATCTAGCAGGTTCTTAATGACTGACTTGGGGTTATTACATTACTTCCTTAGGATTAAAATTTCTCAATCTGACTCTAGGATCACTATTACACAATCCAAGTATGCTCTTGTTTTTCTTGCATAGTTTAACATGGATGACTATAAGCTAGCTCCAACTCCCTTTCTATCTAGTTTGAAGCTTGAGGTTGATTTTCCATCTTCTTTGGTTAATTCTACCTCATATCAACAACTTGATGGTAGTCTCAACTACCTTACACACACTAGACATGACATTTCATATGCAGTGGGCATGGTCTCTAGATTTATATAAGAACCATATGAACTACACTAAAAAACAACTAATCAGATTTTTCACTACATTCAAGTCACTCATAGTTTCAATATTCACTATGGATAAGGGTTCAATGATGACTTGATTAATATATAGATTCAGATTGGGCTGATGATATTCAAAATTGTAAGTCTACTTCAATTTATAATTTTTCTTTTGGTTCAAGTCTAATTATTTGGTCAAGTAAGAAGCATAATGCTATTGCTTTATCTTCTATAGAGATAGAATACAGAGGCATTGTTAATGGTGCCACTAAGGCTATTTGCCTTCAAGGGGATTCTCACTAAGTTTAACATCCAATTTCAATGATCAATAATCATTTTTTGTGACAACCAAATCATAATCTAGACTGTAAGAATCTGATCTTCCATCAATAAACCAAGCATATTGATATTAGCATATATTTCATTTGGGAGCTCATCCATGAGCAAGTCATTGATTCCACTACATCCAAATAATAGAGCAAATTATTGATATATTCACCAAACCCTTCATTGAGAGTAAGCATATTCATTTATGAGCTCTTTTTGGGATTTTAAAAGTTATAGTATCCTCCTCTAAGGGGCATTTCTATGCACTTGGGCACCTCATCAGGCCTTTGTGTTGAGACCCAATTCTACTACCCACCTAAACTAAACTTAAGGGGGGTGTTAGTGTATGTTTTTATTTTGTTTAATGGTTTTTACCTATACATTTTTAATAAGCTTTCTTTGGTGTCCCTTTTTTCATTTTGAAAGATAATCCCACATTCATAAGGATGTGAGGACATGTTTATCTTTCACTTATATAATGCACCTTTCTAATTCTATATGGATAATGCTACTACTACAATTTCTTATTATGAAGATATGCTTTTTCCTTTTGAGTTGTATTTTGAATTTCACTATTCCATATATATTTTCTTCCTACATTACATCCTATCTAGACCAATTCTCAAGTGTGGACCACTCTAACACTAACCAATTTACCTGTCAAATGGTCATTGCACATAACAATGTCTCAGTGGATTCATCACTCCTAGATAGTGCATCTGCTATAACATTTTTTTCCCTTTCTTATAGATGATTTCAAATTCATATCCAAATATTTTGGTTACCATTTCTATTTTTATTCTAATGGTAGTTGTTTTTCTAAAATAAATATTTTAGACTATCATGATTTATCTCTACCTTAAAATGTCTACCCATCAAATAAGGTATTTATTGTTTGACTGCATGAAAAATATCCAAGGCCTCTTTTTCATAGATTGGATTTATTTAATTTTTACTAATGAGTTATTAAATCTCAAATACAATGGGTCTTCCTTCTTACATGATCACTACTCTCATGCCATAACCCGATACGTCATATTCAACAATAAAAATTTTACAAAAATCAAAAGTAGTCAAAACTAGAGTGGTGCACATAGTTTCATTTAGCTTTTCAAAGGTTTTGGTACTTTCATCATTCCAATGGAAAGATTCTTTCTTCAATAATGTTGATTAGTGTTGCTATGTTGCCATAAATTTTCACAAATATGTGATAGTATTATGTTAGCCCCCAAAAACTCTTAAGATTCTTAAGGGTTTTTGGCACCTACCATTCCATTATAGATTTGGTCTTCTGAGGATCAACTTTGACTCTTTCATGTGAAATAATATGACCTAAGTACTCCACCTTTGGACTCCAAAAGCACATTTTGAAGGTTTTACATAAAATTAATGTTGTTTTAGAACTAATAATCACTATTTCATATGATTCAAATATTCTTCCCAAGTTTTTATATATATTAGGATGTCACTAACACAAATTTCCCTAAAAAATGCCTAAAAATAATGTTCTTCAAACTTTTAAATATATATGGTGCATTTTTTAGGCCAAACAACATGGCCATCAACTCATAAAGGTCCTCATGAGTTGTAAAATTTAGTTTAGGGATATCCTCATCTTGAATTCAAAGCTAATGGTACCTAGAACAAAGATCTAGTTTTATAAAATAAACAACATTATAGACACCTAAAATTATTGAATAGAATTTTTGACAATGGTTGTTCTTGACATCTTTACCTTATTGGTTTCTTTGCCATTTCATTATCTATAATCACTAAATAGCCTTCACTATCATATAATTACTAAAAAAAATAACATGAAGACATCCTTATTTCATCCCTATTCATTCATATTCTATTCATTGATCCTTAATATCAAGTTTCAAAAGTTTTTAACATTTTGGTATAAGTCTAAACTAAGCAGACAAGCCTACAGTGCAGATTTGTCCCCTATTAGGGTCCCATCCTATTAGTTACAACAAACACTTTTTAAAATTGAATTGTTAAATAACAGATCTCCCATGCTTTTCATAAGGCTAACTCATGAAAGTATTCAAAATATTCCTCTATAAAATCACATCAAGGCCTCTCAATTTAATTTTCTATCAATATGATTTCAAAAGCATTCTACATTAAGTAAAAGATCATTATTCTTTTCAAGTTCAATTCTATTGATTTCCTACAATCATAGACCAAGTTTAACAATGTTTTATTATAGATTAAGGACATATATTGTCAATAATTCTAATGAAATATTTTAATTGCATTCATATGATCTTATTTAAATGGAGAAATATATTGGCCTAAGGCCCTCTAGATTATGTAGGCAACAGTCAATCAACAAGGGGTTTTATGATGGTATCTCATCCATTTCCACTTACCCCATTTTTCTCCTTTTGTATTTGATCTTCATTTGTGTGCTTGTGAAGGATTATGGATTTAATTTTACATGCCTTTTGTATGTTTATTTAGCCTCCACATAGAATTAGGATACCTTAATAAACATCCACACATGATCCAAGTGAAAATTATTTTGTATAGTCAACATGAAAAACATAGTAGGAGGTGGATAGATCCATACTATGGACCTACCTTCCTAGTGAACTCATGTCCATTTACCCTTTAAATATTTTATTAATGTGATAACATAATCCTAAGTTCAATATGATCGGTTGTAAATCACTACACAGTCTATACATTTAACAATATATTGATTTTGAGCTAAGTGTATATTTCTACTCTGGAAATTCACTATTTATATCTTAATAAGAGTTTTGTATTCTAACATATTTTATTATATATTTTATATTAGTTTTTATAGTTTTATTATTATTTAATTGATTCATTCAAATCACTTTAAGGATAAACATTTTGGTGAACCCACATATTTTTTAACATTGTCAAAACCTTAACTCCCCACTAGAGATTTTCCATGATATCTAGGTCATTTAAAATTTATTAGAAAACATCTTAAAGGTTTTTATTGTTCATACACAATTTATCAAAAAATATATTTTATATTATAATTTTTTTATTTAAATTTATAATAAATTATCATTTAATATTTTTAGTAAGTGCTTGGTGATTTATCTTTTTTAATATTATGGAATGTAACTCTAGGTTGATAAAGAACTGAGTATAAATTAGGGAATAAAATATTATAGTCTCAACAACTATTAATTTACACAATAATTGATTTATTTAAATATTCTATAAATAGAAACAAATTAGAAAATGTGTACTTAACTATAAAATATGACTGAGATGGACAACTAGTAGGTAAGAAATGTTAGAGGTACAATCACTGAGAGGGGGGTGAATCAGTGAGCCCAAATATTTCAATTTCAATTCCAATCCTTTTAAACTACTAAACAATTAGCATATAGCAACATGATCAAGTAACATTAACAAGAGATATCATTCATTTAATGCATACACAAGATCAAACACACAACATATAGTTCCTATGGGAAACCCTCATGGGGAATAAAACCCACTCTCAATATTATAACACATGGACTACTTGTCCTTTAAGAGATTAAAAAAAAGAGACTAGTCAAGTCCTCTAGACCAGAAACCTTGGCCAAGTCCATCTGACCAAAGGCCTTTAATAAAACACCTATTTCATAAGGAAAAACTACCCCTAAGGAAGATCAAGTCTTTTAGACCCTCCTTTTAAATGAATACCTCTATTGTAAAATTGATGTCTTCAATACCTAATGATGGGACCTCTGATAATATAGCCTTCTTCACACACTTACAACACATCCAAAACTACATTTTATATCATTCCACTCCTCAGCTCCTTCGCTCATATATAGCCACTAAACCTAAAATATCTCTATCACAACAACATCAACATGACCATGGGGTCATCCATATATACCATAGTTTGATATACTTCTTATATCAACCACCAATCTCACACAAACATCATCTATCCTTCACTCATCCATAAAACATCTAAACATCCTTTTGGATCAACCTAGACCTCTTCACTCATCCTCAACCTATAAGATCACTATTTTTTCATCAAAAATATGATCTATAGGTCATACACATAGTCAAAAAACTATTATGCTCATCAACTCATCCAACAGACACACTAACTATCTTCTCTTATTCACTTCAATGCATACTCCTCTTACACAAGCCTTTCACAAGCCTAGAAACCATCACATTTGGTTTCACTATTTATAGAGCATTCATGAATTATAAATTCTAGATGTTTTTGTATTTTCCATAATACATACCTTCACCCTTAATGCTTATTACATGGGTCACACTTGATCATAACTCTCTTTTAAATAAGCCTAAGTCACATTTTAGGTCCTAAGATGACCCATTCACCTCTTTAACACTTCTCTGAGAAAACCTAGGAACACATGAACAATTTACAACATATGTACCCATTATACATGATCTATAGGTCCTCTTTAAGTTCCAAAAACCATCATAATACCCTTCTACTTAAGCATAATTTTCTCAAACAACATTTTGTATAATGACCATTATGAATGAACACACAGTTAGTTTCTAAACCTTTATTCATATTAGATATGATTGGTCAAACCTTCATAATGTAAATACAACATCCTCATTAAGTATAAAACATGATCCAATAAATTTTATATCTTAAAACATCAAATTACCAATAATCACAACTCAAATACCCTTCTCAGGTTACTTGTAGAACATGCACAAATATACAGTCAACTTTGAACCTCAATATCTTTGAATGTATATACTTTAAAATCTTAAAATCTATATTTCTAGATGATCCTTGGAGTATTATAAAAATTCACTTTTTACACCATGATAAAATTATGCATATATTTAAATATATAACATAAAACCTAAGTACTATTTTCTCCTTTGCAAATTTTAATATTTAAATCTAAATAGTCACAGTTAAACTTCAATCACTTAAAATGCATCTTATGCCTTCGTATCTTAGATTAAATATAAAAAATATATATTATTTGAAATTTAACTCATAGTTCTCCATTTCCCAAATGTTAACCTTTAAACAATTGACCTAATCTTGTGCAATCTTACAATCTTGACCACATGTGCACCGTGCATCTCCTTTACGTAGCTCAGTTTTAATCGTTGGATACATTAAATTCATCTCACTCAATATGCACCATTGAAATGTATATGTAAAAAAATATTATCGCCATTATATCTTAGAAGAAGCCTAATCTTTACCTCTACTCAATGATCAACTTTGAACGCTTGTCCTTATCGCGTTGCTTCCTGACACATTGGAACAAACACACTCCATTGATCTTTTTATAAGGATATTTATCTTTAACTTCATTAACTAATGAAAATTTTGACTCCTTCAACTCAACATGCACCATAGATATTTATCTTTATAAATTCTCATGAGCTATTGGATCTCCATTTGGTCCTGGTCTTTACCCTTCACAAATTTGGCTAAGTATGGGGACCATTACAATTTGCTTAAAAGGCCATTTTTGCTCCTTAATAACTTTTGCCTCAATCAATCTCACAACTTAATAATTAATCCATATGATCACCTCATAAATTATAATCTATTAATGTATCAATCTACTCTTATAACCTTTATACATATGAGATATGACTCCATTAATCTGCTCACTCATATTTTTTTGCCACACAACCAACTATGTAAAGAATTGTCTAGAAAGCCAACTTTATACATGCATATATTTTGATGTGCTTCATTGCATGACCTAAAATTTAGCATAAATTAACTAGTCACAAAAATGAATAAACCCATATTATAAACTCATTCTAAAACTACCACGTGTGTGAAAAATGACTACATCAAAATGCCTACTTAAATTTTCTTGCCATAAGCAAATTTGGCTAAGTATGGGAAAACATTGTCAAACTGCCTCGGATCCTAAATTTTCAGTTATATATCTTATATTGTACTTCATCACATGACTTGAAATTTAGTACATAGTAACTAGGAAAATATGTGATCAAAACCATATGACCATCTCCCCTTGACTCATCCACATGTGGAATTGATGATGTCAGTAAACTGCCTACTCATATTTTTTGCCACTAGACCCAAAATGTCTTGATGAAAACAATGATCAACCAGATGAAATCCACTCATGCACATAAGCACTCAAATCATAGAAAAAAAATTATAGTGCCCCTTTCACATTCTCAATACTTTAAACTCATCCCTAATCATATTTAAATAGTCAAACTTTGAATAAAAACCAAGCATAATAGGTCAAGCACATTGCATACTTTGTCATTTTCACTTAGACTATCAAGGCACTTCATCAACTCACCAAGATACCTCCATGACATCACCATGAAATCATGAAAATTATCCAATAGGGAAATGATATAAGATTAGGGCATAGTGTTGTTAGTAAATAATAGGTGTGAAAACCCCTTTAGACAATAGCATGACCCTCTTTTCCAATAGTATACCACACTATTGACCTTTTATGTTATGCTAATGACCCTCATCCCTATTAGTCGATAGTGCAGTGTACTATTGGAAAAAGGGAAAATTTATTGACCCTTAATTTCCTTTACCCCTAATAGATATGTTTCCACTCCCTAAAGTATTTTAGGTTCAACCAAGACTCATTTCATATCTCAATAAGTATCAGATTACTATATAAAGACCACTCTCATTCATGTATCCCCTAGACGGTAATTCTCAATAACAAGCTCAAAAATAGTTATTTAACTTAATATTATTGATCCCTATTTACCCTTATTTATACATACATCCATCTATAGTAGTTTAGATCTCAATTTTACTTGGGTTTCTAGTCTAAATTCATACTCAAGGCATTCAAATCATCATTCATACTCAGGATAACTAGCGTCACTCTCACTTGCACCAACACCTAAATTAGGAGAACTACATCAATTTTGATCTCCTTTCAAGGTATTGGTATGTAGGCTGAGTACATGGGGTGTTGAGGTTAAACCTAGCCTACCCTACTAATGCTACTTTTCTTACACTTGTGTTCATCAAAACCCTAACAAGCATGGAGGCTTAGAGTTTCATAGTGAAATCAGTCAAAGCACAAAATAGATGATGATCCAAGTCTCCATCTTTCAAGTATAAAATTTTCAAAATAGAGTGAAGGTCTACCTATAATCTCACTACTTTACGTGCAACACCTCTCAATGGCAACGAAATATGAGATAATTTTGTTGTTACATACCCATTCAATATCTTCGACTAGTTTTGTCATGACCTTGTTTAACTTGTATTTATTTCATTTGTTGTTATAATTTAGTTTTACACTATTTGAAACATGCTTGTTTGTTTTAATTTTATTATACAGTTATGAGATCTATGTTTATTTATTATATTTATTATTGAGATAATTATTGATATACTTTTCATTACAATATTGGATATTTATGCTTAATGAGTATTGATTTACCATTTAATTCAGATATACTATTTAAATGTTATTATATTTATTACATATAGATGTTTAGATAATATTGATGGTCTATTATTTGACTATAGGGACAAGTACTTGAGCTAGGTTATGTTTAAACTTGAGCAAAAGAGAAATGTGTAGAAATAACATGGATGAACCAAAATAGTAAATTCTATTATCAAACTGAGCTTGATAGTATTATTGATTAAGTCATTATGTTTACTTGATTAAAGTGTTGAGTGATTATTATTTTATGTTTATTTTCATAATTTATTGATTTATATTCAAGTTCAACTTTTGTATAATTACTACTTTACTAGATGTTTTTGAATTCTTTACTTGTCAGCTTTGCTAAGTTGTGATAGTATTGTGATAGTTATTATCTATTTTATAGCATCATTTTTAATCCTTCTTATTCATTATGTTTTCATTGGACTTATTAACTTTTTTACTTCAAAATTTCATTTACTCATGCATTCATAATCGATTTGTTATGTGTTGACTATTTAGTCTCTTGCATGTTTTTCTAGGTATTATTTCTTTTGATGAATAATAAAAACCTTTGATATAATTGAAGGCATTAAAAATGTGTTTTATCTCATTTGAATCTTAATGAGGGATTTCATTTTGGTTTGTTGTGTTGTGGCATTCATTTTTTTTTATAACCAAGATATGTCTTGGCTTTGGGCTTAGGTAATGTTGGGTCCATGACCACATTTGGACTTGTCATTAGTATTGGTTGTTTCATTTTTCATTCAACCTTAGGGTCATGGAATTAGTTATTTCTATGAATTCATTTGGTTGAGAAACTTCTGAATTGGTTTTAGGTTTTCATTTGGTTTTTCTTGGCTTATTGGAGAAGCCTTAAGCTTTGGGGAGACTTTGCCAAAATCTTGGGCATGGTGGACAAGTGAGATGAACATGCAATTAGTGCATGAGTTTTGCTTAAGCTTGAATTATAGTTAAGTCATGAAACTTTTCATCTATATGGGAGTTTAGTAAAAAAAAATTGGGGTTCATTTTAGATATTTGGTTCAACTAATTTTGTTGTAAGCATGGGGATTTTTGGTGCATGTTTTAGCATATCAACTTGGAAGCCTATAAAAAGAAGAAATATCCCTTCCTTGCATTCTATAGTGGTTTTAAATGGTGAACTATTTTTTATTTGTAGCCATAAACATAGGCATTTATATTCTTCCCTTCATAATAGTGTTTATAACTAGAAACCCTAACCAGTTTAATGAATTTTGTTTATTATGTTATTAAATGGAAACCATTATACAACTTATCCATGGCTATGGTGGATATAAAATTATGCATATATATGTTTGATATATATTTTGTTTATTATTTATAGGGTTTATTATTATTGTTATGTCATTTTATTAGGGTACAATTATGCATTATATGATTTTGTTTTAGGTTGAAAATGCATTATGAGGTTTTAAAACCCTAGCTAGGTCATTCATGTTTATTTGGAAAGGTTGTTTTGTTATTTTTAACCCAATTTTCATGATGAACCTGTAGCCAGGATGTGGGGGCAATGACATTATTGAGCCTACATGTGGTCGAAAGAAACATTAGGGTTTTTGAAAAAAATAATATTTTATGATTTTTTTTTTAATGATTATGATTGACTTTTATTTCATAATTTGGTCATTATTAGTTGACTTGGGTTTATAAAATCGATTAATTTATGATTCTGGTCATGATGTTAGAATTCATTCAAATTATTACAAGTTGACTTACATTTGGAAATTGTGATTTGTTTATTATTATTTATTTTTTTTATTTTTTTATATCATTATGTTTGTTTAATAATGATATAATATTTTTATTTTTCAAGTAAAGTCTATTTCGATTAAACTTTGACTCATAGATTTACATAGGGTGTTAAGTTATTATTTTTGGTTGGCTGAAGTTGTCTTTTTTTTATGAGTTTTTATTTTAACTCATTAATATATATTGAAATAGTATTTGAGGATGACTACATGATAAATGCATGACATAGATTTATTATCCATATTATATTCCTTTAATAAAACTCAAGAGGATGAGCTATAGTTGTAATCATGTACCAAGTTAATATATCTAGGTGAGATGGACTAGTAACATGTGGTTCATTTATTTTTATTGTTCAATTTTTTTTAATATCAAGCTCAATATGTTTCATTTGTCCTTTCTCTATCATTTCTCTTTTTTCCTGATATGTATCCAATTGATGGTCAAGGTAGTCTAGGGCCATTTATGGCTGGGTTCATTGGGATTGGCAAGGTGGGTTTACCTTCATTGGATTATGTATGAAATATTATGATACACTTATTCTTCTTTATCTTTGAGTTGTGAAAATTGGTTATAGATGAATTAAATTATTTATGTAATTAATTCTATTCATTATAGTTAAAATTTGATACAAGTTAATGTTATGTTTATCTTTTACATTCAGATAAAACATACAAAATTGATCTATGGTTATGATTCTATTTGATCATTAGATTATCAATTTATCCTTTATATTAATATTTGTATATGAAATTCTACAAATGAAGTAAGCCAATTGCTAGTATGAACATATTTATGTGATTTTAATATGTACTTTTAGTTAGTCCCTTATTACTGTAACAAGTAGATTTATAATTAAACTTTTAAAGTTAAAACTTAGAAATCTGTGGCATTCTAATTGTAACATTTCATTGATTATTTAGTTGGTCTTATAACATGAACATGTATTCATAAGCTTTATTTACACTTGATTATTATTGAGTTCATGGTATTAAACTAACTAATTATTTGAAGTTATAAATAGTTGAATTACAAATAAGATTATATAAATCTTATATATATGTTGTAAGTAACTTGGTAAATAAGATAAGTCATTGAATTTTTTAAAAAGTAAATGGGTATTCTAAATTAAGGCATATTGTGATAGAGAATCAATTGATCCATGTTTGGAATTTATCATTGGAATATTAAATAATTTAATCTATATATTTATATTAAAAATGAAGTTTAATGAAGTTATATTAGTTAAGTTGGAATTGATAATTTTCCTTTCAAAAATAAGAACAAGAAAGTTGTAACCTAAAGTTAAAACATAATGTTATGCATAGGATAAGGTCATGAACCTAATATATAAAGGTTTAATTATTTAAGAATGAGATTCAAGTTTAAAACCCAGTATAAATGCACTTAGTTCTTGGAAATATTAATTGTTATTAAGCCCCTTGAACTTATATGACACTCATAACAGTAATGGTTTGGAATGAAATGATAACCTTGAACCAATGTTCTAAATCAAGTAAGATCTTTAGGCATGCCTTGGCATGTGCTTATAACCTTGCCTTGTATATTGGTAAGATGTTCCAAATGGAACATAAACATGGTTGTTGAAACATATAATTAAGCTCAACCATTTACCTTAATTATTTCATGCCCAACCTTGTGCCTCTATTTTCTTGTAAATTCAAAAGGTGTTCCAAGGCTTTGCATTATTTTAGAAATAGTCTTTTTCCCTTGATTTGTGCTTTTTCCTTATGAATTAGTAGATCTTACTTAAGAAAGCTTAGTATGATGATTCTTATGTTGAATCTATTATCTCTCTATCACTTTTTATTAAACTTTGTTGAATTATCCAATGAGGTATTGGCTATTATATAGCTTGTGCAGGTACTCTATAAGGGTATAATTCAATGATGGCTCTTATAGATAGGCCATAGTGAAGTATGTGGATAGGAGTGAGTGGGTATGACCATATTGACCAACTTCTATCTAAATACTAAGTAGTTAAGATGCTTCCTTATGAAGTCATTGATGAGTTATGTACTTGGTCCAGTTCATGTGTTGGATATAACATAATTATGGATCTCAATACATGTTTTCATGCTAAAATCTGATTGAAACTTTGTACCATAATTTTTATTTTGGTATATTTAAAAAACATGTGGTTATGATATATTAGTATTAGACTATGGTTTATTTCTCTAGATAACTTTGGGGAATGTTTCTTATTATTTTTATTCCAATTTATTATTTGTTTCATGACAAGATGGTGAGGATAAGATCTAAAATAGCAGACAACAACCCAAAGAATGTTAAACCTAGTAGAGTCAAAGGTCAAGGTCATAGGTCCAATATTCATAAAAGAATGGAACCACCTCTCAATAATGTTGGTAACAATGTTGAATACCCTAACCATGATGAAAACAATCCTAACTTTAACTAAGAGGTAATTTTTAATGGAATTTTGACTTCATTGATTTCACTTCAAAGTAAACTAGATACCCAAGAATGAAGGTTGAATAATCTAGAAGATGTTCTAACTACAGGACTTTTAATTAGATAAGAAAGGAAAGTTGATGAATAATAACTTCAAAATAACCCTATTAATGTGGCTGATCATATTATTAAGGAGCTAAAAAATTGGCCTCCATTAACATTTTTAGGTGAGGAATCAGGTGATATAGCTAATTCATGGTTAGTAGACTTGCATAAGTATTTTAATATGTATGATATTTCCTCTAATATAAAGGTAAGATTGATTTCATATTAGTTAGTAGGATCTACATCTCTTTGGTAGAACCATTCTACATGTTATAGAGGGTTACCAGCTAATGGCTCTTACCTAGCCTAATTTTTAAAGGTAGTTCAAGGAGAGGTATCTCAATTCTAACTTTAAAGAACAAAAAATCACTAATTTTTAACTATTGAAACAAGAGAACATGACTATAATTGAGTATGAAACAAGTTTTAAAATCTAATACATCATGTTAACTATATGTATGATGAAGAGACTAAATTCACTAAGTTTAAGTTGGGTTTGAAAGAGATAATGATGCATGATGTTAATATGAAAAATCCTAATACTTTATTTGCTGCTATCATATGTTCTCATAGGTTAAAAGATAAGGAAAATGCTCATCAAAAGGTGAGATAGTAGTTTAAATAGAATAGGTAGTAATCTAAGAATAAAAATATATCCCCTTCACTTAAGAATTTTAAAAAAATTGACTCAAACCATAGATTTAGTAGGAGTACGAGCAGTTTCAACAAATTCCAAGGTCAAAGTAAAAATTTAAAGAATCTAAATTCTTTTAAGTCTACGAATTTTAAAAGAAATTTGACCCAAAGTAGTCAAAATGTGCTTTCTACTAGAGAAAATACCATTTTGATGATGCCATAAATTATTTTAATATGTTGGGAATGTGGTGATAACCACTAACATAAAGATTTTCTTAAGTTGAAAATAGGCCAATCAGCTAATCATAAAGTGTATGCAATGGTGGTTAATAGAAATGCAAATTTCCAATCAACTATTAAAATTTAAGGTAAAATAAATGATTTTTATGTTTCAACTTTATTTTATTCAGGAGAAACTAATAGTTTTATGGATCCTAAGTTAATATAATTTTAATTCAGTCACTTTGAAGGATGGTTGGGATGTTGAGTTTGGCTTAGGTAAAAGGTTACCAGTTACTAAGTTTCTTGAGAGCGTAAGTTTAGACTTAGCAATTTTCAGACCCAAGTCAACTTATTTTTATCTCTTCTCATATTTTTTGATATTATTTTAGGCATGGATTGTTCATAGTAGCATAAATCAAATTTGGACTATTGTAGTAAGGTAATATATTACTATAACAATTTGGGAAACCTATATAAATTCAAGGTTTGTTGAAATCAAAAGTATGCAAGTTGTTGTCATCTTTATAACTAAAGAAAGCAATGAATAAGGGTTTAAAATTGTATGTTGTTTAGATGCAATAAATTTCACCTATAATATAATCAACACTTAAATAATATCTATTTTTTAAATAATTTTATGATTTTTTTCCTTAAAAAATCTTGGTTTACCTCCTAAATGTGAATTTAATTTTTCTATTGATGTAATGTCAGGAGTAGCCCCTACATCTAAAGTACCTTATCATATGAATTTATCAAATTTATAGGAGCTTAAATATCAAATACAAGTGTATATAAGGGAAAATGTAGTTGATCTACAAATCAATCCTATTTTAGAGAAGATAAATCATACTTATATTTCTGCTTGTTGGTACATTTAGACAATCGGTTTCATGACCAAGGTTGATCCACTAAACCTAACCAATGGGTCCTTTACCATAATAATATCACTAGAGAGGGTTCCAAAGCCTTTAATTAGGAAACATCATGTAATAACCCTAGTTAGGTCTTATGTTTTCTTATTCATAAAGTAAATGACAAGTAAAGTAAAATCTAACCTAGTTCTCACCAAAGATTGTTGTAAAAAATAGGGATAATAAACATAAAAATTAAACATGCATAGAAGATATATACTTAAGGTAATGTAGAGGAAATACTAATTCATGTGAGAGAGAAGAATATAAGATAACAAATTCAAATCTATCTAATTTAACAAAGATTACTAAGAATTAGGAATACTTAATTTTGAAGATGAACTTGTTGAGCCTCAATATCTCCTTTGGCCAAGGTGATTCACAAGAGGTTATTATAGTATGTAAGGATAACAAGGATAGTTTATATCTAGGCTACATGACTTCTCTATGTATCCAAAAGACTTCTCCATAAGATAAGATTCATATCTCCAATTGTAGTATTGAAACCCTAACCAATGCTCCTCAAGTAGAATAGTGGATAAGTAGATGTGAAAATAATGGTGTTATTCTTCTCTCTTTAAATGGTAGAAATGAATTTGTATATATAGATGAATATAACCCTAAACATTTCTAAAAGTTTATCAAATAGTGTCAACCCAATTTGACCCTATATCATTAATTAATAAAAACAAGTTAAGTCTTAGTCTGGGTTGGTTGAGTTTGACCTAGACTCGTAGCATGATAATATAATTGAAGTATAGGGTCAGCCTAGGCCAACATTTTTCAATAAATGTCAAAAACATTTTTGGCTTAGATAGGGTCTGTTTAAGGTAGTGAATTACTTGGAGGAGTGTGTAAGTGAGGTGGCAAAGCTTAAGGAAGTGTAAGTGAGGTGGCAAAGTTTAAGGAATTGGTTGTATGGGTGACAACAATCTTACAGATCACTTATGGTTTACCCACCCCAATCTTAGTGTACCCTTTAAGATGTGCACTCAGAGATATTGAGGCTCTATAGCTTCCTATAAGAGATAAAGTGTTAGTAAGTGGTAAAGTTAGTAAAAATAGTGTGTGTTACATATGACCCACTTAAAGATCATCACATGTCACATGAGTGTAACATGGGAAGGTGCTTCAAGAAATAACATGAAAACATATGAAAATTATCTAACTAAAAATAAAATGCTAAAATGAAATGAAATTATATAAAAATACCATATATATACCATTGATTTCTTATTGATTCTTTATTTGGTCCACATTTCAATATTGATATAATCTTACGAAATGATGCTATAAAGACTATCTTCAAGCATCTTAACTCTAACTTAAATAATAAAAATCACATCACCATCACCTACCTAATGATTAAAAACAATTGTCTCATACCTCCACCTCATCTAATAATGTTGTCCAAACCCCTATTGATCCTTCTTCCTATACCAATAAATAAAGGATAGATAACATGAACAAATTCAAATGGGTGGTTACATTTATCCAACCTCAACCTTTTAGGTCACATGAACCAAATGAATTCCTAGTTTATATGCCCACTCTAAAGTGCATCATAAATGTTCCTCCTTTACCTTATATATCTCTTCATACATATATTACAAATCTTATTTCAATTTCAACACCATTACAATCTAAAAAACCAACAAATTTACCTATCTCTAAATGCACCTACCAACCCAATTAAAATCATTATAATAGTTCAATTACACCTCACTCTATATCACATGTTGGGGCATATTGTGATGCCCATCCACATATCAATTCAAACTTTGGAGTTGAAATTCCAATCCATATATCCAATTACCCACTCGAGCATCTTACTATTTCCACATTTATTCTACATTGCATAATAATAAATAAATTAAAATTCAAGAGACCTTTAGAGACATATAGAATTTTATTTTGCATGCTTATCTTTGATATAGACATTAAAAAATATTTTTCTTGTTATGTTTGGTCTCATGTTTCTTTATTTTTGTGCATTTAATTTCTTTTTATAGTATGTGAGATGCATTTTAAAACCTTAGATAGGACCAGGTCTTCCTCACAAACACATTTTACTAGCACCATTATTTCCTTTGGATTCTTTGATTTTATTTCACTTTGTAATTTGTGATTTCCATTGTAAAACCTTGGATAGGACCAAGTCTTCCTCACAAACACATTTTACTAACACCATATATTCGTTTGGATTATTTGGTTTTATTTCACTTTATAGTTTGTGAGTTATATTTTAATACCTTGGATAAGACCAGGTCTTCCTCATAAACACACTTTACCAACACCATTTTTTCATTTGAGTTATTTGGATTTATTACACATTATATTCAGCATTTGTTTCCATTTTGGTTATTAGATATCTCTTTCATTTTCATCATTTATTATATTTTTATGTCATTATTTGTCTTAGTATCTTTATGATTATTTGACACTTACTTAACTTCCCCCTATTTTGGGATGACTACTACTTTTATTGGTATTTTTGCTAGATCCCTTCTAGGTTAATATGTCTTCTTATTGACATGACTTTCATAGCATACCCTTATCCCCTTCATAGCACTATTTTACCTCTTTATGATTAGCTAAGAGCATATTCATTAGTGTACCACTTATTACATGGATGGATCTCTCATGATCCCCATCATTCCCTTATTTAATTTCATTTGAGGCACACATAGGTCAAATTTGAGATTACACGCTTACTTGTGGCTAAGTCTATGAGTATTTAGACACCTTGGTCTTTAGATCCTTTTATCTAGTGACCAAGTGTAAGCTCTCTTGTGTTCATCACCATTTTCACTCACGTTAGTTATTCCAAGTTTGTATGGAGGAGGAATCATAAAATCCATTAAAAAAATTTAAAATCCAAATCATAAAATAAATAAAAGGCAATGATTAAAAGGAAAAACCAATCTTAAAAGCCAGATCACACCTAAAAATGTGATCTATATTTGGCACGCCTCATTTCTTAGTTGAATCTCAAATGCCACATTTGGCTTCATGATAGATTTAAGGTCCATTGGGGTGTGGTAGGCCAATATACTAGGGTAGGAGGTCTCATTATATCATATACTATCTAGTGCCACCTGATTTCTCACACAAGTACCTAATCTTCACAATAGACCAATGGCTTTGTAATAGGTCCTAAGGAATGGGGAACATGTTATGGTAAGGTAGGTCCATTTTATTTTTCATGTGTATATCATTCACAGGTTGATTTATGTACTTCTCTTGTTATCCCAAGCTTTGTATTCATTAGTAAGAGTGTCCTAAGTTCTTGTTATCAATATTTTTTATTATTTCTCACTTGACTAGTGTGTCTTATTCTTGATAAGGATGTTTACATCACCCATGTGGCACCTCATATTCCCTTGTTTACATCATATTTTCCTTGTATTCCCATTATTGGCTATTAATTTTAGTTGATCACATTTTTTTTATTACAACTCTTGGTTTATAGTTTGTGAGTTGCATTGTAATACCTTGGATAGGACCAAATTTTCCTCACAAACATCCCTTCACATTTTATTACCACACTATATCATTATCATCCTAGTCATATCATTAGTTGTTTATGTTTCCTTATATTATATCTCAGAACAAGCACTAAATTTGAGTAGTCATCCTTAGAGTTTTAGACTTTCACTTATCCATCATGTTCTTTTTTATTTTTATGAATTTCACTTATATTACATAGGGCATTTAACATACACATTTTTATGTCTTATTTGACATGATTTTTTTACATCTTGACTTACATTTCATTTTCATTCATTCACATTTTTATTTATGTTTGATTTGACATGCTTATCTTATATGGGGTTATTTTTCACTTTCTTACATATCTTTGTTAAAGTTTTCTTGCATTGATATTTCAACTATAATTTATGTTTTATATAACTCCCAACATGATTTAGTGTGTTTTACCTTTAATTTTCCATCATTTTGTCATTTATATGCTTGATATTTTATTTCTAACCTAGCCTTAACAATCCTAGTTTGCCAATTTTTCTAAGGAATTTAATTAGTTTTGAGAGTTATTCATTTCCACTTTAAACATACTACGTATTCACACATTTCTTATATTATTGGTTTTATATCCTTAGGGTTTATAAAATACAAGTATTACACCCTCCATGATCAAGACTAGGATGTTTGCATATAGTAATTTAGTGGAAAGGTAGGTCAAGGTATACATATGTTACTTTTAGTTACTTTCATTTCTTTTCAGTATTAATTTCAATATTTCATTTTTAGTTAACTAAATTTTGTGTGTTATTATGTTATTTATATAATCACCATCCCATGTTACACTCATGTGAAACTTGATGATCCTTGAATGGGGGATATGTACACACACAATATATTTTATTAATTTTACCACTTACTAACAATTTCTCTTTTATAGAAACCTACCGAGTTTCAATCTCTCTGGGCGCATGCCTTAAAAGATACACTAGGAAAGGGGTGGATAGACTATTGGTGATTCATAATATTTTTGTGGATTTATATCATTCCTTCCATTAATCCAACTTATTTACAGTGTCTATCCATTTACCTCCTAGGATGCCACCCTGAAATCTTGAAATCCTAAAATATGGCTATGTCTAAAATTCTAGAACCTTTAAATATGGCTAAGTATAAAATCTTAAAACCCTAAAATATGGCTAAGTATAAAATCAAATAGGACCCTCCAATATTTATAATTTTCATTATATCTCCTAGAAGTCCAAAACCACTCTCAAACATCTAAAAAGTATAAATATAAAATATAAATTAAAGTATAAGAAAATATATGTCCATGTTTAAATGTCAACTTATACTTATATTTCCTATTTTTATCCCCTAACTAATCCAAAAACCTTATTTTACCATCCATATACATGTTCAATTGGGTCAACTCTATCTTGAGATTTGATCATGTTAAAGGACTAATTTGGTTTATGCTAACTTAGTCCTGACCTAATGAATTTTCTTAAGAACTAAGTCAACTGGACTGATTGTGTCAACTAAAACTTTGGAAGGGTTTAGGGTTAGATCCATTTATATAAACACATCATTTTCACCATTTTCATTATGGAGATGAAGAAGAAATTCATTATTTTCACATTTTATTATCTACCATTGTACTTGAGGATCATTGCTTAGGGTTTCAATACTACACTTGGAGATATGAATCTTGTCTTATGGAAAAGTATTTTTTATGCATAAGAGAAGTCATGTAATGTAAAACTAACCTATCTTTTTTATCCTTACATACCATGACAACCTATTGCAAATCATCTTGGCCAAGGGAGGGATTGAAGCTCAATAGGTTCATCTTCAAGGTAAATATTCCTAACTCTTGCTCCTTATTAAAGTAGATAGATTTGCATTTGTTAGCTTATATGCTTATATATTCATGCATTAGGATTTACTCTAAATTTACTTGAGTAGATATATTATATGCATGTTTAATTTTATGTTCATTACTCCCATTTCATGTCACAAGATTTAGTGAGAATTAGGCCAGATTTTACTTTACTTTATGAATAATAAAACATAGGACCTAGTTAGGGTTATTTCATGTTGTTGATTTAATAGAGGCTTTAGAACCCTCTCTATTAATATTATTATCGTAAAGGTATCCTTTGGTTAGGTCTATTATATCCATCTTGGTCATGATCTCGATTGTCTAAATGTACCAAAAAGTAGAAGGGTAAGTCTAATTTATCTTCTTCGAGCTAGGATTGATTTATAGATTATCTTTATTTTCTCTTATATATAAAAATAAATGCTAAAAAATAGAAATATTAGGCCAAGTGTGTCACCTTGGGGTGCACTAGTGGTTTTTGCAAAAAATAAAGATGGAACCTTGTGATTATATGTTGATTATCACATGCTCAGCAACGTTACCACCAAGAATCATTATCCTTTGACAAGGATACATGATCTATATGATCAAATGAAGGATGTAATTGTCTTTTTGAAGAAAGACTTGAGATCAATCTATCATTAGCTAAGGATCAAGGAAGAATACATCTATAAGACTTATTTCAAAACTAAGTATGGTCATTATGAGTTTACACTAATGCCTTTTGGTTTAACTAATGCACTTATTATATTTATGAAATTAATAAATAATTTATTCAAGTATTTTATAGACAAGATTATTCTAGTATTCCTTGATGACATATTTATCTATTTTATGAATGCAATTAAACATGAAAAACATTTGCACTTAGTGATGTAAAGGCTAAGGCAAAATAAATTGTATGGTAAACTATCTACATAAGCTTTCTTTCAATCTGAGATCCACTATCTAGGTCACATTATATCTAAGGTTGGTATTGTTGTTGATCCAACAAAGATTATAGATATTCAAGAATGGCTTACTCCTAAAAACACACATGAAGTACATAGTTTTATGGGACTAGTCAGTTTATAGAAGATTTTTCGAAACATTTTCTAAATTGGATAACCCAATAAATTCCTTGTAGCACAAGGGTAAGAATTTTGTTTGGAATTTGAAGTATAAACAAGATTTCTTGATGCATAAAAGGTTACTAACTTTAGCACCTGTACTTATTACACTAGATTTGAATAATTTTTTTGAAATATGGGTTGATGCATCCAAAAAAGGCTTGGGTTTCATGTTAAATCAAGATGATTTAGTTGTGGCTTATGAGTCATGATTATTGAAGGAACATGAGAATAATTACACCATTCATGACATTGAGATTTTTTCCATTATTCATGCTTTGAATTAATGGAAACACTTTTTTCTAGGTAATAATTTTGAGGTAAAGTCTGACCATCATATCCTAAAATATTTGTTCTTCCAAGATGATTTGAGTGTGCACCAGCATAGATGGCTAGAATTTTTAAATAATTTTGATATGAATATTTCATATGTGAAATGTAAGTAGAATCATGTTGTTGATGCACTCAACCAATTTACATATCTTATTTTCTTATCTATTATGCATAATGATTTTAGAACTAAAATATTGGAACAATAGCATTTTAATAAGCTTTGTTAATATGTAAGTGCAAATTTGATTGATGAGCCTTTTAAAAATATTTTTTTTAACTTTTCTATTGATTTTTATGGTTTAACCGTACATAAAAATAGAATTTATGTACCTAATTCTAGTGAATTATGGAACATTTTATTGAAATAAGCACATGCAGCACCTCAATTTGCTCATTTAGGTGTCACAAAAATGATACATAAATTAAAAAGGTTTTACTAATCACTTAGAATGAAACATGAATTTTTTGACTTTGTGTCAAGATGTTTGAAATGTCAGTCTGTGAAAGCTAAACATTACCATCTAGGAGGATTATTCTACCCTCATTATGTACCATAAGGTAAGAGGGTTATGATTTCTTTGGATTTCATGGCTAGTTTTCCAAAATCTAAAATCAAATATGATACTATTCCAGTTGTGATAGATAAATTTACTAAAGTTCATAATTTCATTTCTAGAAATTTGATTGATGATGCATCTATGTTTGCTTCATGGTTTGTGAAATAAATAGGATAGATTAATGACATGCCTAAAGTTATTATTTTAGATAGAGATACACTTTTTAGATAGATATTTTGGAAAACATTAACTGTCACTTTTGGTACAAGGTTGAATTTTAGTTTGTCTTATCACCTGGAAATGGACAATCAGATAGAAAGATTAAATCAAGTTGTGAAAGACATGTTAAGAATGTATGTGATGGATCAACAAGGTAAATTCAAATATTATTTACACTCAGTTTCATTTGCTTATAATAACATGTACTATTCGGTGATTAAAATAGCTCATTTTGAAGCTTTGTATGAATGTAAGTGTAGAGCTCCAATTGGTTGGAAAAGATTATAAAATAGGAATATTGTTGGAATTGATGTTTTACAGTAGTATGATAGGTAAATGGAAACTATAAGGCACTACAATTTAAAGATTGCCTCTGATAATAAAAAGAGTTATGATGATTTCAAAAGGTTACCACATGAATTTTAAGTGGGAACTAAGGTTTTTTTGCATGTTAGATTGCATAAAATTTTAGTCAAATTTGGAAAGTCTTCCAAATTAGATCCATAGTTTGTAGGACCCTTTGAAATTTTAGATAAAATTATTCATGTTTCCTATCGACTAACCCTTCCTCTTTTTTTGTCTCGAATTCACAATGTGTTTCATATTGATTTATTGAGAAAGTATATTCTTGATCCATCTCATGTTTTGGATTAGACTAATCTTTATGTTTTATAATAAGAAAAGATGCAATTAGATCCAGTGATGATCCTCAACCATCACAACATAAAATTAAAAAAATTTAATATTTCCTAAGTGTTGGTTAAATGGGATCCTCTATCATAAAGAAGTACTACTTGGAAAGATGAGATTCTTTTCAAACAGCATTATCCTTGGCTATTTTGATCATTGGGATGACACTTTTTCAAGTGGGGGAAGATGTCATGACCCTGTTTGACCTACACTTATTTCATTTATTGATATAGTTTAGTTATGAACTATTTGAGACATGTTTTTTTGTTTATTATTATGATATGGATCTGAGATCTATGTTGATACATTATATTTATTGTTGAGATAATTATTGATATACTTTTCATTACAGCATTGGTTGTTTATGCTTAATGAGTACTAATTTACTATTTAGTTTAGATGTATTAGTTAAATGATATTACTATATTTATTACATGTAGATGTTTAGATAATATTGATGGTCTATTATTTAATTGTAGGGATAGGTACTTGAGCTAGGTTATGTTCAAACCTAAGTAACAGTGAAATGTGGAGAAATAACATGGATGAATCAAAATAGTAAATTCTATTATCAAACTAAGCTCTATGATATTGTTGATTGAGTCATTTTATTTATTTGATTAAAGTGTTGAGTGATTATTATTTTAAGTTTAATTTCATAATTTTTTGATTTATAGTCAAGTTTGAATTTTGTACAATCACTACTTTACTAGATGTTTTTAAATTCTTTACTTGTCATCTTTATTGAATTATGATAGTCTTACAATAGTTATTAGCTATTTGATATTATCATTTTTAGTCATTCTTGTTCATTATGTTTTCATTAGACTTAGTAACTTGTCAAATTCAACATTTCATTTGCTCCTACATTCATATTCAAATTTATTATGTGTTGACTCTTTATACTCTTATATGTTTGTCTGGGTCTTATTTGTTTTGATGAACAATAAAAACCTTTGATATGGTTAAAGGATTTGAAAATTTGTTTTACCTGGTATGAGTCTTAATGAGGGACTTTATTTTTGTTTTTTGTGTTGTGAAATTCATTATTTTTTATAACAAAGATATGACTTGGCTTTGGGCTTAGGTAATGTTAGGGCCACCAACACATTTGGACTTGACATTAGTGTTGGTTATTTTGTTTACCATTTGACCTTAGGGTTGTGGCATCGTCTCATTCCATGAAATTTGGTCAAGACACTTATAAAATGGTTTTAGGTTTTCATTTGGTCATTTTTGGCTTGTTGGAGAAGCCATGTGCTTTGGGGAGACTCTGCTAAAATCCTAGGCATGGTGGCTAAGGGAGATAAACATGTAGTTATTGTATGAGTTTTTATTGGACTCAAACTACAATTAAGTCATGAAACTTATCAGCCATGTAGTCGTTTAGTAGAGTTTTTATAGGGTTCATTTTGGCTATTTGGTTCAACTAGTTTTGTTGGAAGCATGAGGATTTTTGGTGCATTTCTTTCCATAAAAAATTGGAGTCCTATAAAAAAATTAAAGCCTTCTTCTATGGTCAATTCCAGGAATCTTAGTAAGTGATTTTATAAAATTCTAACTTGCATTCTTTAGTGGTTTTAAATGGCAAACTAGTTTTTGTTTGTAGCCATAAATATAGGCATTTATATTTTTACATGCATAATTTTGTTTAAAACTAGAAACCCTAGCTGGTTTAATGGATTTTATTTATTGTATTGTTGCATGATAGCCATTGTATAGCTCAAACATACTTGTGGTGGATATAAAATTATGCATATATATGTTTGATATATTTTTTGTTTATTAATGTTAGAGTTTATTATTATTGTTATGTCATTTTATTAGGGTTATGGCTATGCATTACATGACTATGTTTTAGTTTGTAAATGCATTATGAGGTTTTAAAACCCTATCTAGGTCATTCATGTTTATTTAGAAAGGTTTTTTTGTTATTTTGAACATGATGTGCATGATGAACCCATGGCTAGGATGTGGGGGCAATGACATTATTGATCCTCTAGGTGGTCGAAATAAATATTAGGTTTTTTAGAAAAATAATATTTTATGATTATTTTGTATGCATGATTATGATTGACTTCTTTTTTATAATTTAGTCATTATTATTTGACTTGAGTTTATAAAATCCTATTTGGATTATTTATATGATTTTGGTCATGATGTTGGAATTCATTCAAATAATGACAAGTTGATTTACATTTGGAAATTATGATCATTTGATTTTTTATTGTTATGATTTAATTTATATCATCACACTTGTTTAATAATTATATAATATTTTTCCTTTTATATTAAAGTTTATTTCGATCAAACTTTGACCCATACCTTTACAAAGGGTGTTAAGTTGTCATTTTTGGTTTGTCATAGTTGTTGCCTTCTTTCTTTGAGTTTTTATTATAACTCATTAATATCTATTAAAATAGTATTTGAGGATGACTACGTGATAAATTTATGACACAGATTTATAGGCCATATTATATTCCTTGAGTATAATATGGCTCTTGAATCAAATAGTTTAATAGGATGAGCTACATTTGTAATCATGTACCAAGTTAATAGATCTAAGTGAGATGGACTAGTGATGTGTGGTTCATTTTTTATATTTGTTATTATTTTGTTGTTTCAATCCCAATACATTTCATTTGTCCTTTCTCCACCATTTATTTATTACCCTAATCCATATCTAACTGATGGTTAGGGTGGTCTAGGGCCACTTATGGTTGGGGTCATTGGGATTGGTGAGGCAGATTTGGCTTCAGTGGATTACATGAAAAATATTTTGATGCACTTATTCTTCTTTATCTTTGAGTTTTGACAATTGGTTGTAGATGAATTAAATTATTTATGTAATTATTTTCTTCATTATAGTTATAATTTGATATAAATTAATGTTATGTTTATCTTTTACATTCAGATAAAACATGCAAGATTGATTTATGGTTATGATTATAGTTGATCAATAGAGTGTCAATTTATCCTTTGTATTATTATTTATATATGAAATTTACCTATTTCATTAAGGTAATTGATATTATGAACATATATATGTGATTTTAGTATGTACTTCTAGTTAGCCCCTTATTATTGGAATATGTAGATTTATAATGAAACTTCTAAATTTAAAACTTATATAGTTGTGGTATTTTAAATGCAATGTTTTATTAGTTACTTATTTGGTCTTATAACATGAACATGTACTCATAATATTTTATTATACTTGATTATTATTGAGTTCATGGTATTGAACTAACTGGTTATTTGAGGTTGTAAAGAGTTATTTTTTGAATCCTAGTTTTAAAAGTTGTGATTGTCCATGAGTTTTTTGCAAATGAGTGTATGAGAATTGGAAAGTAATGTTGGTATGTTTATGTAATCACATAAAAGTGTTAAATATATTCTAAGAGTGTTTCTTGAGTTACCATATCCCTAGGATTATCATAGACCTATTCCAAAGCCTTAGACTTACATTTCTAGCCATTCAGTAGACCACATTCACTTACATCTAGTCAAGACATAGTCTCTAAACTATCACCTCTAACCCCAATCCAAATTTATTAGTAGTCTATCAAAAAGATATTATCACCACATTTGGGATACTACAACCACATGGTGATAGTGTCCCTAACTGGGTGATATTATTCTTAGCCCTATCTCTTCCTAATAGATACTTTTTCAAATGCGTTCCCCTCTTAAGGTTATCCTAAGCTCATTTTATTATCCAAAAAAGTAATATAATGTTATAAATACAAGTCTAATCCACCTCTATTGACTATATGAAAAATATATTCAAAAGCTATTCTAACCAAAGACAAAGTTATACAAAATCAAGGTACATTATCCCTATTCTACCCTATTTTTTGGCATACTACCATTTTTAGTAGCCTTAAGTCTAGTTTTTAAGTATTTAAAAGATTAATCACATTTAAGGAATCTAATGCCACTCTCATTATATCATTCACTTGTACATACATCAAGCACTAAGTGGGAGAAATACATCAAACTTGATCCCTCTTCAGAGTATTGGTATGTAGGTAACTCTATGCATAGCATGGTGTTGAGGATGTCTATTCCATCCTACTAACACACTCAATATTTTATCATATCAAACTTGAAAAGAGAACTAGGGTTTGCACATTAAATCAAAAATTTTAGGTATAATACATAGTGATAGGGTTTGATCATATAGGAACATAACATATAGACATAGGTGCAGGTACTCCCTAAAAATAAGAATAGTCCCACAAAGGGTAACTTAGCACCACATTGAGGATATTACACATGTATGGCACTAATATCCAAATTGGGCATTAATATTTAGTGAATAGATGAATATCAAAACCCTATTGGCAACATAGACTACTGCTCAAATCTCCAATTTTAGAACCTAGATCATCTATGATAGTTAGTTTTTACCTAAGTCTCTATTTATCCCTATTTTTTTATATTTATATAAAGTCAAAAAAATTCAAAATCATAAAAAATCATTAGGTTAATTATTTTAATTTATTTAACTAATTTAGGCATCCCATCCCTTTAAGCAAACATAGGTAATTACTCTTTTAAAACCCTAAACTATTAAATCATTTGGTGAACATGTCTTACTTTAAACATTACATAATACCCTAACTTGCATTAACTCCTATTTTTTTGCAAAAAATTCAAGGTTGCGTACTTCTAATTTTTTTATTTAATTTAGACAACCTAGCTAATTAAAATCAATTTTCCATTAGGGTTTCAATTTTACATCTAATTTAAATTATTTCAAAAAAACCCTAGATTCCAAAGCCTTAACCCTAGACAACCCTAGGGTTCATATTTCTATCCATCACTAAAATTACATCTTACTACCATGATTATCATGATAGAAACCATATTTTATTTCATGATGTAAAAATTGGAACTTTGATTAACATGTTTATTTCCAACTATTCATAAAAAGACACACATGTATGTTACTCCTATCTTAGATTCAATTCAGGCTAAGCTTATTTCACATATTGTTACTCCATCATGTGAGCCCAATTTTCCTATGGATCATTATTATAAGTCTCACTTTGAGCTATCTTTGGTCACTACTAGATTATAAAGGGCTTAGAGGACTCCTTTTGTTTAGCCTCCACCTAAACCACTTTATTTTATTTGCTCCCATCTCACCTCTACTACTCACCTAAGATAAATAATATATCCCATAGTTTGACCTATCACTAGGTGAAACAAGGTGCTTCCTTAGCCTGTATAAGATTAGTGTAAACCTACCATCACTCATTGACCCTATCACACTACAAAAACACCAAGATATCAGTAAAAAGAGTTTTATATTATGGATTAGTTGAGGAATACATCAACTGAAATAGCTATTTTGGAATTACTTCAAAAAGAAAAAATATTTAAATATATTATGTTTTAAACACTTAATCACACATATGTGACTCATGATACTGAGCCATCATATTTTTCATCTATCATGAATACTATAAAATATGTGGAGGATGTTATATAGTTTTCAAATGAGGATTTACCTTCATAATCAATCATTGATCAAAACTTGCCACTTTTTATTAAATCTTAAATCAAAAACACGGTTATTAACTGAGTTCTTATCAAAAGTGGTTTAGGGCTCAATATATGCAACCTCACATTCTTTCAAACCATAGGGGTTGATATAGAATCTATTAATAAAACATATAATAACATTTGAGGGTTTGATAAAATTCCTTGATAAACATTGGGATAAATCACATTGGATATTATTGTGGGACCAAAGACATTATCTAATCACTTTCAGGTCATGTTAAATCATTTACATTATAATTTTCTACTAGGGAGACCCTAGATACATAATATGGAGGTTATGCCTTCCACTCTTCATAGATATGTTAAATTTTTACATGATAGGTACCTATACACATTCCCAATAGATAATCATCCATTTTGATATTACATGCTCACTGAGCCTCCTACACCGAGTATATCATCTAATGGGACACTTATTATTCTTATCAAACCCCCACCTCACTAGATTCCTATTTATTAAATGCATACTTATGAAGTGGGCGAGTTTAGTAAGATTGTTCATACACCACCTTTAGAGCATCCTACAGCATAGATACCTTCACCAATGATAGAAGACTGGCCTCTCTGATCATATATGCTTTCACTAATGATAGAGTACCAGACTCTCTAAGCACAACTACATTCACCAATGATAAAGGACCAATATCTTTGAGCATAGACATCTTCATTGATGATAGAGTATTAGCCTCTCTAATCATAACTACCCTCTTTAATGATAGAGGACCAACATCTCTAAGCATAGTTACCTTTACTGAGCATATAAGAATAGCCTCTCCTAGTATAAACATCCTCATTCAAGATATACAATGAGATTATCACAACCCATTTACCCCTAATATTCAATTCAAAATAAGCTTATATTCATAATTATGACATAGATTCATAGGTCACTACAAATAATGATCAACCACCTATAGACATCGATGATTATTTATGTGTATTAAGATTTACACCAATGGGTCTAGGGAAATATAGAGATAAGTCAAAGACACTATACGTCACCCTAAACTAGTAGAATCACTTGTTCAATATTCTCCACCTATAGGATCCCATACTCAACATAATCAGTAGAAAATCCCTTGATCCATTTAGTACATATGGTCACATCCATGGATATTGATTCATTCATATAGATTCAAGTAGGTCACTCATAAGATAGACCACAATGGATATTATAGTTATCACTTGATAGGGGATTGATGTTATTACCCATAATCTAACATAGATCAGCTATCAGATTGTCACCATAGGAATGGAAACCATTTTATCATTTCCCTAGACCCACAGGACATGATATAGACACGTGTGTAGTATTTCAATATAAGCTAAATAAATTTAAGGCTAAAGGCACTATCCAAATTATATGTTCTCCACCTCTACAAGCCCCACCACCACCAATGATATGAGATACTACACAAATATGAGCACCATGATAGATTCATCACTAACATAGATATCCATGACATGATCCATTGACTATATAGATATTTATCACTACTAGATATCTTCCACGTGTGGATATCAATGAGGATTATTATCCTAATACTTACACTTTGGAATTTTTACACCATATTGGTTATTATGAGAGTGAGCTAAAACATGTTATACACATTCAATACTTGATTGGACATATTATATTACTATTTTCATGTGTCCCCAAGGTGGCCAATCCATTATTCATCATTTTGAGTAGAGACACACATATACAAGTTACACTTAGTAGTACAGGTTATAGGTAATTGATTATATAATTGATCAATCATACAAATGTTTGACATTAATTCATGATGGATGCATGGTTTTCATTTAACATGATGGCATTAATGAGAACCATAGGTTTCACACAAATAATCTATGGTATAATGTGGTTTACCCTGGGACCACATGAGAGGCATATTACATAGTTGAGCAGCATGTCATTCAGATGCTAGAATCTAGATTCATGTCAATGATAAGTCCCGACTGATACATACATATTGGTATGATGATCATGATGATGATGACTTATTTGAGTTTAGATGAGATCAGTATTTAACACTAGATAATCTTCCACTAGATCCACTATTTTATTATCCACATCCCATAGATGTGATCTTGGGTCTATAAAGACATTACAATTTTCTTGTATTTTGTTTCACATTTCCATTATTTACTTCCTTCCCTCTCTCACTCCTTGTACATAGTTTAATTTTAGATGCTTATATGTAGCTTATACTTAGAAAACACAAAAACACTATAATATATCAAAATACAAAAACATTAAAAAAACCAAAAAATGTATAGATTATATGCATTGTTTTGTTTAAATTTATACTACTTGCAATATATTTCATATTTTTAGCTATCCTAGTGTATCTATTTTTATCATACACATATGCTTCACTTATTTTTATCAAGTTCTTTCATATTCTAGATAGGACTCTGGTCCACTACACTGATCTAGGCCATCTATCATCTACCCATTAGGGGCATTTATACCAATCCATATTTATACATTACTACATCTTCATAATTGGGGTCATATCCTACACATTTACTATAATGAGGTTCTATCTTACATACTATGCATTCCAATTATGCTTTAATTTATCTTGATATTGATCATTGTTATACATTATTAGATTTTTCCAACTATCACTAATTAGCTTTAGTATATATGCACCTTGTCACCTACATATATATGTATCACATAGTTATACATGCTTTCAATTCTAGTTCCCAGATTAGACGTGATTATGTTTCTTATGCTTCTTCAATCTTTGAAGGCATTTGAATATGCCATTACTCCTTGGCTTTTATACCACTTCTCTATTTATATGGCTTAGAAATGTGCCCATGTCCCTTGTGTATGCTTTTTCATGCTTCTATATGTGAACATTTGAGCATGTCCTTCTATGTGGATCTACACTAAATTACTTGTTTGCATATGTGTACATTTGAACATATCCTTGTATTTATTCATTCTCAAATTTAGTGACAAGTTCCCATGTCCCTTCTATTGTGGCCTCTTGGCCTACTTTATGCATGCCTCATATTATTGTACATTTGCTTATTTGTATGCTTCTACATCATGATAATTTTAGTTTATTGTTACACACACACCAGTTTTTTATGCCATGGGAGCTCTCATGCATCTACTTTTTCTACTTGGGATCCTTGATAGATATCCCCATCCACCCAGGTAATTACTCAAATTTTACTGATGTTATACATTACTTACATCTATCTTGATACCCTTGTCTTAATTTTAGATTATAACATACATATTACATTTCCTACTATTACTCAAATACATTTACATTCTGATGATATGTTTGTAGATTATATTGGAATATCATGCTCTGGCTAACACAATTTATAGAGCTACTTCTTTAGAGGGTAATTCTTCCATAGGGTTCATAACTACCCTAAAAACAGGAGGAATTTATAGGGGTTGTTATAGAGATTAGGATCCTATTTTATTTTCACAGATACATTTTAGCACATAGGCTCAGTTACAGAGATCAGACTTAAGATAGACATAAAATAGAATAGAGGTTCAATAGTCAGTTCAGACCACACAAAGATCAGACTAGGTAGTCATTAGTGCCTAGATTAGGACACTAGTGCCACAAGGAAATATTTTCCACTATAGGGTGCTACTATCCAGTAACCCTAGATTTAGGAAAATCTAGATCATTCAAACTAGTACATCAAGTATAATACATATTTGTACATATACAATCACAAGTTTGGTAGTTATGTTTATATTTAGCTTAGCTTCAATCATTTCAATTTAGATTCATACTAGTTACTTAGATTTAGGGGCATCATGTATGGAATGATCACTCATACATTTATATCAATTACATAAACCTAGAAATTACATACTTTATTCATATTCAGTATACTCAGATACCAGATTGGGGGCATGTGTGTGGCACATAGTTTCCATAAACTCATATTCATACATGTTGATTAGATGGAATGGAAAACTCCATGTCATTATCTACATTTTATACACTTGATATCACATTCTATGTTATCACCAAATTCATGCCTTACTCCATCTACAATGTTTGGCATTCCTAAGTGTCCCAAAACCACCTAATATACCTGAGTGGCTGCATAGCTAAATACATAGTTAGATTACTCAGTTAGATGCTTTTAGCACTTTGCATAGTATAATTATAGATGCATATACTTCAAATAGGAGAAATGATGGATTCATGGACTAATTGAGTTATTGAACCACCTACATAAGAGGGTTTAACACACTTACATTATTATCCAAGCTATTCACAGAGATCAGGATCCACCAAGTAGGGGTGGGAATGATGGAGTCCAAATTGGATTGATTTATTGAGCCACCCATATGATGATTGAGTAATCCATCATCTCAATTCAATTTATTCAATGATATGATCACTATACACATTCACACATGTTATTTGTCACTAGGTTTATACATTGGTTTGCATACCTAACAAAGTGTATTCATTCCTTTTCTCTCTCTTTACTCAGTTATTTTATTTCAACATAATCTTTTGATTTTGATTCTCTTAAGTAAGGAATGATTTTTGCATGTTTAATTTCAAAACATCACTTTGGATCATGTTTCACATATGTAGACCTAGATTCTCATATTTAAACTCAACTACATGGGCTTCACTTCTAAGGTAGGTCTAGGTATGATTTTTTTCATTTATACTAGTCATTTCACTTAGCTATATTATTATAATAAATAGGGGTAAATGTAATCACCTAAAAGTGATAATTAAATTCTAAGAGTGTCGCTTGAGTTACCTTATCCCTATTATTATTGTAGACCTATTCTAAATATTTAGACTTACATTTCTATCCATTCAATAGACCACATTCACTTACAACTAGTTAAGACATAGTCCCTGAACTATCACCTATGACCCCAATCCAACTTTCTCAATAGTCTACCAAAAGGGCATTAGTTCCATATTTGGGACACTATAGCCGCATAACGCTAGTGTCCCTAACTAGGTGTTACTATCCTTATCCCTAGCTCTTCCCAATAGATATTTTTTAAAATGTGTGCCCCTCTTAAGGTTAGATGAAGATCATTTTCTTATCCACACAAGCAACATAACCCTATAAATAAAATTGTAATCCACCTCTATTGACTAGATGGAAAATAGATGCAAAATCTATTCTAATCAGAGACAAAGTTGTGCAAAATCAAGGTACACTATCCCTATTCTACCCTAATTTTTGCATACTACCATCTACAATAGCCCTAAGTCTAGTTTTCAAGTATTTCAAATCTCGAGCACATTTAAGACATCCAAGGCCATTCTCCTTCTAGAATTCATTTGTGCATACATAAAACACTAGGTGGGATAACTAAATCAAAATTTATCCATCTTTGGAGTATTGGTATGTAGGAAATTCTATAAATAGTAGAGTGTTGAGGATGTCCAATCCATCCTACTAACACACTTAATTCTTTCTAATATCACACTTGCAAAGAGAACTAGGTTTTGGAAATTAAATCAATCTATACATATACAATACATATTTATATGCTTTAGTCATACAAGAGTAGATCATATAGACACATGGATAGGTGCTCCCCAAAAATAGGAATAGTCTCACAAAGGGGACATTAGTGCACATTGAGGACACTACACATAGATGGCACTACTGTCCAAACTAGGTACTAATATCTAGTGAATAGATGAATATCAGAACCTTATTGGTGACACATACTATTGCTCAAATATCTAATTTTGGAACCAAGATCATCCATGATAGTTAGTTTTTAGTTAAGTCTCTATTTATCCCTATTTGTTATTATTTATAGAAAATCAAACATAGTCAAAATCATAACAAATTAATAGGTTAATTATTGTAATTTATTTAATTAATTTAGTCATCTCAACCCTTTAACCAAACATAGATAATTACTATTGTAAAACCCTAAAATGTTAAATCAGTTTATGATTTCATCTCCAGTGCAAACTAGAAATTCAATTTTACCTTGAATACTTTTTATGGGATTTAAATTATGCTTATAGAAATTAAGAGATGTTATTCATCAAGAAAGTTAATTTTTGTTGATCATTGTAATAAATTATTATGATGTGTCTTGTAAAATTATGTCTATAAGGACTCTTCACATTACCTTAATCTATTCAAAACTTTATTAAAAATTGGTTTAATTAATGATAATTTGTTTAAAACTTATAAGGAAGATCTTAAGACAATAAATTATACATATTAATAAGATGAAATCCTTGTGATTATAATATGGTTTATTAAAGATATTATAACCATCATATGACTTATACATGAGTTTATAATTGTTATCATAATCTCTAATAAGGGTTAAAATAGAATAATTACTTAGTAAAGTTGTATAAATATTCTAAAGGTTATTAAAAGACAAACATCCATTTATAAATTAATAAAGTAATGTCAAAGTGCAATGGAATGTTTTGGGACAACTCCTTATAATCTCTTGGAATTGAATTATAAATAAGATTATATAAATCTTATTCATATGTTGTAAGTAACTTGGAAAATAAGCTAAGTCATTGAATGTTTTAAAAAGTAAATGGTTATTCCAAATTAAATCATATTGTGAAAGAGGATTAATTACTCCATGTTTGAAATTGATCATTAGAATATTAAACAAGTTAATATATATCCTTATATTTAAAATGAAGTTTAATGGAGTTATATTAGTTAAGTTGGAATTGATAATTCTCCTTTGGAAAATAATAATAAGAAATTTTTAACCTAAAGTTAAAAGATAATGGTATGCATAGGATAAGGTCATGAACCTAAGATATAAAGGTTTAATTCCTTAAGAATGAAATTAAAAGTAAAACCCTAGTATAAGTATACTTATTTCTTAGAACCATTAATTGGTATTGAGTCCCTTGAACTCATACAACACTCATAATGGTAATGGTTGGGAATGAAAGGATAACCTTGAACCAATATTCTAAATCAAGTAATATCTTTAGGCATGCCTTAACATGTGCTTATAACTCTACCTTGTAGACTGGTAAGATATTCTAAAATAGAACATAAGCATGGTTTTTGCAACATCTCATGATGATTACCCATTTACCATAATTAGTTCATGCCCAACCTCATGACTATGTTTACTTGTAAATTCAAAAGGTGTTATAAGGCTTTGTATTGCTCTTGGAAATAGTATTTTTCCCTTTATCTGTGTCTATTTCTTGTGAATTAGTAAATCTTGATTAAGTAAGATTAGTATGATGATTCTTATGTTTTAATCATTCTCACTTTGACACTATTTTTTTAAATTTATTGAATTATCCAATGAGGTATTGCCTATTCTATAGCCTGTACAAGTACTTGATAAGGGCATAAGTTAGTGACAGCTCTACTAAGAAGGCCATAGTGAAGTATGTAGATAGAAGTAAGTGGGTATGACCATAATTACCCATTTTTATCAAAATAATAAGTGTTTAAAATGATTCCTAATGAAGTCATTGATGAGTTATGGGCTTGGTCTAGTTCCTATGTTAGCTATAATACAATTATGGATCTCATTACATATGTTCATGCTAAACTCTAGTTGAAACTTTGTACCATAGTTTTTATTTCAGTATATTTAAAAAAAAATATGGTTGTGGCAAGTCTCTACTTAGGAAGATTCCATATCCCTCTGAGATATCTACCGCAAGTATGCCAATAGTCATCTTTACACATGGCTTGGATGCCACTTAAATGCATACATCATTTACTTCTCTAAATACAAGCACCACTATTTTTTCTAACTATGAAACCATCCTCTTAAATGGTCTTGGAGTCAATCCAATCTTTTTAGAAATAGAGGTTGGCATCACAATAGATGAAGATCCTAAATCAACTAATAAATTTTGAATATTATTTTCAAATACTCTGATAGTTAGTAAGAAAGGAGGAACTTTTGGATTACTCTTGTATATGGAATTTGTATGAGCAGCCCTTATCTTCTCTATAGTATACTTTCCTATGATAGACTTCCACAAGAGCTCATTTTATTTGGTGATCTGATCCAATTCATGAAGAGTGATGTTTATTTTAATCTTCTTATTGAGGAATTATCCTCACATGGGTGCTTAGGTGTTCCACATTATATTATTAGAATGTATGTGTGTATAATAAGTGGGAAAAATAATATTAATGTGTGCAAATTAATAAAGTGAGTTGCATCTCACATAAATAGATTGATAAATGTAAGGAATAAGAGAAATTTAGGGATAAAGTTGTAAGAGAGACATTTAGAGAGATAAGTGGTGGAATGTTAATAGGGATGAATGTTGAATCCTAGATTTTAGGAGTCCATTTGTCTATATATTGTAATGTTTTTTATGAATATAAACATGGAAAGTTAACTAATAAATTATATTCAAACCTTTAGCTCTTGCTTATAATCAGCCATTTTTAATATTTGGTATCAGAATAGGTTCTTCTTAGACCTATTTGTACCTTCCATACATTATATTTTGATATCAAAATGGGTTTTTAATAGATGTTTCAGTATAGATCACATGCAACAACTCTTATTTATCCATCCACCCTTGCTTATACTCTACCAACCAATTGTAATGAAGACCACGTGCATCTTTGTTGGATCTACCATCCACCCACACTATCTCTCTTCAAAGCTTCTATTTTTTCCATTATCTCTATTGTATTCTCACCCACTCTATCCATTATTTGCATTATGATATTATTGACCAAATTTGACTTTTAGGCCAAATTAAGGCACCCCTAGGTAAAAAATTGAGTTTTAGGTGTTTTAGGGGTCTAATAAAGATGTTACAAGGTGTTTTATAGGTTAAATGATGTCATTTAATTCTATACTAGCCTTGGTCATTGGTTATTTTAGTCTTTATATCATTTTTGGGTCATTTTGAGGTAAAAAAGGGTGCATTTAATGACTTATATGGATTTATTGGGAAGTGTGAAGGTTAAAAAACATGATGTCACATCCCATGTATCCTTATAGGTCTTAATTAACTAGTGTAACTAAAAAATGGTAGGTTTTTTAGTTTAAAAAGTAGTTTTCTTGGAAAAAAAGGAGATTTTGGCACTTGTACAACTCATTAGGAAGTGTGAAACATGGTAAAATCTCATAGATAATACCTTAATATTTCCCACACTCATCCTAATGTTTTATTTTCTTTGGAAGTGCCATTTTTTGCCTAAAACTATTATGCTCCTTTTTCACCCTTCTTAGTAAGCAAAAATAGTCTTTAGGTTTTTGCTCAGTATGGATAGCTGAATAGGTTTCATGTAAAATTATTCTAGGAGGTTTTATTACACTTAGATACCTTCATTTACATATAGGTATTTTGGAGAATGGTGGTTTGTGCTTCATGAACCATCCTCATGAAGTAGATTGTATTTTTCTACCTGCTATCTGTGCATCCTATAGGTTTTTCCTTGGTTTGAGAAATTATTTATGAACCAGTTGCTAAGTTTTATGAAGATGATTTTTTCATCCTTATATAATTATATATATATTTTTTTCATTTTTCAAGTTTACTTGATAGTCCAAATAACTCACTTTGCAGAAAGGTGTCACCATGTGAGATTTTAGTCAAGGATTTTTATTTGTAGAGTGTTTGGTCCTTAGAGTAAGTTTAATAATAATGTGATGTGATGTTTCACCATGTTTCAATTCCATATTGATCATATCCCTTCATTTTTTATCTCATTACATCATACTTGGAACAAATTTGTAGTCTACTATCATACTCAGTCAACTTCCTACTTACTCCCACTTGTAATTATGGTGAAATACGTGCATGAGGCCCATAAAACATGTTCACAAAGGTGGGTTGAAGGTTTTAAAGTATTGGTGTATCCTTTATCATCATTAATTTTTGATTCAATCCTTCATTTGATGCAAGAAAGAGGGACTATGCAGTCATGTACAATATCATCACATGTTCTACTATAAATGCTCATCTACAGGTGCTCCATAGAGGATGTCAAGACTGAAGTAAGTATTTGAGATAATTAGGGTCATATATAATGTAAAATATATGTTTTAAATCATTTTTATAGACTTAAAACCCATTAAATTCCAAGGACAATGCAAACTGCTCATACTCAATTCACTGCCTATGCATCAGAATACACACCTATAGGATTTGTTGGTAGAGAGTTTTAAGGGTATTTATGAGGGAAGTTAAACAATAGATGAAAAATTATTTGAATTAATAACATAATTATTTAACCAAAATAAATTTTTAAATGCCAAAATTGGTGTAGGATATGTTATAAAGAACAAAGGCTAGTTACATGGATGTTTTCCCTAAACTAAGAAAATAGAGACCCTTGATGTTTGGTTGAGATTCTATAATAAGGTTGATAGGGGTTATAATGCATATAAATGGACAAATATTATATACCATAAATATTATAATATATTGGAAAAAATATAAGGTATAATTTTGATGGATTTTGGTAGTTTGAAACCTCAAAGTTGCTTGCCAAAACATTGTATTCCTTCAATATTGTCTATAGGATTATGACCTCAAGGAGACTTCTTTCACTCAAGGTTACAAGCTATACCTTGCCAATTGTATGAGTTTTTTAAAAGGTTTAACATATAAATTATTACCTATAAATCATTCAAATTATATGATACATTGTGTTTGACCTCACATTAGTACCTATAAGTCTCTTTTTCATTGTAAATGTGACCCTATAGGTTGGTTGTAGGGTTAGCAAGTAGGTTGAATTAAATACCCATGATGAAATACCTTCACTTAAATTATGGAATAGATTATTATATTAATAAAATTGTATGAATAAATTATAATAATCTCATTCAATGTTTTCAAATCCCACTTCAAACATGGTTACCTTTAGGTACTTTGCCAAGACAACAAAATAGTATGATATAGATGACTGTGATGTGACAATGGGAAAATATGAGGAGCTTGAGTATTAGATTATCAATGTTTAGCTGATGAAATATGATTATAAATACTTAAAAATTATACCATAAACCTTTTACCATGGTTTCCAAGGTGGATATACCTCTATAGCACCCTTGTTACCTTAGAAAGTCAACTTTAAGTAAATGAGATAGACAGTAACCTGAATGTGTGATGTGATGGTGTTTATCCCATATAAAGTGAGTTAAAGGTTATTATATATTTTTTTAAACCTCATGGGTGTTAAATTAGGTATTTTTACATCATTATCATTTTTATTTGAGCTAACAGCCATCTATAGGGGTCAAACAAGTAGGGTATACAGGCAGTGAGATGGAGTATGGTATTCTTGGTGGTAGAAGGGTATAAGCCTAATGTGAGATGACTTATATAATTTTAAAAGGACATAAAAAAATATCATTAAGTTATTTTATGTTTTTTTTCAAATCCTAAACTATAAAACACACCTACAAGGATCATCCTTTAGCTAAAAGGTAAGTCAACATAATCAAAATTGTGCATACAGTCTAGGGAAGACAGAAGCATAGGGAGTATGTGGAAGTTATGAAGGATTATTTAAGATAAAATAAACTTATTAATTATCATAAAACCCTAATTAATTAATAAACACACATAAATTATCCCTCAATCATGCATAATATAGTCCATTGAAAATTCCTGCATACAGTGCTCAAATGCATAGTTTGTTGTGGGTTTTAAAAGGGTTGGAGGGCCAAATGACCTAGTATAGATCTGAAATTTTGTGCATGGGGTATTAATAAATTTAAAAATCCTACATAATATCCATACTTATTTTTGTAAATAGGGTAGTTCCCTATGTTTTATCTTAGACAAAAGGCACTCCCTTATGAGCAAAGTTGGCAAGGTATGAAAGATAAGGTAAAAATATGAAGCCAAGATCCATGGGAAATTTCCAAAAGGGTGTGATAATTTGAGTTAAATCCAAAAACACATGAATATTACCTCACAAAGTAATGGATCTCAGCATAATATCGCAAACTACAAGGGTTACAGTTATGCATGATAGGCATTTTTAAGCCTAGAGACCAAACAAAAGATCACTATCACTTAAAATTTTTGAAGAGAATTATAATCCATTTTTATATGATAATTATATTATTACATAGGTTTTAAATTTTTTTAAAGGTAAATGACCCCAATAGGAAGGTCTAAAACATCAAAAGTTGCATACAAGCTACAAGACCAAGACTAGGCATAATGTCCAATTGGGGGACCAATTTCACTTTCACCTTGAAATGAGAATGTAAATCCATAGAGTCATTTTTATAGGTTAATTATAGATATTTTAAATATATTTATATGTATACAAAACACAATGAAGTTCATTTTTTACCCTTAAGACAACTCAGACCTACAAGAAAAGAGGAAAATAAGCTCAATAAGAGAGGTTCAAGTACTCATATCTTTTATGAGGAATTTCATGGAGGCTAGAGGAGTTTTTTAAAGTTATTAAGGGTCCTAAACACCATATTATTTTAATTTTTATACAAATCCAATGTTATAACTTTATGAACGAACCTTAAGAGGTCAAATAGGTCTAAAACCCTCCAAAACCCTTACAAGTGATAGTTGTGAAAATGGAGTTATAAATATAATATGGTGGCATATTTTTATCTTTAAATTGATTTAAATTTTTTTAGGACTCACTTACTATCCCTCACATGCTTTTTATTTGTATGGAATTGTATGGATTGGGTGAGAAATAGGGTATTTTTAACCATTTTATGTGTTTTATAGGTTATAGGAGGATTCTAAATATGAAATAAAGTTTGGATGGAATATTTGGAATTTTAATAACTCCTTATGGTCACTTAATTCCTTGAATAAACTCCTAAGTATCCAAACTAGGTGTTGCATATTAGCTAGTCAAAATTGGCCTAGTGGACAAGCTAGTGAGAAGGGTGGAAAAGTTCATGTGAGATGATTTTTAAAAATTCATTATGCCTCTAAATAAATTTAGGGTATTAAAATGTTTCATCCACTCCCTCCCATGTATTTTCATGAGAAAATTATGTCTTTTTAGAAGCTAAGTGTGCAAGGTACATGAAAGAAGAGTTTTCTGGATAATAGATGATGATGGCTGACTTACAAATGATTCAAAAGGACCAAACATGCAACCAATGGATGGAGAGGCATGCCTAAGATCCTTCCCCTTCATTCCAATCATAATAACTATCCATAATATATTTTTGGATTTTTAAATAGGTCCAAATTATGAAGGCAAGTTTTTGAGCCAAAATGAGGAGTTTCATGCCACTTTGCAAGAGTTTGATGACATGTATGGACACTTGGAATTCTTGGAATCACATGGTTTATCCCATATCCTATTCTCATGAAAAATTAACTTATTTTATAAATTTTACAATTTTATTTATGACCCTTGGACTTTTCTCTTCTCCTCTCTCTCTCAAGTTCTATAAGAACTATCCATTTTGGCCATTGTACTTTATGCTCCACCTAAGTATGGTGAAGCCCTACTCATTTGTATACATTTTGATCAATAATAATACTAATTTTTACCTCTTCCATGATTGTTCTTAGTGTGTTCATTTGTAATGTTTGATTTTGCATAAGTGATAACTCTTGTTTCCTTAGCATGATTGTTTCATTCTATCATTTATTTGTAGTTAGAAAGCTTCTTCTTGTAGGGAATGTGAAGTGGTATAGGAGATGTCCATGTTTGAGTCAGTTATTATATTCAATATTTCCATTTAAGGCCTATTATCTAGTCCTCCTAGGTTTTCACATTCATCCATAACCTCGTAATCTAACATTGATGTGAGAAGATGTGGATTAGAGAAGTGTATGTTTAGTTTGTCCATTGATTTCAAGTGTAACATGCCTATGGTTATAAGTCATCAATATATTTAGTGTATCACCTCCCTTAGGATATTTTGTTTTCATTTATCTTTCTCCCTTTTCACTCCCAAATTTTAGGTGTAGTTGCAATCCAAAGTGGTACATCAAGGGAGCTAGCCCTATCTAGGGACTCACCTCATCCTTAGGCTACCCACAAGCCTAGAGGTGTTTCATTTGTGCCACTTGGATAAGGAGATATTTTCCATCTCCTCAAAGGGTGAAAATACAAGTGACAATAGATATATCTATTAAAAAAAGGATATATGCTTTTTTTAAAAAATAGAAACATTATTTGGAATAAACTCACAAAAATTAGGATATTTTCTCTATTTTTAGTGAAATTTGATGTTATTATATGTTGTGGAAATCTATTTCAAAGGGGAAGAAAACCAAAAAATCCTTATAGGAAAATATGAAAATACAAGGATTTATTTAAAGTTAAAAAAATTAATTTAAGTGTTGTTTTAGGGCATAATGTCCCAACTATCTTCATTTGGCGAACCTAAAAATCCTCTAGCATTATTTTTTCAGCATTTGGACCCACAACTGCCATTTTTAGTAGCTTCCTTCAAGATTTGAATTAATGATAGCAAATAAAATACAATCTCACTCTCTCCTCAAATATATAGACCACATTTTCTTTGTATTGACTCAACTATATTTTCTTTGCATTCAACTTTTCCTCGGATCCTCCTTCGAATGGCATTCCACTCTTGTGGTGAAGAAAATCACCATTGTGCCTCCAAAAATAGACTCTTCCATTGCATCAGGTTGAATTACACTTCAAACAGCCAAAAATATAATGATGAGGTTTTAAAGTTTTAAGTTTTAGGTATTTTTAGATTTAGGTATTAAGATTAAGTCTTTAGATATAGTTTATTTGCATTTTTTTTTGGTATGAAGTTTAAGTTATAGTTTTCATTTTTTTCATTTCATAGTATATGCTTTCAAAATTTGGTGGTATTAGGTTTAGCTCATAGTTTTGACTTTGTTTTAATCTATAGTATTAAGTTTTGGTTTTAATAGTTTTTTTATAAAATAATTCATGGTATGTAGTGTAAAGTTTTTGATGGTTTTGTTTAATTAAATTTTAATTCATGCTTTTATGTTTTTCAAGTTTATGTTTTATGGTTTTATGTCATGTAACATTTTATATTTTTTGTTTATAAATGTATAACATTTATTTTTCTAGGTATTATTTAGTTTATAGTTGACTTAATTTTATATATTTTTTAATTTATTGTTATTTTTTAATATTTGTCAAAATTTAGAAAGAGTTGTAATTGTAAGTTTATCTCTTTTTTTAATTTATATTTTTTTAAATGTGTTAGTATTTTTAAGTCTTTAGAATCATAAGGGTAAAATTTGTCTTAGTCATCCTTATGTCATCATAATCTTTTTTTGTGTGTCTTTGGTCAAAAATTTTAAATAAAGCTTATGTTGATAGGTAAGTTCAATTTTCAATAAAACAGGGACAATGTTTGATCCTCTACAATGTAATAAATCTCACATTTTTTTAAGGATGCATTCTTGGGTGAGCCCAATGTCCATCTTATGGGGGGAAATATTAGTTAGACCATGTATTTTTCCTCATCATGTTCTCACTAAGGGAGGAATGTTGAGATATTAGTCCTCACACGGGTGTTTAGGTGTTCCACATTATATTATTAGAATGTATGCGTGTATAATAAGTGGGACTAATAATATTAATGTGTGCAAATTAATAAAGTGATTTGCATCTCACGTAGATAGAATGAGAAATGTAAAGAATAAGAGATATTTAGGGATAAATTTGTAAGAGAAATATTTGGAGATATAAGTGGAGTGTTAATAGGGATGAATGTTGACTCCTAGGTTTTAGGAGTCCATTTGTATATATATTGTAATGTTCATTATGAATATAAATATGGAAATTTGACTAAAAATTTAGATTCAAGCCTTCATATCTTGCCTATTATGGGCCATTTTTAATAATTTTTCATGTCTTCAACAATATTATATCCTCCTTTACTCTGTTCCTCCTTATTTTGGGTTGATCATTCCCTTTTGTGGAAAGTATATTATTATCAACATTTGGATTTGATGGAATAGTGGTATTATTTATAAGATTAGATGTTTTGAATGGATACTTATTCCTCATATTATAATTACCTTTCTAATACCATGAAAAGGCATGTACCTCATCATAATTAACTTTTGATACATTGTCATCCTTATTTTGGAAAGGAAACTCATGAGTTTTAAAAACCATAGTGATGTTTAAGGAACTAGATTCATAGGGTAAATTTGATGGGTTGTTCATCAAATCCTACCTCACCATCTCCCTTTGGAATATTTTGAATGTTACATAAAATTAAACACATTTAAGCTCACCATGTTGTGATGTATTATGAACTCTAAACTAATTGGGTTGAGCTGTCTCCACTTTATTGATTTTTGACAACTTATTGGATTATTACTGCTCTACATTATTTATAGACCAATTGAAAGGTTTTTTATATTTTTAGAACTTATAATTGTGATTATTATTATGACTAGTATTATTACCCATCTTCCTTTACATGTTCAAGAATTCAATGCTCAAATTTTAGACCATTATTTGTATGGAATCTAATTTTTCTTTGGTAGAATCCACACCCTAAGCAACTATAGTTTTGGATGGGATTAAATATTGGTTTTGATGATGACCATTCATTTGTATATGATTGTTTATGTAACCATAATTTTTATTTTGTTTCTATTTCATCACAGGAGATAGTATATACAACTAGTTTTAGTTGAATGTAGGAAAATTATGATTCACATGAGGCACTTGATTCAAATTTGAGAACCTAGAATTGATTTTAGGGGTTCTTGGTATATGAGAATTGAGTTATTTATCAATATTTGTAGCTTATTCATATGTTAATTCTAGAGTGTTGAAAAAAATAGATTTGTATAGAAACACTACAGTAATTAGATCCAAGGAATTCTTATACATATCCAATACTAAAGCTTGTTCTAGTTTATATGTTGGACTTAGCCAGGAGTACATCTTCTAAAATATTGTGTTAAAATCCAATATTATCTTATTAACTCAACTCTTCATACTAGTGAAATGTTGATACACCAAACTAAGGTTGATAACTTATCCAAATTAAGTGAGAAAAGTACTTTGACATGCATTTTAAGAATTAATTGAGTTCTCTTATAGATTAAGGTACCAATCATAGGCAACATTCTAAAATATGAATGGGAAAATCCTATATGCCACATCTTCATTAGTGACATTCATTAACCTCAAAGTAGCCTTAAAAGACTTGATATGCTCCTTTGCCATTCTTCCTCCTGAAGGGGAGAAGGAAGGTAGATACTTTTCTATATTCCTAGGTAAACTTTACACATCCCCTAGGATGGAAATATCATATCTAAATAACCAAGGTGGTTGAGCCATTTGATGATTAATAGGTTGGATATTATTTATTATATAAGGTGTCTTGGTCTGAGGTATCATAGGAATAACTAGTGTAGATATAGTCCTTCAATGTACTGATAAAGGTGAAATTAAAAGACTGGTTTGAGCCCTAGACCTAGTATCTCTCTTGGGTGTCTCCATTGTAACTCAAACATAGGGAATAACCTCTACTAGGGAAGTCACACAAGTGGTCTTCTTTCTATCATCTTTCCTTCTAAGATGAGGGTCTTGTGCACACCCTCGTATTTAACAAGGTAGCCTCTAATGTTTTAAGATCTCAATGGAGATAAAATCCACTCTAGTTCACAAGTTGTAGGTATGAGTTAAAAAATCAGATGGTGGAATAACAAGTTGAGCATGTGGGTTTTTAACTAGGTGTACATGAATGAAACCTAAAAAAATAAAATTAAAACCTAGTTGAGTTGGATGGATGAACCTTAGTCAATGGATTACTTCCAAGGTTGGTTTATTCATGGATAAGTGTTTTAGAACTAATGCTTGTTTCTAGTAGCTATTGCATATTTTCATATAAATATAGTTATGCAATCTGGGAAGATATAATATAGGGAACTCAAATATCTCAACTAAAGTTTTATCCTTTTAGAGTAGTTGTTACACACCCTTATGTAAGAGATTATAATTCAAATCATAAAGGTTTCTAGAGTATTTTTTTCTCCCACCTAGAAGATTATATTAAAAAAAAACACTTATGCACACTTTGAAAATTAAAATAGTCAACCTATTTGTATACAATTAATAATACTTGACAATTATTCAATAGATATTTCACATATTAAAACAATAGATACTAGTAATAACAAAAGGAATTATCCATATTTTTGTACACTTTAAATTATTGAATCAAAAAACCAAGAAAATAATTAATTAATTACATAGAATTGGAATGGAAATGCATCTACACAGTTACATGATAATAAAAAATGACTTCTTCCTATATCGATAATTTTTCAACCCTTTGAAATAAGGGTTTTATAAGTATAAATAGAAATGGGTAGGATTCACCTCATCCTCCAAGTTCATGCAAAACTCTTAGTTACATGTTAGTAATTAGAACCTTAGTTCTAATTTGATGCTAAAAACTACATGTACAATGATAGTTGATCACAAATATATCCAAAAATAGATTCACCCACATGATGTCATACAACATGTGCATGCTTGTAAAGTGCTTCAGCAAACTACCACACGCATACATGAAGTATGAATAAATTATATTACATAAAATAATATTACATGAAAAATTACATATAAAATTAACTTTAGATAACTAAGGTTCATTCAAAATTGGTAACTTTATGGTTTAACTCACCATGGCAGGAGGCACTGAAGTTGATGATGGAGTTAAACTAGGAGGTGAAGTTTAGTTAGAAGGTGGAGTCAAACTATAAACTATGGCCTTAGCCTTATTTTTTTATTTTAAATATTTTTAATGTTTTTAATCCACATCATGCTATAACTTATTGATATCTATGTTCAAGAGGGATGGAATATGCACTATATTGACTTGCACTAAAAATCATGCATGTTTGGTCTTGGTGGCCCTAAAGTTCACCTGAAAGATTTTAACCTCTATAACATTCTTTCTTAGAAAAAATAGATTGACCTCAATTTCTTCCAATCCCAACCCTTGAATATTTTATTTAAAATTGTTCAAAGCTTACTAAAGGAGATGATCAAAACTATCCCTAATAATTAACTTTCCTTTGGAGTCCCAGGATTGAGATAGTTTTAATTCATCCAAAATTTTCAAAACTAGTTTCTCATGTTCTATGAATTTTTGGATTAGGGAATTAACACTTATAACCTAATCTCTTACCTCCTACATTTATATAACCACCAAGTTAAGGTCATTGACTACCTCTAGTGGTGTCATAAAATCAAGATGTGTATCAGCCTTATTTATAGTGTACAAAATAAGAAAATTCAATTTGTTCTCATCCTCTTTTAAAGAATTAAATAATTTGGCTATCTTATTAATATGAGGATGTTATTTATCTCTCATTAAACTAATATCATCTAGGACATTGTATAATCTTAAGGTTGTGTTTTGGACATCTCCCTTAGTTTCTTTAGGAACATGAATAATTTATTATAGTTCTCAGAATTGCTTGAATTATATAATAGCTCTCTTCTAGATTGCTCAATACCCTCATGAAACTATAGTAAATCTTATTTTTGTGTCTCCAAATAATATTTAAAATATTCATTGTAAGGATACTGACCAATTCTCTTATTATTTTTATTGGATAAAGAGAAGACATCTTGTCTCTCTTCTAAAACTATGCCCCTACCAGAATCATTTGTGATTTGCCTCTTCCTAAATATTTGGATGGTCTTTATAGATTTATCAAAGATGGAAATCACTAAATTAAGCTCTATTATTTTTAGATTGGGCCTTTAAGAGGCTTGATCATCTAAGTTAACAGCCCATTAAGGAATCACCAACTGAGTTGAGTCAATTGGCTAAGTGTCCTTAGTAGTAGTCTTAGTCATTAGGCCCCATAAAGATTGCCTTAAAGCTTATTCCTATAATGGGTCTAGTAATGACATCCAAATGAGCTTAGACCAATCAATACCACCTAACTAGGGTATTAGATGAATTGTGTATATATGCTTCTTCTTCCCATACTTATTGGATGAAACTACAACATTGGTCTAGATAGGACTAGAAGAAGGCATTGGCAAGCCTAATTGGGTGGAAGACACATGTAATTGTGTACTTTTCAAGGCTCCCCTAGTCCTCTTAGTATTAACCCTTTTGGACTCAAGTGCAACTCAAGGAATGGTGATAGAGTTAAAAATATTGGAAGTGAAGATAAATGGTGTTAAATAAAGAGCCTCAATACTAGAAATAGTTGGGGTTATAGAGAAAATAGGACTAGAAGAAACAAATTCAACTTTGGGAATCATTGGGGATGGTAGGACAGAAAAACTAATAGAGATAGGATCAAATGAATTAACATAAATAGGAAGAATAATTGCAATAACTAGAATTTTAGAAATAACAAGAACTGAAAAGATAGTTGGAGCCATATCTTTAACTAATTTAATAACCTCTAGTGGTTATTTTCCTTTTACTCCTTGGAGGCTTAGTAACTTATCTCTTTGTAATTTTTTTTCCTCATATTCATCAATAGGTTCACTTCCCATGGATGGTTGTTCATGACCACTAGTTCCTTCTATAGATTGTATGTCAATAGTTGTGCTCACAGGGAGTCCAGGGACTTAGGTTTCCTCTTGTAACAAAGAGATACCCTTTCAACTAAGGCACAAGCCATTTGATTTGTGGAATTTAGAACTTCCACACTTGAAATCATAGGAGATGAAGAAGTAGTAGGAAGAATAGAATCTTATGAATTAAAAGATTCAATGCAAATTAGCTTTTCTACTCTCCCAAAATAAATTTTAATATTTTTAACTTCTTCTACCTTAAGATCTTGCTTCATAGATTGAATTATGATTGGTATCACTTGATATGGTTCCCCTTCATCCAATGGTGGCTAAGAAGGCTTATTATTCTAAAATTCTATATCAATCCATCCATCTAGAGGTAGAATCCTATCTCATGCCTCTATAATTATAATTTAAGGATCTCTTTGTATTATTTTTAATAGCTCCCTGGTAAGTCTAGAAATTTGAATCCTCTTTATAACCTAAGTATAATCCTTCACATTTGAGAATAAAAATTCATGGTCATAAGGTTTGTGTTAGTATGGGATACCCAAACCTTGGATATGCTTCTAAATCCAACCATGAGGGTCCTAATATCTATGTGGTAGAATGGCCAATGAATAGTACTCCCAAGTTTTACCAACCTATATAAAATAATTATAGTGGGTATAGCACATTCATCTGATCATCAAATGAGAACCATGAAATTATCTCTTTTTCTTCTTCTTTAAGTCTTCATCAATGCCCCACCACAACTAGTATGTGATCTCCTATTCAACCAATTTATCTAGCACATAGTTTTAGAGATGTAATGGGGTAACCTTCTTCCCTATGGCCATGATCACTATATAGTATGGGTAGAGCCAATGGTCTTCTCTTGGTATCTATGTATTAGTAATGCTTTTTGATATTCTAGGTAATGGTGCTTCATGGATTGCCCTCCATACCTAGGGATACACATCCTTTTTAATTCTAACTATGTTCCTTGTATATGTGTAGATTTTGATGGATGAATAGGAATAATATATCCTATTTTTGATGTAATCTAGAGTTGGGCTCTATATTAATCTATTATGCACATAGACTATGCCCATTACTGCATCTAAAATGTAAGACATCATGTATAAATGGCCTCCCATGGGCCTATTATCTTTATGTAATACATGTTATTTTAGCCTAGTGTTAATTATCTATCTTAGAGAGAAAGTTAGATATGAGGTCATCAATAAATACATTAATGGTACACATTCTAGGTGAAGAAAAGTGGATGTTAGGGTAGTCATACAATCTCTTTAACAGAGCCATTCCAATACAGACTCCCATTTGAAACTTGGTGATAGGTACCTATATAAGTGTCTTCTAAAATGTAGGTGATGACATTTTTATTATCTATGTGGTGTAAAAAACTACCACTAGTCACCTTCTGTAAAGAAAAAATCTAGCAGTAGGTTGATACAGGGCATCACTTAGGACTTGGTTGTTATAAAGTGTAATATTTTTCATTTGAGTGAGAGTAAATCTACCACCAATTGCCTTTAAATTAGTGTTACATTTTATTCACATATATGTGCATTTACTTTTTCAATTATGTCCCATAAAGCTAAATATTTAGAATATTCACCATTGTACATTATCAAATAAAAAACCATGCCCATGTATTGTATGGAGTCTTTCATTAAAAACCTATAAGGTAGCTAGACTCCCTTAAATATCCTATATGAAGAATCCATTTTTAATTTTTTGTGCCCACAGAGTTCTAGTTCTTCAATTTAATGGCTTGGATCTTCTATAAGTGATTCACTATTTAGATGTAGGTGGCTAGGGCTTCAAGTTCTATCAAGAATGTAAATTTTCTTGAGCTCATTAATAATCAATAGGCAAATGTTTTTTTTCAATTTGATGATATAAATTTTAGTATTCAATTCTAGTTCATGCACCATTAATTCTCAACATCTCCAAGTTTTTTTAATCAATTAATTTGAACTTTGCCACTTTATTTTGGTGGGTATACCATGTAGGCTTTATATACATTTGAAGGAATACCATGGCATTGACTTTGATAAGTGTCACCTTATCACTTATTTAAATTAAATTCAATTATGCCATGAATGCATTTGGGAGTCAGGTGTTGTATGTTTTGATAGAACAAGATCAGCCCCAAACTCTTAAAATGTGAACACATCTCACAAACAAAAGTTCTAAATACCTCTGGTAGACACCTTTTTCACAGCCTACGAAGGAAACTTTTTTCAAAGGCTAAGTTTTGAACATAAATTCTAAAACATAATTTCCAGGCATTTGCTCTGAAGACCTAATTCTGAAAGTGAGTTTTAAAGTGCAATTCTAAACACTTTTTCCAAATACCAAATCCTAAATAAGACCTATGAACAAAATTTCCAAAGTCCACTTCTAAACAATTTATTTGAATACTTTTTCCAAAGATTTATCTGAAGACCTAATTTTGAATAGAAGCACTAAACATTTTCCCTAAAGTGTAAATGTTGAACACTTATGTCAAAGTGTAAAAGTTTCAAAGTATTAGAGCTTTGAACAAAATCTATGATAAATAAAAATGCTATAAACATGCATAAATCATGGACAAAGTTATGAAGACCAAATTTGCAAACAAAACCTGCAATAAAAAATTCTAACAAACATTTTTAGTGAAGGTCAAATAGATTTGAGGGATTAAAAATGCTGAAAGCTGACTTTTGAACAAAAATTTTGAAGACCTATGTGTATGCAAAACTTCTGAAAATTATTAATAGGTTATTATAAATAAAATAAACATGTGAAAATATTTCCTTGCATTTATAACAAACAACAAAGTAAGATGCAAATACAAAGATATATGAAAGAATATTTTCAAAACAGACCCAAGCCTTTCATAATATAGTGGGTCCCTATTCGAAATTAAAATAGATAATGAGGGTGTATTGAGTACAACAAGTACATTTTTATTTTTAAAAAGATAATTCTCACATATTTAATTATTAATCTAGCATCCTAAACATTTAAATAAGATTAGATTTGTAATTGATGATGTGTTTATCTTTTATAGATATTTGGGCATGTCATATTCCACACTATCAAGGTAAGTCTAACATTATAACTTAAGAATCCAATATTCTTGGCTTGTGTGGAAGGGACACATGCCCATTTTACACAAAACATAAATATTTGTTTCTTAATTAATAATATAAATATTTTTTTCTTGATTAATAATATTTTTAAAATAATATTAATATATTAGTATAATAGGGCATAACATGATCAATTCTTGCTCTACACTCATAATAAAGTTAATAAATAATGTGTAAAAAGGTCACACTATACTCTTATTAATATTAGTCTTAATTTAATAATGTGGACACTTGAATATTGGTATCCTTGAAACCTGAATATAATGTTAGTCTTATTAATATTGGTATACTTAAAAACTGAATATCTCTATTTGTCTGCATTGTTGATGCTAGTATGCTCACATTTACCTCTCTTTTTGTCTATCGTGTGGTTTCTTGCTCGAGAACAAACTAAATAAGGAAACCTAATTATTTTAATACTCAAAAAATTATAATGCATTTTAATATGCATAATTGCTACCCAAAATATGAGTGTAAAAGTTTGAAATTTTGAAAAATACATGTTGCATTAAGTGTCATGCCTATTTTAAAATTTTAAAAACCCCTGACCATAAAATTTTGATATACATCTCAATTTGAAATTGTTAATCATATGTAATCTAGCATGGTATCTATTCAATTTTTGCCCTCACTTATTGTCAAAAGGGCTTGTCAATACATCATGATTTGATAATTTTACTTATTTAAAATGTTCTATAAATTATTTGAATATCTTGTGTAGTACCTACATAAAATATTTTCAAAATGTCCACAAATCTATTCAGGGGTGTAGTTAGTACTAATAAAAAGGATATACTGACTATAAGTGAAACTAATTGTACAAATTATTCTAACACAAATTTAATATATTAATTAAACAATTAAAAAGGAATAAGATTGTTGATATTTTTAGGCATTTTATTAGACTAGTAAAACTGTCACATTATTACTCTCAATAGACATACCCTTTGTGTGTGTATAATATTATTGGCATTAAAATCAATTTGTAGACTTTTAAGAAAATACTCCAAGTTCATGAAATATTATAAAGTAACCTTAAATCCCATCATTCATTGAACCATTTAATAAGGAAACCCTGATTCAAAACTCATCATAATTTAAAAGTTATAAATAAAGTGAAATTGATTTTGTTTGAATAATGCCATAATTTAAAGACAGTGGTGATACCAATGATATGTCTTTATCATCAATTGTGGGAACATTTTAACATTTGATAAGCATTGTTTTTCACTGAATGGATTTTTTTAAACAATTATAAAAATTAATTATTATTATTTAAAAATATAAGGTGTAAAATAAATTTGAGCAATACATGTCAAATCATTTGAAGTCTAAATATTAAATTTTAAATTAAATTCCAATTTACTTATAATTAATATAACCATTTGAACCTAAAAATTAATCTAACATTTAAATATGATTAAAATAAATAGTCTTTTACCTATATATATATATATATATATATATATATATATATATATATATATATATATATAATTTCCACTATTTTGTGTGTGTTATAATTAAGAATAAGATAATACTATTCATCCTATCTTCACTAATTTATCTACTTAGCCAATGTTCTTTTGATGTGGCATTTCTACTTGGCCTTCACCACCATCTAGTCTTACCTTGTTGGCCCTAAGACCATGAAGTAGCAGCATGTTGCCATGTGATTCAATCCTTATAACCTACTCACTTAGAGGGTTAGCTAACTATACAACTACCTCAAGATTTTAGAATAGTGAGATGTTTCCACATCACATAATACCACTAGTCCATTGGACTACAGGGTTAACTAACTGTACATCCACCCCTAAGGTAATGGATTAATGGTTTTTCACCACATGGTGACATCTCACTAACCCAATCATTTGGAGGGTTATCTACCTATACATATCCACTAGAATCATCAGATCTCTAGGGTTGTGTCATGTGGAATGATCCTACTTACCTAGATGCTTGCAGTTGTTCATTGTGTATGGTGCATGTGTATGTGCATTATTTTGAAAATGGGCATGACCCTATTCTACATGTCAAGATTGTAATACTATCAACATTCATCCTTATTCATATACATTTTAAGTATAATTATGTCATGGTACTATCACAAGGGTTCATATTATAAGACTATCGTGTCTAATACTCCACTAAAGAATCCTCCCAAGCTTGTGTTACATAAAATTGGTTAGAATATGGATGTTTATATTATTTTTATCTTATTCAGATTGGGCATGTGCCCATTCTACACATTTTCACTGTTAGAATACTATCAATAATCATCCACATGCATGTACATTTTAGGTCTAATGATGTCACAATACCTTCACAAGGGTCCATGTTATACTATCATGTGACCCAATGCTCCACTAAAGAATCCCCCCAAGCTTGTGTTATATAATATTGGTTATAATTTATATGTTCATATTATTCTTATCTTTCTCAAAATGGGTATGTGCCCATTCTACATGTCAATTTGGAATACTATCAATAGTCATCCTTGTGAATATACATTTTAGGTATAATAATGTCATGGTACCATTTCAAAGGTCCATGTTATACTATTGACATGTCCAGTAATCCACTAAATAATTTGCACAAGTTTGTGTTATATAATATTGGTTAGAATGTGGTTTTCATATTATTTTTATCTTGTTTAGAATGGGCATGTGCCCATTCTACACATTGTCAAGATTGGAATATTATCAATAGTGATATTGTGCATATACATTTTAGTTCTAACAATGCTATGGTACCATCATAAGGGTTCACATTATATTATCACGTGACCTAGTACTCCACTAAAGAATCCCTTTAAGCTTATGTTTTAAAATATTTGTTATAATGTGAATGTTCATATTATTTTTATCTTGTTTGGAATGGGCATGTGCCCATTCTATACATTGTCAAGATTAAAATGCTATCATCTATCATCCTTGTGCATACATATTTAAGGTATTGTGATTTTGTGGAACCATCACAAAGTTTTATGGTACACTATCATGTGACCCATTACTCCACTGAAGAATCCCACCATGATTGTGTTATAGAATATTGGTTAGAATGTGGATGTTCATATTATTTTTATCTTGTTCAGAATGGGTGTGTGCCCATTTTACATGTCAAGATTGAAATACTATCAACTATCAACTTTGTGCATATATATTTCAAGTATCATGATGTTATGGTACTATCACAAGGTTTAGAGATACACTATAATGTGACCTAGTATTCCTCTAAATAATTTCCCCAAGATTATGTTAAATAATATTGGTTAGAATGTGGATATTCATATTATTCTTATCTTGTTCAAAATGCGTATGTTCCCATTCTACACGTAAAGATTGGAATACTATAAACTATCATATTTATGCATATACATTTTAGGTATCATGATGTCACAATACCATCACAAAATTATGTGATACATTATCATGTGACCTAGTACTCCACTGAAGAATCCCTCAAACTTGGGTTACAAAATATTGGTTAGAATTTGGATGTTCATATTATTCTTATCTTGTTTAGAATGGGTATGTGCCCATTCTACATGTCAAGATTAGAATATTATCAATTATTGTCATCATGCATATACATTTTAGGTCTAATGATGTTGTCGTACTGACATAAGGTTATACGTTAGACTATCATGTCTAGTACTCCATTGAATAATCCCCCAAGCTTGTGTTACAAAATATTAGTTAGAATGTAGATGTTTATATTATTATTACCTTATTCAGAATGGCCATATGCCCATTCCACATGTCAAGATTAGAATCATATCAACAATCATCCTCATGTATATACATTTCAAATTTAATGATGCTATGGTATTTTCAAAAAGGTTTGAATTATACTATTATGTCCAGTACTCCACTAAAGAATCCTCTAAATTTGTGTTTTAGAATATTGGTTAGAATGTGGATGTTCATATTATTATTATCTTATTTAAAATGGGCATGTGCCCATTTTACATGTCAATATTGGAATACTATCAATAGTCATCCTTGTACATGTATATTTTAGGTCTAATGATGTCATGGTACCATCTTAAAGGTTCTTGTTATACTATCATGTCTAATACTCCACGAAGAATCTACTCCGAGCTTGTGTTGTAGAATATTGATTATAATGTGGATGTTCATATTATTATTAACTTGATCATAATGGGTGTGTGACCATTCTACATGTCAAGATTTTAATACTATCAACAATTATCCTTGTGTATATATAGTTTAGGTATCATAATGTCATAATACCATCATAAGGGTTTGTGTTATACTATCATGTCTAATACTCCACTAAAGAATCTGCCAAGCTTGTGTTGTATAATATTGTTTAGAATTTGAATGTTAATATTATTCTTATCTTGTTCAAAATGGCCATGTGTCGATTCAACATGTCAAGATTGGAATACTATCAATATTCATCCTTATGCATATACATTTATGGTCTAATGATGTTGTGGTACCATCGCAAGGTTCCATGATGCACTATCATGTAACTATGAAACAAATATAATAATATAATAATAAAAATTTAATATGAAACAACTCCTCATATGTAACCATCAATTCACATAACATAAAAATATTAATGATACCTTATTAAGTGTTTTAGATTAAGGTAAAATCAGGTTTTGAAGGGACCCTGAAACCCTGAAACAAAGGAAGAAGGATAAAACAATAACGTCCACAGGTGAAACCTATAACCTACTACTAAAAAGTATCAAAAATAGGTTTTACAGGGACCTAAAACCATAATACAAGATCATCAAAAGATAGACCCTAGGTTTAACAGAGACCTGGAAACTCCAGTGTGAAAAGAAAACAAAAAACCAGATAATGAAACCAGTTATAACATCCACCTAAAAGGACCAGGACAGTAAGAACTCAAAGATACCTTATTAAGTGTTATTTATTAATATATTTAAATGGTTACATATGATAGATTAGTACAAAAATATGATAGATTTGATGATATTCTATCTATTTTATTAAGTTTAAATATCATGATATACTTCAATGGTTCATCACTTTGATCTATGTAGCTTTGTATAATGTTTCAAGGTGTAATCTATGTCGTGATAAATACCTATGCTTGAAAGTATGCCATAGTACAACCATAGACATTTGTAGTTTGTTAAAAAAATTCTAAATAAACTAGACAACATTATCTCTAGACTTGAACTTTTATCTCATCCTAGGGACAAGAAAAATTTGAATAATACCATAAAATTGGTGGACTTGGAATTTGAGGAAAAAATTGTTGATGTTTATTGAAAATCTTGGTCTTGATGGCTTTCTATTATTTGAGGTAATTATTGGTTTCTTGGGCTTTCTATTCTAACTGTATACTTTTCTAAGTCAATTTAATGATGTCATCAGGGGAAAGATGCATTAGTTACAAATTTATTAAATGATGCCTCCATTTCCTTTATAAACTTATCCCATTTTCTCATAAAATGATTTGTCATTTATCTTGGTTATCCAAGCTCAATGATTAGTTTTTCTCTTTTTTAATGTTGCTCTAGGAATTTTTCACCTAGTGCCAAAATTCTTGCCCTATTTATGCCTATGAGATCTTTCAAAATATCATATTGGAATAAGACTTGGTTTAATTCTTTATTAGGGATGTATAAGGCCTTTTTTCTTTTAATGTTGTTGTCAGCCACCCAAGAGTGAAATCAATGTATGAATTAACTTCTAATATTACTTTATGTAGAGAATCAATATGATGTTTGACTATAGTGCGATGTTGTTTATTATCCTTCAAAGGATTAGTATTTTATTCTAGTTTGAACTCTTTTATTACACTAGCCCTAATTTTTTGCCTTTATTCCTCTATGAGAGCCTAATGTTTGATTTTTAAAAATCAATTTTTTAATGAACCATTGAGTGATTCATAGATTTTGATCTACTTTAAATTATGGCATGTCTTTCATAATCACCTAGATGGCATACCACAGTGTTTTCTCTAAGATTGTGCATCTCAGCATCCAATCATATTATGCACTCTCTTGAAATATAGTTTTTGATGGTTAATTTTGATTAGAGGTCAATTCATGTAACTTAATATTGGTTTTTATGGCATTATTTTGGTAAGGGTGGAAGCCAAATGGATGGAGTTGAATATTCGACATTGGCACAAATTTACTTTAATTCAGATGATGAAATATTGAGGATTTAGAGTGAGGGTGGATGAAGTGGTGGTCAATTATGGATTGGAAATGGAAGGTGGAGTGGAATTTGATTGCTCATAAAAAATGGTAGTTTTGGTGTTTCAGAAAGTATGTTTGGATTGAATTTTATTATGGATTTCTTTTGTATGTTATTGGTGTTTTTGTTGTCATCCTCAACTGCCTTTTTATTTTTTATTCTAATTTTTGTGTAGCTTCGTTTGCCACTTGTTTCATTTTTACTTCTTCAACTTGGAGGGCAGATTCCTCTATCACCTTTTTATTTTTCTTTTATTCAGCTAGGAGGGAGGCATCCTTTGTCACCTTTTTATTTTTATGCTCTTCCTTTGCTTTATGTTGTTTCTCTTTTTATAGTTTTTCTTCTTTGTCTTTTTCTCTCTCTTCTATCTCCTTTTCTTTTTTCTCAATTTGTTATTTCTTATTTTGTTATTTTTATTCTTTTTCTTTGTTGATAATGCCTTGGTTATTGTCTATTTGGATGTAGCATCTTTTTGAGACTTCTTATCAGCTTTGACCTTTTATTTTACTGTGTCCTCTTTTTTATCTTTATTTTCTTTTTCCCTTTGTTTGGCCTTTACCTTGTCTAGGGATTTAATGACTTTTTTTTGGTCTTTATCTAGCATGATATTCATGGCATGGTTTGTATTTATTCCTTATTCACTCTTTATGTTTAATGATTTATCGAAGACATCGATAGGGGGGCTCTTTGAAAATTGGCTCTTAATGTGCAGGGATGTATCTTTTCATTGTGATATTTTTTTTATTTTTTTTTGGGTGGCATCTTAACTGTTAATGGTGGGGGATGAGTTCTTGGTTTTATTCTATGAACCAACGTACCACCTATTGATCTACCATTTATTCTAATGTATTGGGATAGCTTTCCTTTTTTAGGTACTTGTACATCTACAAATATATATATATATATATATATATATATTTATATTTATATTTATATTTATAACTTGTAATCAGACTCATTTTCCCTTATTTATTTATTTTCTCTAGTGTTGATATTTCTCTAGTAGTTTCATCTATGTCTTCATATTTTTATAATACTTTATCACTGGATGATGTTCTTAATAATTCAACCATTAAATCTTCTATAGTGGATTGCATGTTAGTTTGACTAAACTTCTTCAAGACTTGTGTAAAGGACTAGATGATGGGAACAAATTATTCAATTTTATTATTTGACACTTCATACTATAATTAGGGAATAATTTTGGTACATTGATCATATAGATAAATATAGATGTATTCAATGGTGTAAGTAAAGTAAAACTCTTTATGGTATTCGTCTATTATTTGGAAGGAAATATGATATCACAAACTGAGGGTTTGTTATAAATCAGTTCCCCACCTTATCACTATAGAAACTTGTTGTTCTAGTCTCCAAATGATGTTTGGCTTGTTCTCCTATGGTAATTATTTTATCCCATTCTATTTTTCTATTTTTATCTGGGGAAGTGTTTTTGTAGTACATAGCTAGGCAAAGTAACAAAGATATATAACATAAATCATGATTACCTCTTTTTATCTTTTGAATGTTGGCATTTAATTTATTAAGTGGGCCTTGATAGAGGTTTAATTTTGTCTTCATTGACTTCATTTTGAATGCCACTAATGTGCTAGTTGGGCTCATGACGTCTTGCATATTGGTAAAGTATATTTTCCATGCTATTACTTTGACTATGTATTTATAGACAACATTGGGAATAGTTGTTATTTCAATGCCACACTTTCCTTTAACAATGTTTAAATAACTAGAACCTATTACTACTTTCATTAAACCCTTATTTTTGTACTTCATAATACTATTTCCTTCATTTATTATCTATGTTACTATTTTAATGTCTTGTATGGTAATGACATGAGACTGGTCGAGGAAGAAAATACCATTGTACACTCGACTGAGTGAAATTGTGATTGTAGTATCTATTAGCATGAAGTAAATAAATCTTGCCCAAATATTTAGCTTTATCTATGGAATTGATTTTTATTTAGGGTTTCAATCCCACATATTTTGTTCTAGTATATGATGTATGAGTTCTTCTTGGTGTACCTCCATTCTATAATGGTCAGTTTATGTTAGTTGTGCATGAATGTATTCGAATGTATCCTCGGCATGACCAACCTTATATGGTAGCTTGGAAAATATTGCCTCTAGATCTAGTGTCATAGCTTTCATTGGAACATTTTTTAATTTTGGGAAGTTGAATGTTCTTATATCTACAAGAATCAGGGCATCCATTTTTTCCTTCACTGTGTTGTGTTATATCTCTCATAGTCTCAAATGTAGATGGAAAAAAAATTAAAGTTTTGGTGCTCAGAAAACTTAGAGGAATGAAAGTAAGGTTGGATTTATTTTTATGCAGCTTCCTATAGTTATAAGTGATGATAGAGATCATGAGCATATTTATTGGTGATCGTGCATCAACCATCTTACTAACTTGCCTTTCCTTATTGATTGGACCTATTTTATCCATCACATTAGTTTTGATGACATGTTATGTGACATTAATGTTATTTTTTTCTTTACTTGACCTTTTGTCTTTGTTTCAATTGGTTGATTAATTCTCTCATGGTAGTTTATGTTTTCATTTGATGTCATGTGATTGTTTATTCACTTGGCATCATTCATGTAACTATCTGGGGAGTTGTAGCTAGTCAACTTAATAATTTATCTTAAATGTCTAGTATTAGATACCATGGTATTTTTTCTCAACTCGCCTATCTTTACTTCACTTGGTGGGATTTATGGGACCAAACACAACTATCTTTAGTTTGCTTATTTTTAATCCCTCAATCCATTATTTACTAGATTTCAACTTGAGGTTATTATTTTTATCCATTTTCTTTATCTTTTTTTTCTTTAAAAGTTTAAGTCAAAAAATAGGCATTTAATCTTTTTAAGTGTTATGTGAATTATCTTATAATGTGATTAAGAGGATAGGACTATAACCTGGATACTTTATCTACATGTTTGTGTGTCTGTAACATCAAACTATGAATTCATAGTTTGACATTGTTTTCATGTCAAACAACTCATCTCTTATTAGTGAATATTCTTATTTGGTATGTTATGTGTGATGCCACCAAGAATTATAGATATAGAAAAGTATGATTGTATATGTCTCATGTTGTGGTATGACTACATTTTTCTATGGTTTACCTATGTACTTAATGACAAAGACTACTAAATTTATTGTTGATAGGGTTGAGTGGTAAAATACATGAATTAAACATGTAATATCAAAGTTATGGGGCTCAAGATATGACTCAGCCACATGTTTGATGGATAGGAGTTTAAAAAAATGGGAGCCAAAGTATTAGCAGGATAGCTACTATCCCATGAACTAGTTCAGATGGTAATAAACCCTTATAACTATATTAAATAGAAAATATAAAATATTAATTACCTTAAAAAAAATAATAGGTGATATCTTGGACATTGAGCTTGAGCATGAATTGTAGGATCTACATATTAACTTCTACATCATCGATAGATAAGATATCATCGTAGCTATGAAAATTATTTTGAAAAAACATGAGTTTGCATCTTTTCATGATAGATTAAAATAAAGTTCAGATCATATTGTTTCTGTAAAAAACACAACAAAGTAGGTAATCAATATTTGTAAATAATAAAATATGGCCAACAAAACATGGGTTATAACACACTTTATTGATTAGTTGTACAAATATAGGGCATTTTGGATAATGAAAAAAAGACCACAATGGGCCAGTTCAAGGAATAGAAAGATAGCTAACTGAAAAGTACTTTAAATATTGAATTCAGTTTAGCTAATAATAAAATGAATTAAAAAAATTACTTAACTATTCTATATACCTAATTAATGTATTTAGATTTTATGTTTGCATACATGCATTTGAAGAAGAGATTAAAAATATTTTTAAAAACTAAAAAATTGAAAGCCTTACTAATACACTAACATTTTTCATTCTTCCTGATGATATATGGAAAAATTTATTTTGGTTTTTGATCTCTACATAAATGGTGGGCTGTATTACATCCCTAAGAAAGATAGTGACCCAAAACTTAAGATAAATTCAATATAAATTTTTTCAATGGGTTTATTTAGAGCCACATGGGGTATGTTTGAGAAATAATTAGATGTACTGACAGACAAAGTTATGAGTGGAAAATTTTGGTTGATGGTGAGTGTTATCCTTGGTGTGAAGGTAGAATATTTAAGTGCCTATTACAAAAGAATGAAGGAGACCAGAGTCTCAAGGGTGAAAATTATAAAGTATTTTAATTCATGGGTTCCTAAAGAAGTAAATATTTTGGGGTGTGACATATCAAATGTGATATAAAAAATTCATATTCATGAAAATCACTTTGATCAAATCTATGAGGAATTCAAAAATGCAAATAAAAAATTAAAGAAAATCAAATAGAGAAAGGGACCCAGATAATAACATAAGATAATATGATGATATTAATGGATTCCATCAACCTCTTAGAACTATATGTATTATCAGTTACAAAAAATTATCTACCAAAGGAGGAAGATGATTTTGAGTTCACATGTCAATGTGCCTTTCCTTTTATATTGGGTAGAACATTGGAAGCAATAGACCATCATAGTTCTCTTAATCCATAGGTGGTTATTTCATATTTTTGCAATGTTCTCACCAATGTCACTCAAAGTGATATTATAAGTCTACTCTCCTACATCAGGTCTAGTGAAATGACTTGTATGTGTATCTTTCTTATCTTAGTGCTCAAATCTTATTTGTTTCATAATTTTGTATGCATCTACATGGAAAAGACTAAATAAAATAATGAAATTATTTTCAAATGATGCTACAATATTTTGAACAGGGAAAGTGGGTTTGTGGTACTATTGATGGTCTTAAGAATTTATGGTATGCATGATTCAAAAGATAATATTGATGAAGAAGTAGGAATAACACTTGAATGGTCACAGACTGATCCTTTGAACATACTGAGGCCAACTAATATTGGGATTGTCTTGTCAAAGCATCCTTTCAAGTATGAGAGATCTACTAATTTTTGGGAGCACATGTTATCAAGATGCAACATAGACTCATCCCATTTTTTAGTACTTTATGGAGGCATATATATGATACAATTTTCCATGTATTTAAAGATAAATTCAGTGATATGCATAGTGTAAAATCCAAAGTAGGATATGATACTTCAACAATACTAAAAATATCTCATGACATACCTAGGTATGTACATGGTTTGATAATAATTTATATGATTCATAAAATTTACATAGTTATACACTAAATTATTTTCATAGTTGAAGTCAATCCTTTAGATCGTAAGTTTTAAAATTATACGTAATATATTGTTGACTAATGAATTACTTATAACATTGATTGTTTCTGAGAATGTACTTCCCCCCATCTTAGATATTAGACTTATCGATGTATTTAAGAATTTATAGGAGGCCACCCATTTTAATTAATTTTGAATTCTTGTTCTAAACTTGTATGTTTCATGTTGTTATAAATTGTTAAGCCATTACAAAAAATGAACGTAGATGATGAATTAAATGAATACTCAACTTCAGCTCAAGGGGAGATAGGTAAACATTTAGAGGTCACATGTAACCAATAAGATGAACTCTAGAAGAACATGTAATTGGTTGTGGTAAACACATCAACTACAATGGAACATGCATCAAAAATTATCACACTTGACTTGTAAAGAGGTATTAATTGTTACTTAATAATCAATAATATTAAAATTTCATGACTAAGTCCCAATACAATTGGTTTGATTATATTTATCAAGTAATAAATAATTATAATTTCAAATTATTATGTATATTTGACTAGAGATTATGTATAATATGTGTAAGTTCCTAAGAATGTAGGTAAAACATTAACTAGCATATTAATATAATAACATCCAAAAAAAATTGAATGTCAAAATTATTATTGTATGTAGTGCCTCCAAAAAAGCATTTGATTGTTCTTAAATTATAAGGATTGTTAATTTAAAAACATTTTTTGAAAAATAATAACACTCCATTCCAAGTCAACAATGAGCATATACAAGCAAGAGAACATTTAACCTAGTTTTTAATGGTTGTCCTCATAGTATCAATTAACATTTCGGTCTACGTCTGATATAAATGTCAACGTATAAAACATTAAATGGAAACTACTATTAAATGCTAAAGTGGATGATTGTCCTTTTTTTTGTTAGAGTTTTGAGCAATACAAAAAAAAATGTAAGAATATTTATTAATAATTTGTACATGATTTGTAAGGAACTTGGAATTTCTTTTAATTTTGCAAGCACTATTATAATCAACCCACTAAACAAAGGTGTACCTAAATATAATTTTATCATTCTAGAGAAGTTTTTTTTCTGAAAAAGAGTTTAGTAATGGAAAATGGCTTGTGGTGATATTATTTAGGTTTTATTTGATTTGGGATGCATATGATGTAAGATTATTTTTTAAAGAAGATCTAACTTTATCTATGATAATTATTGAACCACTAGAGAATAAATGAAATTGAGTTTACACTACTTATATAAATTAAATTTTATGAGCATTATTCAATTTTGTATCACTATCAGATGTTAATATTGATTCTTAGTTAGATGTTTTCATTCATATTGAGTTCATATCTCAAATAAACTTTAAATTTTTAAAAAAAATGGTACTTTTCCAAAAAAAATTATTCTAATTGGTTTTAATTTTTTTTAATTAATCATGAATGGTTGAAAAATATGTATCATTAAAAAATGATTTTTTTCCCAAAAAAAATTGCTACTATGAGATTCTCCCCAAACATTTTTGTAACTATGAATTTCTAATAAACAACTAAATATTTAAAGTACATTATAATATTATAAGTGTTCAACTTAAATTATCATGTAATGGACTGTCAAGAATTTTATTTAAATAAAATACTAGTAAGAATAGCTAGCTATTGAAAAAGAATTCTTGTATTGATTGACTATTTCAGATATTATTGTTCGACTTGGAAGAAAGTTGTTTATATTAGGAGTTGGAGTGTTATTTGGGGTTTCATGGACCATTGAATTTAAATCATGGACCAAACACCCAAAATTTTCATATTCATGTTACCAATACTTCAATCATACATTTATCTCTGACTTGTTGAAGGTTATAGTGAAATATTTTGATATTGGATTATGGTTTACATACTTGAACTGAAGAATACAACATTATTTCATTCAACACTTTGAATGACTACAAAATGTGGAATTTGTTTTCATATGGGGAATATCATAGTTTGAAATTAATGACATTTATTAGATCAAAGAAAATAAATATTGTACTAGTATATACTAAAAACATGGAAAAGATTTTATACAAGTACACAAACTTGTATAATGGGATAGACAACATATTATTCATAGGCAAAAAAATATAATTTTTTGTGACAAAAGAGAATCCCTTTTATTTAGATTACTTCCAAGCTAGCAGTTTGATGGCATACTACATTCTAATAATAAAATATTCAAACACTTATTTCCATGGTTAGATCATGTGGGGACGCACCCAAATATGTCTTGATCTTTGAAAACATACAAAAGAACAATTAGTGATTTTAATTGAGTAATCTTGCTACTATTACATAATTTGTATTTGTTAGAAGTTATGTATATAGACCCAATTATAATATTTTGTTAAATTTTATAGTGAGAGATGGAATTATTTTAAAGTACAAAAGTGATTGGTATAAGTTATAAAAATTTATTATCTAAGTTGCATATTTATATGGAAGATGATTAATTATTTTATAGTTGATCTAAGTTAGAATTTTTTATGTATCTATAAACAAAGGCAATTATTTTTGTACATATAAATAACTTTGTTAGTCTATTAATTTGACTAATTAATCTATAATGATTGAGATATTATCTCTACCCAATTTCTAGTAACATCTTTTAAAATGGTGAGCTTAGTCTGTAATCTAACTCAAATTTTCACTCTCATCTTGAACTATTTTGATAAAATTTAAATTGAACCAAACCTAAACAAAGTTGACTATTTCAATAAAATTAAAATTGTAGACCTTATACATAAAAAATATCATAGAATAGTCATTGGGAATAGTCATCCAAGTACATAAAATGGATCTAAATTACCTTTATTTCTTTATTTGTTTATTTCTATTTTTCATATTTGAATTTTACCTATTTATTGCTAATTTATGCAGTTTTTCCTAACATGTAGCTTTTTCCCCCTTCTACCAAGTACTTTGTCAACTAAGTTTGATAGATGTCATTTTTTGTGTTTTTATAATTGACACTTATGTCTTCATCATTCTCTTGTCTATCATGTCCCAAGAACACATGGTTATATGTTGTTACTCCACTAGTGCCTGGTTCTTGGCTTACTATGATATGTTCTCATGGTCTTGGCTTGATGGGATTATGACACTTATCATGATCCCAAAAATTTATTTGTCCAAAGATCTGGTACTATGAAATTTGGATATGTCAATATCTAGGTGAGTAGTATCATGACACGTGGATGGTTATCATTGCTCTATTCACCCAAAATTACCCTATAGAAAGACCCTACTGATGTCATTCGTATATTGACATGATGATGCCATGTGTCATGATGTCATTTCTCTATTTGACTAGAGGACTTAATGATTATTTTAATTTATTTGATTATGAGTTAACGGGATGAAGACAGGCATCATGATCTAGGTGTTCTATTCACCCTGAGCTTACAACCAATTGAACTTTGGTGTGTCAGGCTCCAGGTGAGCAAGATTATAACATGGTGAAATCCCAGTGTTCTGCTTGCCCAAGAGAAAATAATATTTTTTCTAAGTACACTAAGGCTATGTATTAGTGTGTAGATGAAACCTATCATAAACTAGAAAGTCAAATTGTCTTGTCTCTAGGTGTTCTGAATGAGCAGGTGAGCACCATGTGGAAAATTTGGATGAGTTAGTAGGCATCTATGTGTAAAATAGACATATTTAAAATACTCCACTAAATAATACCTCCAAGATTGTATTACATAATATTAGTTATAAATTATATGTTCATATTATTCTTATCTTGATTCAGAATAGTCATGTGCCCATTCTACATAAGATTGGAATACTATCAATTACCAAAAATATTTATCTTGTGTAGAATGGGATTAATTGATAAAATTATTAAATATTTCTTATGCAAAGGTAAGCACAATCTCATTCTGATCGAGATATAAAATATCATCTCCATTTTAAATATTTCAATGACATGCCACTTATGACATGTCTACAGAAGATTACAATCATATTATGGCACCAAACATCCACATACATCTATTGCACCATCCTATGGATAAAGATATGATGTCAGACACCTAAAATGGGTAAGTTTATCACAAAAAAAATCCCTTAGTAATTCCAATTTCATGAATTAAATCTAAGTACTAGGAGTCGCTAAGTGGATCATTAATTAATTATAATGCCATACATGTGAAAATTCAAAATATAAAGCAATCAATGGGGAGTCATAAAAATTGAATGGATGAAAAAGATGACTAATTCAAGGACTGTGAGTAGTGAAAAATTGATGCAACAAGTGGGACCATCTCATAAATTTAGCATGATCACATCCATGCCCCTAACTGTGAAGAGCTATGAAAAAGGATTTAATAATTAAGAAAAATAATAGTGAATTATTTGACAAAAAATTAAATTATTTCAACAAAGTTATAGAATAATATCTACTACTAGTTTATTAAAAACTTTGAATTCTACAAACATTGAAACCAAAATTCATAAAATATGATATGAAATTACAATAAATTAAAAATTATAATTTGATAATAGTGAAATTGGAATCTAATATTTGAAATAATTGATATTATAAAAAACCAATATTAATATTTTTAGTTTTCAATCTGGACTAGAATATGTCCAAATTTAATGAAATAATGATTAAATGTCAAGGAGTCACACTATCAATGAATGATGATCATACCCATCCAACCTTGTGACACAACTGGTTAACTCCTACCTCTCTACTCGATTATTTGGTACAACACATATCATGGTTTATTTTCCAATGGAAACCTCAATAGTGTATGCATATCCTTCAAATTTAAAGCCACTTATATTGCGTCCCCATCCACAACCCATATGAAGGTGTGCAATTATGCCTGTAGTTAGAGACATTTATAGTAAATCAACATTGAGGGGTACTCTACACATCTCCATTATTCCCCAAAATCCAAATATAATAAAATGAACCATGTCCTCATCTCATAATCTAACCATAAAATAAGGTAACCATGATGTATTGATTGTCTGTCATATATAGAGTCACCTTTGCAGTTATAAAATGCTAAAAACAAATCCCAATCAATCTCCCATCAAATAAAAATCAATATAAACACAAGTAAAACTCATAAACATTAAAAATATAAAAACTAATTGTATTGGGCATCTACATTTATTATATTGTCCATTTAATTTAGTTCTGACTACATCGGCCATCCACATTGATTATAGTGGACATCCATTCACTTTCCTACTACATCAATATTTTATATGTTTTTGAATTAATATTTTAATTAATACTAAATTAGATAAATGGAATATAGTAAAACAAAAAGTTGTAAATATAGTCCTAAATATCAAAATGAAGATAAATGATTAAAATGGATAAAGAAAAATATAAATGAAAAAAGGATAAACTATGAAAAAGAGAGATGTAGTTAATTTTTATGTCATCAGGTGACTACACAAGAAAATAGAATGCATGAATAGAAATAATGCAAAAAACCCAAAAACTTTCTAAAAGATGATCTGAATGCCTTCAAGGATAGAAACACCTAGTAAGATAGAAGTGGTAGTCACTATTATCCTTATTAGTTAGTTTTATCATTATAAAAAAATTGTATCTTTTAGAGTAGTTAGGTGTGATATTGGAAGGATCTTCTTGTAATGATTTAATCTTTAGAAACTGTGTAGAGACTTATATGTGCCTTCTTGAAGTTTCAAACTCTAGCTTTATACCACAAGGAGAAAAATTCTTTTGAACGAGTAAAAATGGGTTAACAATTAAAGTTTTATTAAACTTTAACACCCCATTATGTTGAGCACTGCCTACATACCAATACTTTGAAGAGAGATTAAACCTCCATGTAGTTCTCCCACCTAAGTGATTCATGTAATTTTTCTCCTATGATTATATGAATACATCTAGAATTAGCTTGAATACTTGATGGTGCTTGGTGATTTAATATTTTAGGGTTTAACTATGTAAAACCTATGTTTAGATTAAATGGTTGAGATGTCTAAATCAATTAAATAAATTTTAATAATTAAACACTAATTTTTTATAGTATTTGACCTTCTTTGACTTTCTAAAAATAGTAATAAATAGGCATAAATAAAGACTTATCTGAAAAGTGATTGTCATGGATGATCTAGGTTCTAAAAATTAGGTTTTGGACAGTCTTGAGTGTCATCAATAAAATTATGGTGTTCATCTATTCACTAGATAGTAACACTACATATGGAAAATAGTGCCATGTTTATATAGTGTCCACCAGGTGGTAGTAGTGTCCCCTTTGTGGGATTGTTCCTATTTTTTCGAAGCACATGTGTATGTGTTTTTAGGTCTTATTCTTACACGTACGAAACTTGGAGCTATGTGTTATGCTTGGAAAATTTGATTTAATGTGTAGACCCTAATCCTCCTTTTAAGTAAAGCATGATCAATAATTATGTTTTCATTAGTAGGATAGGATATGTTGGTTGAATATTTTGTCACCAGCTAACTGATAAGCAAAATAGGTCTCTTCAACCATAGCATACGGAAATTGATCAGCGTAGTGTGTAGGTTTACCACATCAATAGGGGACAAATCTCTCCTCTCATCAAGGGGAGGCTCACTATAAGTATGAAGGGGCTATATACTATATATATATATATATATATATGAAAAAAATAACACTCAGGGTAGGATAACACCATCCATTTTTTTTAGAGATGATGCTCATAAGCAAAGGAGAAATCCTAGTGAAGACACTAAAGGCACTTCTCTTTTTTCAAAAGTGGTCTTGCAAGAAACAGTAGGAGTTCTTTCAGGTAGGAAACAAGTAACTGGTAACAAGGGCATAGTAACTAGCAAACTGAGGTGTAGTGCAAAGTCTCCACCTTGACTGCCCAAGAGTGAAATGCGAAGGACAATGAGGGCAAAAAGTCATCCCAAGGTCCTTTACACAGGAATAGAAAATAGACAAACACACTAAAGGCAATTGTAGATAGCACAAAGTCTTCCCATAATTGGCTTCAAGACACCTTCCTGATTACTTCCACAATTTCTACATATTTCATTAACTAGACAAGAATGCATTCAGAAGATAGACATAAGAACAATCTCCTAAACTGACACAAGCTATAATAGCACAAAGTCTGAAAGTAACTTATTTTCTCATTAAAACAAAGAAATATGATTAACAATCTGAGCTCAAAGTCTCAGTAATCGCCTTTCAATTTTAGCAAAGTTTTTTCTTCTATAACTGAGAGATCTCCTTTGCATAAAAAAGAGATTACATTATATAGCAGCCAAGAAAGGCCTAATACTTTATTCCATGGAATGGCCCATGCTGCATTTAATGCCTTGAATGCATTTTTAGTTTTGTCAAGGGACCATACTGGAACAGGGTGGCTACCTTAACTATGGCATGTTGATTCATCTCGAATGTCTTCTCCTAGGCCTGAGTCATCTGGTCTATCCCCTAATGTCTGCACATCTGTCCACCTCACCTTTATGCCAAAAGAGACAAACAAGTTGTGCTTTCAATTTTTGCAGGCTCAAATATCTACTTGGTGGACTGTTCCACCTATTGGAATATCTACTGCATATATGTTTCTGGTCTTCCCCCTTTCCTGCCACAATTTGAGCCCTCAATCTATCTTTTCCCCTTTCTAGTTATTTTAGTTCTTCCTCTTGGTGGTTCTTCATTTTGCCCTAAAGGTCTTTGAATGCCTTTGAAAGCATTCAAGTCTACACTTAGGCCTACAAAGATCATCAGCTATTTCATTGTCACAAGTTTGATGTCTTTGAGTCTGTCATCCTTTGAAAGCCAACAGCTAGTTGGTTACCCCGAATTTGATAGTTGCAGGCCCGTCACCCTTCTTAGCAATTCTTTCATGTCTTTCCCACTTTCTTTGGCCACTTTTCACTGATCTTAACAAGTGACACATGGAATTTTATACTATGAAATAGGCAAGGACACCTGGTAGCTTCCACTTAACTTATAGAAGCTTTAGACACCTTTTGAGAGTCTTATAGAAGATGACACATGGCGGCTTCCACTAAGCTTTAGAAACAATATAAAAACATTCGGGGCTCATTCGAATTCACACGAATGATGACACTTGGCATGATCTACTTACTTTAACAACTCACATGGGGCCCACCATAGTCCTTACTCAATAACAGAACAAAAAGGAAGAACCTGTGCATGTTGACACTTGGTGGCTTCCATCAAGCTTTATAAGGACACATGGCGACTTCTGCTGCATTTAGAAAAACACATTAAAACCTTCCATAGTTTCCACTTGGTGCCCTCTACGGGACCTTGAGAGAAGCTTATTTTTGCATCTTTATCAAGCATTTGGAATACCCTAAATGGAAGGTGTCCCTTCGGTCTTTTCAAATGGTCCTTTTTTAAGTGTCAAGTGCCCCTGCAAGGGTACCTACCCTTTGGGATCTTTCAGGTGGCCTTCGGGCTTTACATCCTTCGACAGGATTTATCCTTGATCTCCTTTAGACAATTTGTCTGAAGTAAATCTTTCCTTATCTTTGTCTTTTTTCATCAAGTGTCAGGCCTTTGTCTTTCTATCAGGCTTATTCCTTCAGACTTTTTGTTTAAAGGAATTGCCTTAGCATTTTTGCAATCAGAAATCCTTTCAAAGGAATTCCTTTGCTCCATTCAGCCTTTGAATAAGTCTATTTTCTCCATGTCTACCCTCTAAAAGGGTTGTCTAACCTCCAAGGTTGCCCTTCAGAAAAGTTTCAAGGGTCAATTTTGGCTCCCAACTACCCTCTGTAAGCGAACTTGTCATTCAGGCTCTTAGAAGACCTTCCTTTAAACTTCTCAATTGAAAAAATGGCTAAGTGTTGAAAACCTATTTCTTTCCTATAGATTCCATAGAAACTAACCTGTAGAGTCCATAGAAAAGAGTTCATAGATCTGGGGGAGTCCGTAGAAGTGAGAAACCATCCTATAGAGTCTGTAGTTTTAGGTCCATAGAATTGGCGGAGTCTGTAGAAACTAAGTCTATAGAGTCCATAGTTTTCAAGCCTTAAAGTCTATAGAAATTGAGTTTGTATATTTCTCTAACCTTCAAAGAGTTCATAGTTCCACTTGTAGAGTCCATAGATTTGAGTCAGTAGATTCAAGCCTGCAAAGTCCATAGATTTAAGCCTACGGAGTCTGTAAAAATCATCTGCAGGGTCCCTTAGCTAAAAAAGTTTGAAAAATAGAGAATTTAAAGGATCATAACAATTTTTTAATAAGGGAAGAGAGAATATTTGTCTTGTAAGACCAAAAATAGTTCATGTGTTGTCCCAAAAAGGAGTGACAAACTTTGGGAACAATAGCTGGCTCCAGTTGGGGAACTTTCCTCAGTTAAAATTTTGAAGCAGCTGAGGAGAGTAGAGACCAAAATCTCTAGTGCCATGAAGTGTGCCATTGGGATATGGATTCATGTTAACCAACAAGAAAGCAAGGTGTCAAAAATGAAAATGAAAAATAAAATCACAAAATAGAGCTAAAGACTATACAAATATACATATGTACAGATAATCTTATCTGATACATCAAGAGTTGAAGTGCTTCAGATGCTGCCCAGTGTGAGGCAGAGAAAAGAGCATGCCATCTTGATACTTCAATAGGAAATTGTTTTCACCATTGAGCTCATGGATAGTGAATGGGCCTCTCCAAAGGGAATCAAATTTCCCATGCATTCCCTTTGGTTCTCTCCTTTTGTCCCACAGTAGGACTTGATCTCCAATCTAAAAATCATGGTTTTTTGCTTTCTAGTCAAAGAGTTTCTTCACCAGACTTTGATGGGTAGTAATCCGGTCCACCACCAAAGTTCTCTGCTCATCCAATTCAGTCAGGCACATGATCCTCTTATCGATGGAGCTTTCATATGTTTGATCTTTAATTATCTTAGCCAATTTCAATGATGGCAATTCTAGAGTGATTGGTATCTTAGCATTGAGTCCATAAATAAGTTGGAAGGGAGACATACCAATTTTCCTTTTTGGCGTGATCCTATCTACCCATAAAGCATCAACCAATGCTTTATGCCATGTACTTTGGTTGTCATCTACCAGCTTCTTAATGATAGTTACCAAGTTCTTGTTGCTTGATTCAGCTTGTCCATTCCCTTGTGGAAAGTAATCAGAAGAGTGGAAGAGGGTGATCCCATAGTAAAAATAGAACTAAGTAATCTCTTGGGAAGTAAAAAAAGCTATAGTGTCAATGACAATCTTGGTCAGGACCCCAAACTTGGAAATGATATTCTCTTTGAGGAAATTACACACTACTTCTGAATTAGCATGCTTGGTTGGGATAGCTTCCACCCACTTGGTGAAGTAGTCTGTGGCTGTGAGGACATAATCATGTCCAACACTCAAATATGGGTTTACAGCACCAATGAAATCGATTCCCCACTACTATAATGGCTCCTCTATGACCACCAGCTTGAGAGGCTAGGCAGCTAACTTGGGTCTCCCAACAAACTGCTAGCATAGTTCACATTTCCTTACCCATTTATATGCATCTTGAAAGAGAGTTGGCCAGTAATACCTAGCTATTAGAATTTTATGGGTAATTACAGGAGCAGAGAAATGTCCTCCACAGACCAAATTATGGAAGGACTCCAAAAGTTGGCTTTGTTACTCCTTGTGCACGCAGTGAAGGAACACTCCATCAAGGCTCCTCTTGTATAGGTCATTGTCCCAGAGGACAAAATTAGCAGCTTTCAATTTGACAGTCCTCCTTTTTTTATGAGATAGGTGGGTAAGACACTCACCATAAGTAAGGAAATGAGAAATATTTGAATACCACTCATTCGTGATGGAGACAAAGAGGATTTTTGGCGTGTCTTCTTCTTCTGATTTTTTATGCCCTATTTGATCGGGTCTATTATCAGCAATTAGTTAACAAAGGCCCTTACCCTGCACTAGCTTCATTAGTTTGATGACTAGATCAAACTCTTAGATTTTAGAGATCCAATTCCCTCTTTTGGTTCCAAACTCCCATTTAGTTAGTATGGATTTGACCGTGGTATTAAGAACCAGGGCAGTAATGTGGGAATTCAAAATGTAAAAGTGAAAATGTTTCACTACCTTGACCATCGCATAAGCATGCTTCTCCATGTTTGAATACTTCAACTCATGAGCTTTGAGAGGACAACTCATGAAGGATCTGGGAGATTCCACACCTTCTTTATTCTGTTGAACCAGAATGGCTAAAAGTGTGTGTTTAGAAGCATACATATACATGATGAAATCTTTGGTATAATCTAGACAAACTAGAATTGGGGCATGAACAATGGCTGTCTTGATGTTATAGAATGCTAATTTGCCTTCTTTAGTCGAGCTGAAAGTAGTCTTTCCTTTCATCATATCTACAATATGATGAGTCTTCTCAGTGAACTCAAGAATGAACCTTCGTAAAAAATTCACTTTTTTGAAGAAAGAGTGAATTGTAGTCTTACTCGTGGGCAGAGTAAGCTCCTGGATGGACTTGACTCTTTCTGAGTCAATCTTTATGCCTTCTCTAGATACAATGTGTCTGAGAAGCTTCTCTTTTGTCACCCCAAAGACAAAATTCTTAGGGTTTAAAGAAATGCCATTTTGGTGGCAATGTTTTAGCACTTGTTGCAAATGGCGCACATGGTCAGGGCAATGCTTGGAAAAGATAGTCAAGTCATCAAGGTATGCTACAATAAACTTACCCATATCATCCTTAAAAGTAAGGTCCATTGGTCTCTAAAAGGTGGCACTATCATATATCAGGCAAAATGGCATTCTCTGATAGGCAAAGGTGCCCTATGGCATGGTGAAGGCAGTCTTTGTTGGTCTGCTTCACCCACTTCAACTTGATTGTATCTTGAGAAGCCGTCTAACATTGATAACATTTTTGACCTAGCCTATTTGAAGCATTTGGTGCATGCTAGGTAGAGGATAGTTATCCTTTAGGGATGACTAATTCAAGTTCTTGAAATCCACACAAAGGCAAATTTTGCCATTCTTCTTCCTCATGGGGACTATGTTGGCAATCCATGTGGAATGATGGATTGGGAAGATTATCCTAGTATTTAGCATTTTTTGTATCTCAGACAGAATAGTACCTAATATCTTTAGAATGTACTATCTATATTTTTGCTTGTAAGGCACTAAATCACTTTTGAGAGGAATGTCATGGTAGATTTATTTAGGCTTGAGTGACTTCAGATCATCATAGGAGTATGCTAGGACATCCATATATTAGTGGAGGAGAGTGGTGAACTCGAATATTTCCTCAGGAGTGTAGCACTTTCCAATGTTCACCATCTTGGGATTTTCCTTAGTACTTAAATTTACTTGATCAAACTCTTGGGAGGAGCTGGAATTTGTCTGCTATTGTTTGATGAATTTTTCATGCTTGTCAAATAGCTTCTCAAGGGAAACTAGGCCTTTGGAAATTTTATTCCCTTTAAGTTTCAAGAATTATTCACCTATGTCTAGATTTGATTCAGGAGCTGATTCACTACCTTCAAAGTGGAGCTATTCAAAGCTGCCTTTTTGTTCTAGGAAGGCAATGATTTGGTGGTCACCATTAAATACTTGCCAATGATTTCCATTGTCAGGTACACTTGGTCAAAAGACCAATTCTATAGTTTACTTGTCTCCCTTAAAATTAGGGTGAGGAACTAAAAGAGTTGCTAAAATAGCCAAAGCATCAGCTCTATCATTGAATTCCTTGGGAACTGTAGAGATGCTAAAAGCATCAAAGTTTTCAATTTGGTCCCAAACCAGATTGTGATAGTGACACAATCTCTCATTTTTGGTTTGGTACAAGTTTCTCACCTGAAAAACCACCAATTCAACATCTCCTTTGGCATGAAGGAGCTTAATTCCCCTATCTTTAGCAACCTTCAATCCAAGTAAGAGAGATTCATACTCAACTATGTTGTTGGTGTTGCTAAACTGCAACTTGTATGATGAAGGAAAAATATCTTCTTAGGGAGATATCAACACAATCCTAGCTCCTAAACTAGTAGAGGAATAGCTGCCATCAAATTCTAGCATCCATACCTCATTTGAAACTAATTTTTCCTTAGATTTCTCCTTGCTTAGAAGGGGGAATCCTTCTACATTTGCACCATATTCTCTCATATCTTCTACTGTTCCTTCTGAATCAATTTTTAGACTATCATTTTTAGGAGTTTCATCAGCTAAAATGTGAGCATCCTCAGTGGTCAAGAAATATTTATCCATGCCTAAAGACTCAAATAAAATTTGAGCTTCAGGGGCTGATGTCTTAGTGACCACATATTTCATTTCCTTCTCAAGGAGCAGTCTCTTCATGACACCTTTAACTAGGATCCTTGCTTCAGAAAAGTCCATGCTCAACTCGCCACCAACATCCTTGAAAAAAATTTGGCTAAGAAGGATGTTGTATGATGCTGGGACATCAGCCACCAGGACAGTCATCTTGATTATTTTGACTGGGAACGTTGTAAATGCAAATTGAGTGTCCTTGATTTGTCCCAACAGTAGGACTTGTTTGTTCTCCATGGAGAAACATCTCCCAAATGTCTTGGTCAATGTGAGACCAAGAGATTCTGCCACTTTGGTAGGCATGACATTTTCTGAAGCTCCAAAATCAATGATGCAATTTCTTAGCTTGTGACCGTTTATCAATAGGGAAACATAGAAAGGTTCTATATTCCTAGGGGCAACAGGGGGAGTAATGACAAGGTTATTTTGGATAGACATGTTCCTTGGGGGATCATGAGTTACCTTCTTAGCTTCTTGTCTTGTTGGGATGGTTTGGTTCTTTACACATTGAACCAATTTATCTAACTGATCAGGGTTGGACTGTAGGAATTCAAATTCAGACATTTGAATTTTGGTTTTCTTTATATAGTCAATTATATCAAATATTTGAAATGAACTAGGAAGAGAGAATGGAAGTTCATCCTTTTGATTTTTTGGAGGGAGAGGAATGGTCTATGAATTTGAAATTAGAGGTGAAGGTGAAATTGAGGTATTCACCTTTTTAGCGATCGTCAAATCCTTTGGCTGGAAGGGCAGAGTGGTTTCACACTTAGCAATTGAGATTTCTAGTTGAGGTCACTCCTCTATCTTCTCTTTATCAGCTTGTTGGGCTGATTGATTCTTAGATTGGGTAAACACAGCATATGATCCCTCAGCTATTTTATCTTCACTTCTAGGTTCATCTTGATAATTTAGGAAACCAATGTTGGAGTCACCAGCTGATTCTTCTTGGTCCTCCATGAAGAGATCAATGTCATTTTCTTGATCAAACTTAGGTTGGAAAGAGGAATCATGTTCTATTTCTAGATATCCAACTGCTGAGTTGTTTGGAGGTGCTTCAAGAGCAAGGTTCTTCTATGGAGGAGGAAGATGATTTGTTTTCCCGTAATTCCTGGCAGCATTGCCTTGGTATGACTGATTATAAAATGTTCTCTTTGGCATATCTCTATATGCAGGAGTGGATGACATCCCTTGCACCATTTATTTTCTCAGAGCTAGCAACTCATTTGCTAGCTTTTGTACCATTAGATCAGTGGTGGCTATAGGTAGATATTCTAAAGATGAAGAGGATTTACCTTTGTTATGATCTCTCCTTATCTTTCCTACCAAGATAAGGTCATCTTCCACTTCAGTAGCCAAGTCCTAAGAAGTAGCAAGGTCTATTTAGCTAGCATGTCTCGGTAAGAAACTCACTTCAGGCAGTTGTGGATTGATGAAGAAACATTTTAGGTTCTCAGGTGTAGGCTGAGCATTTATAAGAATCTAATTCCTTAGCTTTTCAAACTTGGCAATGAAATCCCTCATAGGTTCATGAGGTTCTTTCTTCATCTATGTGAGTTGGGCCAGCAGGGCATGTGCATCTTCTGTAGGCTTGAACCTTACTTCAAATTTGGCTTTGAGTGTGTTCTAATCAGTTATTGACTAAGCCTACAGGTGGTAAAACCAGTCTATAGTAGCACCTTGAAATTTTTTTATAAATAGCCTAACTGCCACATCCTCAAATTCGACACCTATCAGGCCATAGGGTATGCTAAAGGTTGCAATGTGTTCATCAGGGTGAACTCTCCCATCACCAAAGAATTTGGGAAAATTCTTCTTTGAATTGTGTGGAAGCTTGTGTAGGGGTGGAGTTAAATTCAGTGGACCAAAAGAGTTACCCCAGGGGCCTTAAACTACCATGATTAGATTATTGAAAGTAGGGATAACAAATCTAGGTGGAGTATGTATTGGTAAAGCTCTGGTGACAGTAGAAAAAGAAGCTCTACCTAGTATTGGTGACCTGGTATAGATGGGAGGAACACTCTTGGATCATTGAACTTGAGGTTGTGGAGGAAACAAGTCAAAATTTCCTTGTTGCACCAACTCAAAGACTAGGTCAGCAACACCTTGGGTTCTCTAGCTTCTGGTATAACATGGAGTTGCCAAATTGTAGGATAAAAATGAGAAAGGACTAGTCTTGCTTCAGCTTGAAGCTTGAGGCTTCAAACTACTTGTTCTTCCCTAGTGGCTCTAGTTTACAGACTAGATTATATAACGGAAATAGATAAGGCTATAATGATAATGGGTAAGACCCAGATGAGAGAGTCTCCAGAATATATAATGGATAAGGATAGGAACTGCTTCAATCTTAAGCTTGAGGCTTCAGACTGCACATAACATTCCCCAACAGAGTTTCCAAAAAACATTGGCATAAAGCTGGCAGTGTTCTTTCCTACTTCACGTTGTTCCCCAGAGATATGAAAATGGATAAGGAAAAGAAATAAAACTATTCGTTCTTCCCTAGCAGAGCCACCAAAAAATTATTGGGTGAATATTTTGTCACCAGCTAACTGATGAGAAAAATAGGTCTCTTCAACCATAGCATAAGGAAATTGGTCAGCCTAGTGTGTAGGTTTACCACATCAAAAGGGGACAAATCTCTCCTCTCATCAAGGGGAGGCTCCCTATAAGTATGAAGGGGATGTGTGTGTGTGTGTGTGTGTGTGTGTGTGTGTGTGTGTGTGTGTGTGTGTGTGTGTGTGTGTGTGTGTGTAAAAAATAACACTCAGGGTAGGACAACACCATCCATCTCTATTTTTTTAGATTTGATGCTCATAATCAAAGGAGAAATCTTGGTAAAGACACTAAAGGCACTTCTCTTTTTTCAAAAGTGGTCTTGCAATAAATAGTAGGAGTTCTTTCAGGTAGGAAACAAGTAACTAGTAACAAATGCGTATTAACCAGCAGACTAAGGTGTAGTGCGAAGTCTCCACCTCGACTGCCCAAGAGTGAAATATGAAGGACAATGAGGGCACAAATTCATCCCAAGGTCCTTTACATAGGAACAAAAAATAGACAAACACACTAAAGGCAATTGTAGACAGCACAAAGTCTTCCCATAATTGGCTTCAGGACACCTTCCTGATTACTTCTACAAGTTCTACTTATTTCATTAACTGGACAAGAACATATTCAAAAGATAGACAAGAACAATCTCCTAAAATGACACAAGCTATAATAGCACAAAGTCTAAAAGTAACCTACTTTCTCATTCAAACAAATAAATATGATTAACAATCTGAGCTCAAAGTCTCAGTAATCACCTTTCAATTTTAGTAGAGTTTTTGCTTCTATAACTGAGAGATCTCCTTTGCATAAAATAAGAGATTACATTATATAGCAGCCAAGAAAAGCCTAGCACTTTGTTCCATAGAATGGCCCATGCTGCATTCAATGCCTTGAATGCATTTTTAGTTTTGTCAAGGGACCATACTAGAATAGGGCGACTGCCTTAACTATGGCGTGTCGATTCATCTCAAATGTCTTCTCCTGGGCTTGAGTCATCTGGTCTATCACCTAATGTCTATACAACTATCCACCTCACCTTTACCCCAAAGGAGACAAACAATTTGTGCCTTTAATGTTTTTAGGCTCAAATATCTACTTGGTGGACTATTCCACCTACTAGAATAACTACTACGTAGATATTTCTGCTCTTCCCCCTTTCTTGATACAATTTGAGCCCTCGAGCTATCTTTTCCCCTTTCTGGTTCTTTTGGTTCTTCCTCTTGGTGGTTCTTCCTTTTGCCCTGAATGTCTTTGAATGCCTTTGAAAGCATTTGGGTCCGTGCTTAGGCCTGCAAAGATCATCAACTATTTCATTGCCACAAATTTGACGTCTTCGGGTCCGTCATCATTTGAAAGCCAATGGCTAGTTGGTTACCACAAATTTGATGGTTGCGAGCCCGTCACACTTCTTAGCAATTCCTTTGTGTCTTTCCCGCTTTCTTTGGCCACTTTCCACTGATCTTAACAAGTGACACATGGCATTTTTTGTTGTGAAATAGGTGAGGACACTTGGCAACTTTTGCTTAAATTATAGAAGCTTTAGACACCTTTTGAGAGTCTTGCAGAAGATGACACATGGCAGCTTCTGCTGAGCTTTAGAAATAATATAGAAACATTTGGGGCTCATTTAGATTCACACATATGATGACACTTGGCATGCTCTACTTACTTTAACAACTCACTCGGGGCCCACCACAGTCCTTACTCAATAACAGAACAAAAAGGAAGAACCTGAGGATGTTGACACTTGGCAGCCTCCACTGAGCTTTACAAGGGACATGTGGTGACTTCTGATGCATTTATAAAAACACATTAAAACCTTTTGTAGTTTCCACTTGGTGCCCTCCATGGGACCCTGAGAGAATCTTATTTTTGCATCTTTATCATGCCTTTGGAACACCCTGAAGGGAAGGTGTCCCTTTAGGATTTTCAAATGATCCTTTTTTAAGTGTCAAGTGCCCCCTGCAAGGGTACCTACCCTTTAGGATCTTTCAGGTAGCCTTTAGGCTTTACTTCCTTCATTATACTTTATCCTTGATCTCCTTCAGACAAAAAATTTGAAGGAATTCCTTTGTACAATTTGTCTGAAGGAAATCTTTCCTTCGCTTTGTCTTTTTCCATCAAGCGTCGGGCCTTTCTCTTTTTTTTGGGCTTATTCCTTCAGAAAAAATTCCAAAGGAATTCCTTTGGAATTTTTGTCTGAAAGAATTGCCTTAGCATTTTTTCCATGGGAAATCCTTCTGAAGGAATTCCTTTGCTCCATTTGGCCTTTGAATCGGTCCATTTGCTCCATGCCTACCCTTCGAAAGGGTTGTCTAACCTCCAATGTTGCCCTTCAAAAAAGTTTCAAGGGTCGATTTTGGCTCCCAAGTGCCCTCCACAAGGGCACTTGTCCTTCGGGCTCTTGGAAGACCTTCCTTTGAACTTCCTGATTGAAAAAATGGCTAAGTGTTGAGAACCTATTTCTTTCCTGCAGAGTCTATAAATACTAACCTGCAGAGTCTGTAAAAAAGAGTTCATAGATCTGGAGGACTCCATAGAAGTGAGAAACCATCATGTAGAGTTTTTAGTTTCAGTTCTATAGAACTGGCGGAGTTCGTAGAAACTAAGTCTATAGAGTTTTTAGTTTTCAATCCTTGAAGTCCATAGAAACTAAGTTCATAGATTTCTCTAACCTTGAAAGAGTCTATAGTTCCACCTGCAGAATCCATAGATTTAAGCCTACAGAGTCTATATATTTAATCCTATGGATTTTGTAGAAATCATCTGCAGGGTCCCTTGGCTAAAAAAGTTTGAAAAATAGAGAATTTGAAGGCTCATAACAACTTTTTGAGAAGGGAAGAGAGAATTTTTGGCTTGTAAGACCAAAAATAGTTCATGTGTTGTCCCAAAAAGGAGTGACAAACTTTGGTAACAATAGGATAGACATCATCAACACCTCATTATGAAGAGATTTGCCTACATATCAATATTTTGAAGAAGGATCAAGCCCGATGTAGTTCTTCCACCTAGTGTTTGCTGGAAGTGCAAGTGAATGCTATAATGAGAGTGGACTTGGATGCCTTGAACATGTTTGAGCTTTGAAATGTTCAAAAATTGAGATTGGGGCCACTATAGATGGTATTATGTATAATTAAAGCATAATAGAGATCAAATACCTTAATTTTGCTCAACTTGTCTTTGGTTTGAATGGTTTTTCATCTATTTTCCATCTAGTGAATAGAATGAATTAGACTTATATTTATAGGGTTTTGTTTCTTGTATGGATAAAAAAATATGTTTATGAAAACCTTAGGAGGGGCAAATATTTTAAAAATTATTTTTTGGGAAGATCTAGGGCTAAGGATAGTAGCACTCAAATGGGGACACTAGCACCATGTGGTTGTAGTGTCCTAAATGTGGTGTTAATTTCCACTTGTCAGATTATTGAGAAAATTAGGTTAGGATCTAAGAAGACAGTTGTGTGACTATGTTTTGACTAGATATAGGTGATTGTGGTCTGCTCAATTACTATAAAAGTAAGTCTAATGCTCTAGGATAGATCCAGGGCTAAGCTAGGAATAGGGTAACTCAAAAAACACTCTTATCATCCAATTGCCACTTTTAGGTGATTACATTCCCCCCCCTTATGCTAGTAATGAAATAAAGTGAAATGACTAGTATAAAGGGGAAAAAAGAAAGGGGAAAAAAGTATACTTGGACTTACCTTGGAAGTGAATCACATGTAGCTAAGTCTGAGTATGTGAATTTAAGTTTGTATATGTTGAACATGATTCAAAACATTTCCCTATAATGAAACATGCAAAAATTAGTCCTTACTTAAGATATGATAAAATGCAAAAAACTATTCTTAAATAATGTAACTAAGTAAAGCTAAGTAAAGAGAGAGGAAAGGAATGAATACACCTCATTAGGTATACAAACCAATGCATAAACCTAGTGACAACTTATGTGTGTGTATACATAGTGATCATATCATTTAATAGCTTAGACTGAGATGATGGCTTGCTCAATCCTCATATGGGTGGGTCAAGAACTCAATCTGATTGTGACTCCATCATTATCCACCCCTACTCGATGGATCTTGATCTCTATGAATAACTTGGATAAGAGTGTAAGTCTGTATAACCCTCTCATGTAGGTGGCTTAAGAACTCAAGTAGGATATGACTCCATCACTACCCACCTATGTGAAGTAGATGCATTTATAACTTAACTACACAAATTGTTAAAAGTATCTAATTGAGTAAATCTAACTATGTATGTTAGCTCCATAGCCACTCGAGTATATTATGTGGCTCGGGGCCACTTGAGAATGCCAACCATCATAAATGGAATAAGTCATGAATTTTGTGATAACCTGGAATGTGATAACAAGTGTATATAGTATAAATAATGGCATGGAGTTTGTCATTCCATCTAATCAAACTGTGTGTAGATAATTATATGGAAACTATTGTGCCACACACATGCCCCCAATATAATATCTAAGTATACTAAATCTAAATTGAGTATGCAATAACTAAATCTATGTAATTAAATTGAATGTGGGAGTGATCATGTTGTGTACAATGCCCCTAATTATAAGGAACTAGTATGAATATGAGATGATATGAATGAATATGGAAAAAATTTAAACATAAATATCAAACTTGTGATTGTATATATGCAAATCTATATTGTACTTGGTGTATTCCTAAAGTTGGGCCTATTGGATAGTAGTGCCCTATAGTGGACAGTATCACCCTTTAGTGCTAGTGTCCCAATTTGGGTGCTAATGTATGCCTGGTCTAATTTTTAAGTGATCTAAATTGAATTCTAATTCTCCATTTTGTTCTATGTTTGCCCTAAGTCTGATGTTTGAAACCAAGCCTGTGTGCTAAAATGTATCTATTAATAGCAATATAGGAGTCTAATCTCTATGACAAACCCTTGTGAATGCCCCCTCTTTTGAGGGTAGTTTTGAAACGTGTATAAGAACTATCCTCTAAATAATTAGCTCTATAAAATGTGTTAGCCAGAACATGTGCATGATATTCCAATATGATATATAAACATAACATCAAAATGTAAATAAATTTGAGCATAAGTAAGTAATTTAAGATGGATTTTGTAAATTAGCATTGCACATGGGTGTCGAGATAGATGTAATAAATGTGTATAACATCAAATATCAGTAACTACCTATGGGGATGGGGCATGATGTCCATCACGGCACCCAAGTAGGAAGGGTAGATGCATGATTTCCCTCGTGGCATTAAAAACTTGTGTGTGTGTGTGTGTGTGTGTGTGTGTGTGTGTGTGTGTGTGTGTGTGTGTGTGTGTGTGTGTGTGTGTGTGTGTGTGTGTGTGTGTGTGTGTGTGTGTGTGTGTGTGTGTAACAAGTAAATACAAGTGTCATGGTGTAGAAGCATACAAGGAAATAAACATACAAGCACATGAGGCACACAAAATATAGGCCAAGGGGCCATAATACATAGGACATGGGCACATGTCACTAAATTTGAGAGTGAAGACATACAAGGACATGTTCAAATGTCCACATACGCAAGAAACAAGCAATTTGGATTAGATCCACATAGAATGACATATTCAAATATCTGCATAAAGAAGTAGGAAAGCACACACAAGGGACATGGGTACATGTCCAAGGCATACAAATAGATAAGTGGCATAGATCCAAATAATAATGGCATATTCAAATGACCTCAAAGATGGAAGACGCATAAGAACATAATCAAGTCTAATCTAGAATAACTAGAAATGAAAGCATTTATAATTATGTAATACAAATCTATGTAAATGCCAAGATGTACATATGTTGAGTCTAACTAGTGATAGCTAACAAAAAATATAAGCAAGGAGTAGCAATAATCAATATCAAGATATATCAATGCGTAAACTAGAATGTATAGTTTGTGAGGATAGAAACTATTAATAACAACTTTGTATAACATGCCTTTGAGTGAGTGGATGTATCAAATGAATAAACATGGATTGGTGTATATGACCCTAGTGGGTAGATGATAGAAATTTTGAATCATTATAGTAGACCAGAGTCCTATATATAATCTACAAGCACTTAACAATAACAAGTGAAGCATAAGTGTATGAAAAAATTGACTATACTAAGATAGCTATCAATATGTAATATCTAGTATCTAGTATAAATATAAACATAGTAATGCATATAGTCTATAAATTTTTTATTTTTTTGTAATATTTAAATGTTTTTATATTTTGGCATGTGATATTTTTGTGTTTTATAAGTATATAAGTGATATACAAGTAAATAAAAATAAACTATGTACAAGGAGCAAGAAAGAGAAGGAAGTATGTACAAGAGTAGGAACCATACTAACCAATGAGTCTCATGAGAGGCTCCCTATCACTGTGACCTATGTCAAAAATAGTAATGATAATCTCTCATGCAGTGTGATTGCTATGTTATAGTTGAATTTTTTTTCAATAGGAATCTAAATATTATTTGTCATCAGAATCATAATATTGCTCAACATCAAAATCATGGTAACCTGAAATGCTAGAGGGAAATGCCTCATATTATGGAGTTAACCTTTCTATGTTGTGCTTTGGCATATTGATTGTTATTTTTTCCTTTAAAACTATGCTTATTGTAGATATATTGTGCTATGGAGCCTCTTTTTTTAGAAAACCTATTTTGAGAATGCTTTTTTGAGTAGCATGATTTTGACTTTGCAATTTAAGATCTTGATATTTTTTTGACATGAACTATGTATCTAGATGTTTTTCCTTGATAAAATATATTTATGAATGATTTTCCTTAAGATTTTCAATAAATAAAAAACCCTATTGACCAATATTATCAATTTTTAGGATAGGATTAGTGATGTCTTGGGCCTGTTTGCCCAAACCTTGACCTTGATAGTCAAATTATTATAGATATTTGTGTCCAAAATTATACCATATTAAATGTTGAGCCTCCTTTTAGAGAGGTATCTTTTCTTTATTGATCTATGCTTGTTTTATTATTTCTTGTTGTGATTGTGCTTTTAGAACATTTTGTTATTCTAATTTATGCTTTGGTAACCATTTTTATACTCTTTTTGAATTTGACCCTTTTTGAATTGGTAGATGTGCAATTGTATGTTATGTGGATGATGTGTCACTATGTAAGTCATATGTATCTATTATCTATTGTATTTTCATTTGTAATTCTAAACATGAATCTTTATGGTGCCCATGCATTCTATGATATGCACAAAAATATATGTATTTCCTCATTGGGTATAGAGGGGGTAGTTTGATCAACTTAGATTTAATCATGTCCCTTAGTATCTCACTTTCACCTTATTTGACCTTTGAATAATTTTTTAATCATTAGTTGTGTATGTAATTTTTTTATTTATTTATGATTTGGATATGCAACATTATTTGCCATAAATTGACTAGGTGAAGATGCATATACATGATTTACACTATTGTGCCCTAGAGGCCTTTATCTTGTAAATTAATTTTCAAATGTTGTAATAGTTTCAAGAAATAGTTGACTCTATTTTTTTAAACCTATAAATATATTTCTCATACTAATAATTTGATCACATAGAGTCTAACAAGTGCAAACCCTAGCTATTTATGATTGAACATATAGGCACACACCCTAGAGGAAAGAGGTGTGAATAGGCTAAGTATGGGAAATGGTGACATTCGTATATTGTTTCATATCATAGATTAATGATATCATGGACATGGTTAGAGGGAAATTATTTATCACCCTCATGGAGATGAGGAGGGAGAGGAGATTATTTTTTGTGCATAAGATATGACACTAAAACCTAGAACATAGTTGTTAGCTTATGTGTTGAATCCTCTATGTGTGTATGGATTTAATTGTTAATGGAATTACATGTATGAGAGAGATAAAATGATATGATATTTGAAAAATATTACAATTTATATAAATCATCATCTATACAAGTGTTTATGTCTTTTCTGAGTTCATTATGAGTTAAAAGAAATAAGCATGCAAATCAAAGTATTAAACTTTGAAACCAAAAGTGATTAATTTATTCTATCATTATGATAATGATTATATGAATTAGAATATATATGAATCTAAAATATAAGTATATATATATAAATATCCAAACCCTAAGTGTGTTTAGGGTTAGGGTGTTTTGAATCTAGGGTTTCTTTTCAACAATTTAAATTATATGTAAAATAAATTGAAACCTAATATGAAATTAATTTAATTTAGTTAGGTTGTCTAAAAAAATATAAAATATGAAGTATTCATCCCTTAATTATTGCAAAAAAAATTGGATTAATGTAATCTAGGGTTTGAAGCAATATTCTAAGTAAGATGGGTTCACCAAATGATTTAACCTTTTAGGGTTTAACTATGTAAAACCTATGTTTAGATTAAAGCGTTGAGATGTTTAAATCATTTAAATAAATTGTAATAATTAATCACTAAATTTTAATAGAATTTAACCTTATTTTAATTTATAATAATAGTAATAAATAGGCATAAATAAAGACTTATTTGAAAAGTGACTATCAAGGATGTTCTGGGTTTTGAAAATTGGATTTTGGATAGTCCTGAGTATCGTCAATAGGATTTTGGTATTTGTATGCTCACTGGACATTATCACCCCATATGGATAATAGTTCCATGCTTTTTTAGTGTCCTCTAAGTGGTGGTAGTATCCCCTTTAAGATATTATTCCTATTTTCTAGGAGCACCAATGCATGTGTTTTAGGTTATGCTCTTGTGTGCATGAAACCTTGAGCTCTTTATTATATCTGAAAGACTTGATTTAAAGTGCAAACCATAATATTCCTTGAAATTATAACATGATAATTAATTATGTGTTCATTAGTAGGATAAGATAGACATCATCAACACTATGTTGTGAAGAGAGTTTCCTAAATACCAATACTCTAAAAAGGGATCAAGCTTGATGTAGTGCAAGTGAATATTAGAATGAGAGTGGACTTGGATGCCTTAAATGTGATTGAGATTTTAAATGTTTGAAAATTGGGCTTAGGGATACTATAGATGGTAGTATGCAAAAGCAGGGTAGAATAGGGATCAAATACCTTAATTTTTCTCAGCTTATCTTTGGTTTGAATGTATTTTTTGCATCTATTTTCTATATAGTGAATAAAGGTGAATAAGACTTTTATTTATAGGGTTCTTTTACTTGTGTGGATAATAAAATATACTTAGGCTGACCTTAGTAAGGGCACACATTTGAAAAATTATCCATTGAGAAGAGTTAGGGATAAGGATAATAGTGCCTAGTTGGAGACACTAGTGCCATGTGGTTGTAGTGTCCCTAATGTGAAACTAAAGTTCACTTGGTAGACTGATGAGCAAGTTGGGTTGGGATCTGAGAAGATAGTTCTAGGATTATGTTTTGACAATTTTTAGGTGATTGTGGTCTATTCAATGACTGAAAAAGTAAGTTTGAGTCTCTATGATAGGTCTAGGGATAAGCTAGAAATAAGGTGACTCAAGTGACACTCTTAGCATTAAATTACCACTTTGAGGTGATTAAAGTTGGCTAGGGATACATAAAACTAAATTTAGACGTGGCTCATGACTATTTAAAGTGTTTATAAACTGATTTAAGAAGAAGAGGGACCATTTATTCAATGTGCATTTGTGTAAATAAGCTCTTATGATAGGATTCATAAGCTTACCAAATTTGTTTAAATGAAACAATTAAATATAATTTTATAGTGATTGAAGAGGGGAAAAAACATGTTAGAGAGTCTAGGAATATTTAGGTAAACCCTAAGGATACTTTATTTTTGAATTTTTATTTTCTTATGAAGGAAGGAAAAAATTGGCATATAGGGATAGGAACAATAGGTGTTCCTGCCTATTGGGCATTCTTGTCCCTTGAGGAAAAGTATAGATTTTTAGGTCTAAGACAAGACATACATATGCATAAAGGTGTCTTCAGTAGTAATATTATTATTTCTAAGTAATAGTAGATGGCCTTGTGGTGAAATAAGGTCTATAGGATATGTCAAATTGGTGAAATGAGTATCAATTAAGTACAAATGTTAATTCATGGTAAAAAGAGATAAAATAGGCATGATTAAGAATTAGTGACTAAACTTAGGTTACTACATTCCCACCCCCCACCTTCCCTTTGGTCTAGAAATGAAATTAATAGATTAAATGAAATCCATACCTTAGTATGTAAGACAGTTTTTTTTTGAGTTGTGTACTTCATTCGTGCAAGGTATTGTATTTTTTGGCAAATCTTGCAAAACATATGAAGTATTTACTTTGTTCCTTTGAAAAAATTAAATGCTGAAAACATGAATTTGAAGATTTAACACTTTACTTAAACTTTTATAATTTTTAATTTGAAATGAAATTTTCTAAATTGAAAATTGCTTGCATTTGATTAATTTTAAAAATAGAAATAAGAGCATTGAATGAATACACCTAAATGTGTGACAACCATGTTAATTTTTATGACTTTTCTTGTTGATGATTGTTCTTTGATGTATTGGATAAATTTTTCCTCCCATGAAGCACTTATATAAGATGGTTCCTTATCCAAACCATTGGATAAAATTGGGGGTGATCAAACCCCAACTTCCATTTGCTCTTTTGAAGTGAAAGTGTTGTTTATTGAACAATGTTTAAAATTGGTTGTGTCTATCCATATTTTTAAATCCAAGATGTAAATGGTTTGGAATCATAACGGACTCCCACATGTAAAGATGGAGTGCTAAATTGACTCCAATTCATGCACTATGCAACTAAACTGAATCAACCACTATAAATAGTTTCTCGATTCAATTATAAAATATTGGTATATCTTGGCATTTGGGAACATGATCACAAAATAATGGACCACCCCCATGCTCTTATCATGTCTATGAATATAAATATTATGGCATAAACCTATTATTATACCCTCATTGTAGTATAAGTTGAAAATGTATGTGAATTTTCATTGTAACTTTAAAATTGTGTGAATTTATTCCTTGAAATTGAAATAGGAGTGATTGTCCCAATAACTAAATTTTATTTTTTATTTTTTATTAACACGGATTATCTCATGCATGAAAATCCCACTAAAATGCTTCCCTCTTAAGGTGAGATAATTTTCCCCTATAAATTCACTCATCTCAAAATAAAATTTAACTTGAAATATGCATAGTAAAATGTTATCATTGAAAATTGTAGTATATGGAAAAGTGTTAGCATAGGAAGATTTAAATTTTTCATAAGACTTAAGAGGTGAGGCCTATAGAATGTATCATTTAAGCTCATGGAATTATTATGTAATTATGTTATGAGTGTATGATATGGATCTTGGAGCTTATAAAACTCATCAAGATCAACAAGCACAAACATAACAACCATGAATGATAGAAAATTGACCTAGATGGGCTAAGGGCCAAAGGCAAGGACATGTTTGAATGTCCTAAATAACACACAGAGACATGATTAATGTCTCAAACAAGGGACACAATCAATTTTTTCACACATATATGGCTAGAGGCTAAAGCGAAGACATGTTCAAATATCACACACCATGCATATGGCCAAGGGCCAAAGCATGGACGTGTTAAATTTTTTCACACCACACATAAGATCTCATAATTATGTAAGAAGTAAATAATTTCACACAAGGGAAAAGGGTCATCATAATAGACAAGAAAATTTGTAAACTATTATGTACAAGTAAAGCAACATCAATAGAACATATAATTGGCAAAGGTAGTTTAAATTATGCATATGTCATAGAATCATATCCTAACAAATATAAATTTCATATACATTGTGTAAGATAGAAATTTTAGCAAGAAATTTTTATATAATTAAAAGTTTAACAATATAGGGTTATAGGAGGATAACACATGCATATTGACACATGTGAGTAAGATGCCCATAATTTAGTAGCAAGGAAAATGGGTAGGGGAGATTCCAACATCTTAATATATGAAAAAATTTGTATGTCCTCCAAAACATTTCATAGATACCAATAAAATGCATGTGTGATATAGAAAGAATATGATATCTACTAATCATGAGATAAATAACATAGTGCAAAGATGTAAAATAGTTTGCTAATCATGCTCAAGTCTTGGTTTTATATTTTTTATAATATTTGAATGTTTTTGTAAAATTTTCAATATTAAAATCATGAAAAATAGATATAATGATGAAACCAAGTTGTCGAAAGTATAAGAAATGGGACTAATCTGGACAGTTCACAACAAGTGTCAATTAAAGATGTGCACTAATAACTAGGGATTGAAAAATACACGCAACTAGATATAAACTCTCATTTCATCAAATTTACACATGTCTAAATATGTCATATGTATGGAGAGATTTATCTTTAAAATAAAGAGATTTTGTATGAAAATAAAAAATTTCATATTGGTACTATATGAATAATCTGTAAACTCACAGAATTAGAGCTCTGTGTTGTGGAAATTTAGGTTCTAAGAAAAAACTATAGAGGACAAGATAAAGCAATAGGATAGTAGGAGATGATGGTTATTTCATGTTATGGTCAATTCTATCATGTAGGTGAAATGATAAAATTATGGAAAAAATATTGCATGAAAATAGATTAATGTCATTGTTTAGTGAGTTTGAACATTGTTTTGAGACTGTATAGATCTAGAAGTGAAAATAGAAGGGCAAAGAGGCCAATAAGTCACTAAAATATAATGACATATAAGAATGGATCAATTTATTTCAAAGGCAAGCAAAATAGAATAATAAAATGAAAAAATTGGGAACTATGTACAATCAATTTTTAATTTTTTTTAATGATTTGTATTTTAACAATGCATAAATTATCCAATGATTCCATCAAGATCAAAATCAACTCAATTGGTAATGATTAGTAAATGTCTTACCATTGTTTTTAAAAAAGTATCAAGTATGCCAATATCATAATTAGAACATATGTCCTTTTTAGTGATAAAGTTATCCAAATGATTATTCATATGATCTTGAGTAGGAATCATGGATCTAGGAGATGCAAGAGTACATGACGTATCAAGAGATGATGTAGAAAACTATGTTAATTGTTGGACCTATTGAGGCATGATTTTCATAATATGAATATCCACCTTAGGATATGGCGCAAATGTGTGTGATTGTTGCAAAGGAGATTCTTGTTTTTTATTTGTTTACACTTGAATATTTTGCACCTTTTTATTAGGAATATTTTTCTTAGATGCCAAAATCAAGCTTTGATTGTTCTTATATGCATCATGAGACTGTGGTGGTGGCTGGGGAGGAAGAGATAGCATGGAATATAAAGGATGCTCATACTTTATCCTTGATATAATTATAACTTTATTACAATAAATGTATTCCAAGCATCTCTAAACCATATAAGGTACAACACAAGGTTTTTATAACAACGAGCACCCAAATATCATATCAAAAACTTCATTTTTTGGTACCAAAACAAAGGGATTGGATAGGATAACAAGACCTAATTGAAGAGGTAACATAATATGGCCCACCCCAAAACGGATGAGGAGGAGCAGAAAATGGTAAAAAATGGATATTTTTATGAGTTGGATCAGATAAAAGGGATTTGGAGGGACATCCTAAGCTGTATTAGGGAATACTTCATCCTGGATGGTAGAAGTAAACGAGTGCATAAGTTTCACTTCATTTTCCTCAACCACTTCAGGCATAAGGTAAGATTATCTTTTCCTTTCTACCTTCGCTACTCCCTGATTCAAAGCCTTTATGCTCATAAGAAGAAAGACTTGCACCCTATTCTTCATGAAGGCCTTATTCTGCTCATTGAAGGCTTTTGCAAGAATAGGGCACTGGTAAGGTATCCCAAACAGGGGAAAAACAAGTTGACAGGGAATAAAAAGGATGAAAATGAAAGCAGAAGAGGTAAAATTAAGACCCCTAATCCTAATACACAGAATGCAGTAGGAGAAAGGGGTCGGGAGAGAATTGGAGAACCCGTGGAGGAAAAACTGGTGGAAGAAGATGGAACTGAGAGCTGGGAAACCAATTCAAGTAATGATGAAGAAGGACCTGAGGATATGGAAAAAGATAAAGTCAATACTGAGGAGGACTCTGTTACCAGAACAGAAGAGAAGGAGGAAAACTAGGAAGACGAGGAGGATGACACTGTCCAAGAAGATTTTGGCGAGGACCCAATGTCAAAGAATGAAAAGGAAATCCCAGTCCAGGAAAATATTCAAAACATGGAGATGGAAAATGATGAAGGATTCAACGAGCGAGAATTAAAGAGCTAAGAAGACTTCTTTGAAGAAGCTAGAAATAGCCCAAACGAAAAGGCTGAGGACTGGAAAGGGAAGAAACAGAATGAGGAAATACACACTCCTTTGATTTGGGTTAACAGTAAAGCTGAGTCTTCTTCCCAATTAGATGCCTGGTTGTGTAGGGAGATCATTGATCTAAAGAAAAAAGTGGAAACATTGGAAGAATCTCTGAAAGCTGCTTGGAACAAAGTAACCGACATGGAAAATCAGTTAAGGGAGATCCCTGTGAAGCTTAAAGTTTATGAAAACAACCTCCGAGAGCTTATAAAGGATAACAGAAAGAAAATGGATGAAGTAACATCCAACATTTGTGCAGCTGCTATCAACATTGGGAAACGTGCCAATGAGGAGATGAAAGTAATAGAGGGCCCCTGCAAGAGGACAAGGCAAAGTTCCAGAAAGAAAGACACACAAAAAGGAGACTTGCTGGAGGCTTCCACCAAGGAAATTGCTTTGAAAGAAAAAGAAGCCATGAAGTTGATTCTGGAACTGGATGAATAATTTGGTCCTTTTTTTTGGTTAAGAAACTGGTACTGATCTCTGGTTTTATTTTGCTAGTTCTCTGATTGTTGTTCTTTCAGACTTTTGTTTTTTGGGTCTTGTTCGGCTGTATCTCTATGGTTTCAGGACCATTCTAAATCTGTTTTTACTACCTCTATGTAGTGTTTTTAAGGCGTTGCCTGTGGGCTTAGATTGCTCTTTTTTTGCTCTTTGTTAAAGGGTTTCGGGGCCCCTTCAAAACCTGCTTTTACCTCTAATCTAAAACATAATATGGCCCAAAGTGGCTTGTTGCTTATCATTGAAAGACTTAACAATTTAGTAGTTGCCTTAGTTGCCTATATATCATTTTGTGTGTAGCCTAATGAATGTATCAAGGTAATTGTGCATGCATTTTCACTTGATTCATTATATATAATCACACTACGAATAGGTTGGTTAGCAATATGGAACATTACACACAAAGCATAAAAATCAGAGTCAACATCAACTATTTCACTCTCATCAGAAGTACTCATAGGACGTAATGTAACATTTGGAGCAATTGTACCAATAATACCAAAGGGTGTTCATATGATGTAGGAGGTGGATAAGCATTATAATTATGATGCAAATTTGAAGTATCTTTATTGGTATCATTCTTAGGAAATAAATCACTAAAAAAATTGAACTTCGCATTGTCATTTTTTTAGGATTTGTTTTCTCTATAGGGTTGTCTACCTCAATGACATTATCATCAATAAGATTGTGAATGAGATGTCAGAGTTTATAACACTTGTTTTCAGAATGACCATTGCATCTATGATAATCACAATATGTATTGTTATCAAAAGATTTGCTTTATGGCTTATTCATGTCAAATTCATATTGAGGAGGTAAAGTGATTACATGACATTCAATTAGATTTTGTAACAATTTGTAAGGTGGTTGAGGTAATATATAAAATTGCTTTTATGGTTAATTTGACAAAACAACATTATTGGCAAGTTGAGAAATCAAATTGACTTGTATCTTTACTTCTACTTTAGTATCTTGTGCCTTGGATTTATAATATGGTTTGCTTTGAGATTTATTTGTAGCCATATGATGTGCAGATATGTACTTAAGATTGTTCAAAGTGATAAATATGACCTCTCTATCTCTTATAGTATGACAAAGCTCTTCAAATGACTTCTTAAAATTTTGATTATGTAAGGGTGAGAGAAAACTTTGTTTGAATACATCTTGTAAGTCATTGTCTACTAGTACATTAGTCATTTTATCCAACATAGTCTTTTAACAAAGCACATGCTCACTCATAGGTTCATTGGCTCCTTGTGTTCACTTAGCAATTTGTACATACAAAAGTTTCTCATAAATGTTGATAACAAATTTTTGAGAAATAAATATACTAAAGGATTGAATGCTTTCACATATTGAGCAAACAAATCCTAAAACCAATGAAAAGTATAGTCTTTTAGGCTCCTTGGAAAGAGTTTAGTTATAAATTTATCATTAAATGCATAATCTAAACATGTTGTGTGAAAGGATTTGATATGTTGTTCAAGATCTCATTTATTTGCATATAAATGAAGCTTGGGATCTACAAATTTGGTGGGTAAATGATAAGATGCAATATCATGTGCTAAAAGATTATAAATTAAGGCATGGGAATCAAATGATTGGCTAGCTTTTGGGATACATTTCTCTAATTGCAACTGTGTTTGAGGGATTGTGCATTAGATGAGGTATGCATTATAGTATGCATAACTATCAAAGGCTTATAATGGCTTACTTGGTTAGACATAGGCATAAAAATTTAATGCAATATATGTATTACCCCAAAACCCAAATATTTGGATGGAATAACAAGTTCAACCATGGTAGTATTTGTATATACATAATATTTCAAACTTTATCAATTATTGATGCTTTTTATCTTGCAGGAACCCATCGAATCTCAGTCTCTCTAAGTTCATGTCTTAAGAGATGCACTGGGAAAGGGGTGAGTAGACCATTGGTGCTTTGTAGGATTATTGTCCCCTTACTACCACTTGTTATCTACACAACCATCTCCTAATAATAGTTCTCTAAGCTTTGCTTCCTATTTTGTACCCTCTTCTAGTCATTTTTTGCCTTCATTAGCCCTTCCCTAGCCTAAAATATTTTTTGATGATCTATGTTACATTTTTGGCCCCATCAACTTATACTCTAATTGATAAAAATTATTTAGGGTCTAGATCGGCCCTTGGCCGATCTAGATCGAGACCTAATTTGTTTTTGTTAATAGCAATACAAGGTTGATTGGGTCGACCTTATCAGCCTAAACTTTCAAAAAGGACTAGGTTTATATCTCCCTATATAAACACATCCATTTTGCCCTTTCTAAGAGAAGAGAAGATGAAGAGTCATATATTATGCATCTTCTTATCCACCATTCTACTTGAGGAACATAGCTTAGGGTTTTATATTTTCTTTGGAGATATGGATCTTGTCTTATGAAGAAGTATTTTGGATGCATTTATAGGTTGTGTATCCTAGAGATAATTTATCCTTATCATCCTTGCATACCACAACAACCTCTTGTGAATCACCTTGTCCAAGGGAGAGATTGAGGCTTGACAGGTTCATCTTCAAAGGTATGTATACTTAACTTTGTTCCTCCTTTGTAAGAGTAGATAGATATGCATTTGTACTTCCCTCACATGCATTAGGATTTTGTATACATTGACGTGAGTATATGTCTTCTATGCATGTTTACTTTTAATGTTTACTAACCCTCACTTTGCACCACAAGCTTTGGTGAGCACTAGATTAGACTTTGCTTTACTTGTTATTAGTTTAGAGAATATGAAAACATAGGACCTAGTTAGGGTTATTGCATAGTTTTGCTTGACTAGAGGCTTTAAAACCCTCCCTAGTGAAGTTATTGTGGTAAGAGATCCCTTGGCTAGGTCTAATGGATCCATCTTGGTCATGACCTTGAATATCTAATGTATCCACAATCGAAAGTGTAAGTAGGATTTATTTTCTCTGAGCTAAGATTGATTTATAGATCTATTACATTTCCCATTGCATACAATATCCACACTTGTGGTAAGGTTAACAATGGGTTGCTTAAGAAAATCATTTGGTTTTTGTGATGTGTTGTATTTGCATGTTTCTATTATTCTTGTTCTGCTACAAATAATAGTGACTCATTATCTTATGGATGGGCATCGAGGTATTGACTAAACTCTTTGGCATTTGTATTATGAAAACCGACTTTTTGAATAGCTTTAGATTCATTGATTTTATCACTTTATATTGCCATAATGATGAAACAAGAAAGGTGGAATAATCTGAATAAAATCTTAAAACCCTTTAAGGTTAGAACCCTAAGGGAAACCTAGGGTTAGACAATGTTCAATCAATACACAGGTTGACCAAATGTTTTATCTATTTTTGAATTAATATTGCAATTAAATATAAATTAGATAAATGGAATATAGCAAAGCAAAATGTTGTAAATACAATTGTAAATAGCAAACTGAAGATAAATATCTAAAATAGACAAAGCAAAATGAAAAAAAAAAGGATAAACTATGCAAAATAGTGATGTACTTAGCTTTTGGATTTATTAGGTGACTGCATAGGAAAATAGAATGCAAGGACAAAAATAATATGAAAAACCTAGAAACTTTTCAGAAGATGAGCTTGACTGCCCTCAAGGACAAGAATGCCTAGTGGGAAAGAATCAACAACCATTGTCCCTGTTAATCAATTTTGTCCTTTTGTAAAAAGTTATAACTTCTGAAATATTCAGGTTTGATAGTGGTAATTAAGTTTTCTTGTGTTGATTTAATATTGGAAAATAAGTAGATAATTGTATGTGTCTTCTTAAAGTTACAAGCCCTAGATTTATGCCACAATGAGATAAATGATTAAGAAGGGGTAAAAATGTGTTCATAGTTAACGTTTTGATAGACCCCAATTCCCCACTATGTTGAGTATTACCTACATACCAGTACTCTAAAGAGAGACCAAACCTCCATGTAGTTCTCCCACCTAAGTGTTCCATGCAATTGTGCTCATTTGACTATATGAATGCATCTAGATTAAGTTTGAATACTTGATCATGCTTGGTTAAGGTTGGATAAAGTTGAATTTAAACTTGGTTCATGATTGCGTTAATTTCTTGGAAACTGATTTGGGAAGAATATGGACTTTTGTTCAATGTGCATTTGTGTAAATAAGCTCTTATGATATGATTGATAAACTTGCCAAGACTGTTGAAATGAAACAATTGATTGTGCTTTTATAGTGATTGAAGAGGGGGAAAGACCCGATGGAGATTTTATGAATATTAAGGCGGACCCTAAGGATACTTTCCTTTTTGAATTTTGACCGTTTGTGAGGGAATGATAGAATTGACAAATAGGGACATGAACAACATGTATTCCTACCCGGTTGGGCATTCTTATCCCTTTAGGAAAAGTATAAAGTTTTGAGTTTGAGTCAAGAGATATAGATGCATAAAGGTGTTTCAAGTAGCAATATCATGTTTGTAGGTGATAGTAGATGGGCTTCTAGTGAAAGGTCTTCTCTTGTGCTTAAGTTAAATTAGTGAGATGAGTGTCAATTAAGTGCACATGTCAATTAATGGTAAAAAGGGATAAAAAGCATGATCAAGTATTCATGACCAAATTTAGGTTACTACAATTAACCATCTACATTAACTATTATTGTATTGTCTGTTTGCATTAACTGCATCTACCACGTAATTTTCTTTCTACTATATCAACAATCTGCATCAACCTCATCAACGATGTTTATATGTTTTTTGATTGTGTATGCCATGTGGTTTATTTTATACTATATCAACCATCACAAATAACCATATCGACCATCTTTCATTTTTTTTTTTACATAATTGTTTTGGTTGTTATCCAACCACGTCAATTTTCCTATGGCTCTTAAAAATTGCACTTTGTTTTTAGAAGAAAAACTTTAACACCTACCCATTACTTGTTTAATTTTCTCTCTTCAATTTGATGTTTATTAGAGCAAATTTCCACTACATGGATTTTACATGGCGTTCAATTGTCCTAATCCACAACCTACCTTGATGGTCGTTGTAGTAGAGCTAGTGCACTTTCTTCTATGTCCACCTTTTCATTCTCTCCTCATTGTATCTCTCTATATGAGAAATGGTCACCCAAAACTCTAAAAATATCAATATCTCAAAATAGAAAATAATCTAATGAATATATTTTCAGCGTATTTATATCAAAATTTTAAAAAATCAAATTGTTTCAGATTTGTTTCTCAAATTTTGTATTTTGACCATATCTTTGTTTCCGTAGGTGCTTTTGATGAACCAAAAGAAACTCTATAACCCTCATATCACAAGAAATTTTGTGATACTAACAAATTATTGTTGCAATAAAATTGATTATTCTTTCATTTTTCAGGGCTATCCAAGTAGTTGTAACATAGTTTTTGCACCTTATATTGACATTATCATATGTTTGGCATGCCAAAGTTGTCTCAATGCTACTTTGGCAAGCACCATGCCATGTTACAATATTGTGGCACGTGATGGCCTTTGAGTGGGGCATATGTATAAAACTCATATTTTTTACTTAATAATTTCTCTTGCAAAACTCATTGGCACATCCTAAGGAGTGCACCAGATCTGGGCAAGCTACCTTGTGATACTTTGTAAGAGATTCTTTATGATCATATGTTATATCTACATATACACCTTTTCTATTGCATTGGTTGAGCGAACACAATATTGTTTTTCTAGACTTCATTACTATTGTATTAATTGAGCCAACTATCAACTTTTTAGATATGGTTTTCATGAATTTGATTTGTATTTATAAGTTTCCAAATACCATTTTTTATTAAAAAATACATTTGATTTACTCTACTCATGCACACAAATCCATATTTACTAAGAAGACTATGAATTAGGATATAAAAGCTTACACTTGTGGAATGTTAGTTTGCACAAGGCTTTTGAAAGTCTTAAGGAGAGAGTTGAACAAATAAGGTACATCTAATCTTTAGAGTCTCAAATTGAGGATACTTAGGTCTTCTTCTTTACATTTTGAGCTTCATCCACAACATATCTCACAAAATATCACTTGAACTAAATGAGAGTTTGATGTACCAAAAGTCAACACAAAGTAAGTATCTTTAACTATATACTCTTTTTTTATTTGATTTGGTGAATATATATGTATATCTATTATATTAGTATGTTATTGTCTTTCATACATAAATTAATATTTATTTATTAGTATATATTATATTTGCATGTGTTGTTATTTTGTTTAGACATTTTTTTTATTACTTTTAAATGGTATTTATTTTTCTTTAGTTTATCTTTTTTACATTTTAGATTTAGGTAAGTATGTTTTCGTGAGTTCTTTGTATAGATTTCCTAATTATATCTTTGATATCTTACTTTGCAACATGACATCTTATATGTAAAAAAAGATTTTTCTAGATTACAATGTGTGAAATTTTTTTGCATCCACATTTCAGAGTACATTACTATACTATATTCAGAAAAAAAGAGTAATATGTTAATTGTTCAGTGTACACCCTATATATAGATTCCAATTACAATGTAATTTACCAACTTATAAAAACGGTGACACTATCTTTTCCATTTCCTCACACCAACATTTAAAAGCGTTTTGTTTTCTATTAATTAAATAGGTGTTTATATATGGCCAATCTTACCAAAATAAATATTAATAAAAAACACCAAAAAGCTTTTCAATGCATATCATAGAGAAGTTGATAACAAATAAACATTGCTGCAATCTGACAATAGTTGTTGGAACTGTTGCCGTTAACATCCATTTTGTAAACGACTGTAAGTTGCAAGGGTAGAAGCCTCAACTATGGTGGAGAAGCATTTTTCGCTAAGAATAGCAAAGAATATAAAGAGAACACCATGAATGCGTATTTACCCACCATCTAAAACAATGGCGTATCTCCGCATAGCAGCATCTACATCACTTTCTGTACTATTAATCAGGAATTTATAGAGGAGAGTAAAAGGTGACCCATTTGAGAATGGCCAGCATGGAGCAACCTGGGCACTCATCTGACTCGGATCAAATAGTCATGAGAGTCCACACTAAGACAACCTCAATGCCAAAAAAAACCCAAGTATAGCACCAACTTTACAAAATTTTAGGTTGAATAGAAATAGAATAGAAAGATGAGTGCAGTAACACAATAGGAAAGCAAATCATTGACGACTCTTGGAAACAGAAGAAACATAAAAGATGACCTGTTTTTTGTTTTTGACCATCTCCCTAGGCACTGCATGATGCTTCCTCATCGTGTTTTGCCTCTGAATTCTCTTGTGACTGCAGATGCCTGACATAGATGGTGCGATAAACTCTTCTGGTCCTGTAAACAAGTATCATACTCAGGAATGCCCCAATCATACACACTCCTACCATGATCTTGTATGTGAAGGAAAAGCATACCACACCCTCACATTTCAGGGGGTCACCATCTTTGAAAGCTCCACTTGTCATACCGGCTTTCATATCTAATGAATCAGCCAAGTGGTATTGTGGTAGGTGCTGTTTTTCTGCTTCCCAGTCATAGATAGAACCAGCAATGAAGCCAGAGAAAATTAAAGACCCTGCAGGATTAGCCATGGTAAGAAAATTGTATAGAACACCAAAGTTCTTGAGCCCGAAGAGTTCAGAAGCAGTAGCTGGCGTTATAGACCAATGGGCACCATATCCTAGACCAACAAGCAAAGTCCCTGTATATAGAGATGCAGGCCAACCCATTGCAAAAAGAAAGTGCCCAATAGCCATTAGAATTTGAGCGACTGCCATTGTCACTGGTCGAGGATATGCATAGTCCCTGCATCAGAGAATAGGGTAAAATATCAACCCCCATTGGAAAAAAGTAGTATTCATTTTTGCCCTATGGAAATAATTACTTCGCTGAAAATCATGAACACCTATGAACTTTATCTTGCAACAAAATAGGATGAAGGAGAGATTGACCTGGGAATAGTAAACTGGTCTGTTTATGAAATCAATATATATGGTAAAATGCAGGATCGTAGACTCACTAGATTGAGATCTTGTTTGAAAGTATTCATTTTCTCTTCTACTATAATAGCTAGCGCATTATTCTAAAGCAGGACTCAACATGAAACCAATATATCTAGAGATGAATGTTTTATCTGGAAAATCAAACTTGCATTGCGTTAAAATCATATATACATAACAACTCCATAGAGAACTTATAAATTAAATAAAATTAAAATGAGTAAGAGCATTAAGCCCTGGGTGATGAGATGTAGAAGGGTTGGTAAAGTGGATTGGTTGTGTCTAGTTCTACCCGTGTTTGAATCTTGCTAGATATCTAGAAGGTGCCGGTGATGGTTGTTTGAGTTGATTAAATTTTCGGGGACTGGGCCCCAATTGTGTCTTAAACCTGATTTAAATTGATTTAGTTTTCGAGAACTGGACCCCAATAATATCGCAAACCTGATTTGAGTTGATTTAATTTTTGGGGGACTGGCCCCAATTGTGTCTCAGACCTGATTTAAGTTGATTCAATTTTTGGGGATTGGGCCCCTGATTGTATCCCAAACCTGATTTGAATTCATTTAATTTTCGGAGACTGAACCCCTGATTGTATCCCAGACCCCAATTTGAATTGAGTTGATTTAATTTTCTAATGTTAGAGCTCTGAAAAAACTACATTACCAATCCAAAAAAAGAGCAAGCATTAAGACCTGACAGCCTTAAATAGTATTGAGAAAAGACTAATTTCTATATAAAATTGAGGAGTAGAATGTGAAAGTTTAACAGTTGTACATTAAAATACCCTATGAGAAGAGAGTAAAACAGTGTTTTTTAAGGTTTGAAACTTTTCAAGTGAGACTTTTATCTGGGGAAGAAACTTCGCTAAAGTGAAATGGCTAAAACTATTTAAAATTCGTATAGCAAAGAAAATAGGTATTTGTTTCCTAGCAGAATGTAAACATTTGATTTACTTGTGAAAAGCAAGAACATAAGAGTATCCTACCTGGCAACAATTTCAGACAGAAACCCACCCCCAACGCGACCAAGGAAGTTCCAAATGCTTATCATGGACACAAAAATATGAGAATTATAATAGCCCAATGATTGACTCATCTGACCCAAATTATCAATGACGGTCAAGCCCGATCCTGCTCCCAACAGCACGGCAAAGAACAATAGCCAAAAGTCAGCTTTTATGAGAGCCTGCACGAGAGTAAAATCTTCTCCTCTGCGTGGCCCTTTTCTTCCTTTGATTCTCACAGCACCTTCAGCAGCAGCACGCAGTAAGCGACTCTGCAATCGGGACAAATGTTTTTTTCTCTCGCATTCAGGGAGAAGATCGACCTCTTTAGGCTTCTCATCCTCAAGCTCACTCAGAAGAAAACTGCCATGGATGGACTGTTGTCCAACTGTTGTCTTGGATGGATGATCTTGGATAAGTGGCTCCTGCACGGCAGAACCAGTGGAAGGAATATCCCCAGAAAAGGTTGAGATGAGAGGCAAAGCCAAAGGAAGAATCAGGAGAATAAGCAGTCCCAGAAAGAATATTATGCTTAGTATTCTCTTCACATCAAAGAGATCTTGCACAAGCATGACACTCATCAGATAAGCAGCCAATACCATGCAGAGGCCATATATGAAATTGAAAAAGGTAGAATCTGACTCCTTCTTCTGGCCCCCATTAATGGGAATTGGCCGCACTATAAACATCATACCCATGATCACCATAAAAGGCCCTACTGCCACCAGGAAAATAAAGGCAGCTTGATCAGGAGCATACAGGGCCGCATATGTCAGTGCGAATATTGCACCGCTTAAGCCTGCAAATCCCTTCAGTATTCCAACAATAGGCCCTCGGCTCTTGGGAAAACTTTTCACACAGGATACCAGTGCAGCTGTATTGAAAAAGGTTTCTCCATTGGTACCAATGCACAAAAGGCCACAAATCTACAACAAATACAAACTCCAATTAATATGAGATCTCAAGTGCCTAATCTAATCTACAAGAATCTAATTTATGGAGTGAAGAAGGTGATGATTAGGCTACCATCCAAAATGGCAAGGTGGGTGCTCTGTGCAGCACTATAAGCCAAAGCCAACCATAACCAACCAGATTCTGCAATGCACCAATGAGTAGAAGTCCCCATGTAGGCAGGACTTCACAGAGAGACCCTGCAATCAATCCAACACTGTCGCCAATATCCTTTGCCACACCCAGTCTGTTAATCTGCTTCTGATTGTAATGCAATGAGGTCTTGATGATGGGTGACAGGCTTCCAAACACGTAACCAATTCCCGCACAGGACTGAATCCATATGCTTGCCACCACAACCAGCCATCTATTTTGCCATAACTGCTTTACTACCGCACCCTCCATCGCTTTTTTAACTTAAAAGTGTCTCAACCTCAACCCCATCTATTATATATATCTGCTCTGCCCCGTCACCTCTACTTTGTGTTATTGTTTTTGGCTTATTGCTGCCTTGCATTTCAAATGCCCTAAACACCTCCACCTCCACACCTTGGATTCCTTATAAAATTTATAACGTCCCTCCCTCTCCCTCTCCCTCTCCCTCCCTGATTAGGTACCACGCTTGACTTGAGGGGCATCAAAATCGTGACCGTATCTTGGGTTGTCTTATTTATCTATTTGAAGAATCAAGAGATATATTCGCATGGATTTTGTAATTTTTTTGAAACATAATTAAGCATATGAACATGTTCATGTTCTCCAAACCTAACCCACAAATTAAGGCGCAGAAATTAAACATGCTGAAAAGAAGTGAAACGACACACATGGCATATTGCAAATTCAAATCATAAAATTTTGAAATACTTAAATACATCTTATTTCCAAATATATATATATATATATATGGAAATATTAAATTCTGAAAACCAATAAATTTTAAACGCACACAATACAAGATAAACTGGGAGATTTTGATTGAATAATAAATTTTAGTAGAATCTAAAATATTGTGGTAAATTGTAATGATAATGTTTATAAGATTAAATTGTAAGGATAAAGGTAAAGAATGAATGGGTGTTTTAGAATCATAAAAATAATTTTGAGATGTATTTATATATTTGATTTGGGTAGTAAGATATATATTAAAAAGTATTTGAATTGATTTTTTAAGATTATGAAGTTATAAAAGAAGAAAGGGGAAGGCTAAATAAACAAACAAACTCATATTACAATCAATCAATTATTATGTTATTAGATAGGTGTGATATAAGAAAGTAGTTTTATATCAAAATGCAATACATAGACTCACATATTTGTACAATTAATATCTAAGAAAATTTATCTTAAAATATCAGTAAAACATGACATATAAATTTTTTTTAAAATAATTAAAATGTTTAAAGAGAGTTTTTGGATAAATATTGAATTTAGATACTCATAAGGTGAAAACATGTAGAAATAGATCCAAACAACAATGCCCACAAAACCTCTTTACAAGAAAGGTTGAAAGTAATTCGAAAGTAGAGAAGTATATTTTAAATGTTATTTGCTCTATCTTAATATGACAACGATTTTTTTATTGGTCTAGTTTTAGTTGAACAAGTTAAGTATGTTGTGTTTTCTCTAGGTGGTGACAAAGCTCCGACACTTGTTGGCTTCCCACCTGCATTTTCCAAATAATTTTGGGAGATTGTACAAGTAAATGTCGTAGCAGCAACACATGAATTTTCGGTCTTTGTTAAAATCTTAACGGAAATTAACAATACTTTTCTTGTTTTGATTCCAAAAAAATAGGGAACAAAAGAGTTCAATGATTTTAGACCGATAATTTTATGTATCACTTTATATAAGATCTTTACTAAGATATTAGTTTTAAGAATGCAACCAATCTTTCCTTTAATTATTTTAGAACAATAAGGTAGATTTTTTCAAGGCAAGCAAATTGTTGACATTAGAATCACAATATATGAAGTTATGCACTCAATGAACAACAGTAAAAGGGTAGGTATGACTATTAAATGGGATATGAATAGACAAATGTCCTACGAAGTGGACCATTTGGATTGTTGACAGATTGAAAGTACCCTTCGGCATTTTGAAATGACCCTTCACCATTTTGAAATTGCCCTTCAAGACTTTTAAAGTGCCCTTTTTTGCCTTGCCAACCTACCCTTCGGGCTTTGTGCAATATGTCCTTCGGCCTTTTTGTTGCAGCCATTTTGCCTGACATAATTCCTTTGGACATTTTGAAATTTCCCTTTAGCCCTTACGCACCTACCCTTCGGGACTTTTGTCCCTACCTTTGTCTTTTCCTTCGGACATTTTCTTCCACACCTACCCTTCAGGACTTTTATTCCACACCTTTGCCTTTTCCTTCAGACATTTTATCCAAGACACTTTCTCCGAGTCAATTGAATTCCTTCGAACATTTGGTCTAAGAGAATTATGATCCAGGCAACAATTCAGGTGACAGTTCCACCCCAATTGATGATGGAACTTCCAGGAGCCATAACTTTTGCACCGTAGCTCCAATTGACTCACCGTTTGAACTGTTGGAAAGCTAAGAATGAGGATAACATCTTGAGATGGCATGGAGCTTTGATTGATGAAGTTTGACCCCAAAAAATCCAATATAAGTGCCCCAAATTTCAATTTTAGTAGTGCAATCTAAAAATAGTAAGTTTCTAAAAATAGTAATTCCTCGAATTATGTATTGATTTAAATCTTGGAAGTCAAACCACTTAATATCCCTCGATATTGGTGACCTTCCACATCCTCCCCATGTTTTCAAAATGTGTATAAATTAAGAGGTAACCCAAAATGTGAAGACAAACATCTCTTCCTAGAGATAAGCATATAATTGTATTACGATCTTGAGTAATACATCTCTTCTCAAAGAATTCATTGTTACTATGTTATTTATATATTATTGAAATATTTATCAACCAGAACTTCTGAGTTTTGGAACAGTTGTATCAGAGCAGTTTGTCTTGAGAGTGTATGATCCCGAGGATGAGGTCAGGCTACAAGAAGCTTGGGTGGGAAACAACAAAGCTTCCAAACTTTCCACCTATTTGCTCCAAATGACTTAAAATGGTGGATGAAATCAAGCCATCTGATCCTTTCAAGGAAATGGTAAATGAAGCCCTCTGACATCAACAAGCACAGATGCTGCAATAATTTGCCCAAATTCTTCAAATACTCTCGATGGGAAATTCTGGCTCCGCAACTATACTTCCTGGCTCGTCATCCAAGGAACATCCTTTCAGTGCCCCAACACCCTTCAAGGTTCAGGTAAATTTTGATATTCTTAAATTTGATTGAAAAATCAATGCTGATGTAGTAGAAAATTGGTTAGATCAACTATCTTCCTACTTCTCTCTAAATAAGTTCACTAATGGAGAAAAGATCACTTTTGCTCTTTTGAAAGCATCATTGCCCATAAAAAATTGGTGGGAAGTGTACAAAAAGAGGTTCAATACATATGACATTGGCCTTGAGGTGGAACCTACCTGGTATGATTTTGTGGAAGCGATGAAAGAAGAATACTATCCCATCAGAGCATATGATGATCTGTACATATAGTGGCAACAACTTCACCAAGGTAAGGACCAATCTGTTCAAGATTACACAGACATTTTTCATTCTTTGTCTACAAGATTGGGCATTCAAGAAAGTGAGAAACATAAGACTCTCAAATATCGTGGTGGACTATAATGGTACATACGGGGGGAAATGAAACTCTTCAATTTGGAAACCCTCAGTGAGGCATACAAATTCACAGTGAAGATTGAGTAGAAGCTTGGTAGAAAGAATATGAAGAGTCAACCCTCAAAATGGAAAAGTGACAAGGAAGGTCAAACACGAGGCCAAAATTGGAAGCAGAAGGAGTTTTAGGATAAGAAACCCCAGAAGGGGAAGGCTGGAAAATGGTGTGATTACCACAAAATTGGAACTCACTCCAAAGAAGAATGTCGAGCCATCAAGTCGCTACTTTTTGAGTCACAATACTCAACATCTACTACTCTGCCTCATACACAACCCACAGTCGAAGAGGACGAAGAAGAAATTGTAGATGCTGAGCCTGACACCATAGTCACTTCATCACAAACCCGTGAGGAAAGACCAAATGACAAGGAAAGATTGTTTCACTCCAAATTATGGGTAAAAGGTAAGCCTTTGCATTTCATTCTTGATAGTGGGAATCAAAATAATTTAATCTCTGCTAAAATTGTGAAAAGTCTAAATCTATCCATGAAGCCTCATCCAAAGCCCTATAGTATTGGATGGTTGAGCCTAGGGAGAGACCTCTGTGTCAGCCATCAGTGTCTTCTTTCATATGTAATAAAATCATTCCAAGATGAAGTCTTGTGTGATGTGGTCAATCTAGATGTTTGTGATGTACTCCTTGGTCAACCGTTCATGTATGAGTGACATGGCATCTATGAATCATGAACCTAAAGGATTACCCTCACTCTTGGAACATGGCGCTATAGGGTACCCGAGGTACCACCTCCCACATTTGTCTCCCTGATCAGTGCTAAGTAATGTAAGAGATTGGTGAAGACAAAGCAATTTGTTCTCATGGTGGTCAAACCATAGAAATCCAAGAAGGTCGATGTTGCAGTCCTAACTACACAATCAACACGATAATAAAAGCAAATAGGATTAATCACAAGAGAATATGATGACTTATTCAAGTCACCCATAAGAGTTCCACTGCATTTCTAGGTAAAACATTATATCGATTTGATCCCAAGATCATCTTTGCCTAATAGTCCTATGTATCATAGATCAATTTTGGAGAATGATGAGATAAAAAGATAGATTCAAGAATTGATCCAAAAGGGTCACATCAAGCCAAGATCTTCACCTTGTGGTAGCCCAATTGTCTTGACACTAAAGAAAGATGGAACATGGAGGCTTTGCATTGACTATCGAGCCCTGAATAAAATCTCTGTGAAGAATCACTACCCTCTCCATAGGATTGATGACCTGCTGGACTAGCTCCGTGGTGCGAAGTTCTTCACCAAAATTGATTTCAAATCTAGTTATCACCAAATTCCCATCAATCTCATTGATGTCTGGAAGACTGCATTCAAATCTAAGGAGGGTCTCTTTGAATTGTTGGTTATGCCTTTTGGCTTAACTAATGCACCTGCAACCTTCATAAGGATGATGGATGACATCTTCCAACCCTTCACCAACTAATTTGTGGTTGTCTACTTAGATGACATACTCATCTATAGCATAACATGGGAAGAACATTTGAAACATGTTCGTAAGGTGCTTCAAACTCTTCGGGAACACAAGTTGTATGTAAATCTTGACAAATGCACATTCGGGATTACAACAATTCAGTACCTAGGGTACATTGTGAACGAGGAAGGGGTCCATGTTGATCCAAAAAAGATTCAGGTTATTTGAGAGTGACCCACACCAAGGACCCTCACAGAGCTTCACAACTTTTTGGGTCTTGCAAATTTCTACTGCAGGTTTGTTCTTGGATTTTCACACATTGCTTGGTCACTAACCCAAGTGACTAAAGGAGGAGCTAAAGCTACATTTTAGTGGGGTGAAATAAAACAAAGGGCATTTGAGAATTTGAAGAATAGACTTTGCTCAGCCCTTGTTCTTGCCTTGCCAGATTTTCTTCAACCTTTTGAGTTGATGATAGATGCATCTAAATATGCCATGGGAGTTGTCATCATGCAACATGGCCATCTTGTTGCATATCATTGTGAAAATTTCACTGATATAGTCAGTAAATATACAGCATATGATAAGGAGCTCTATGACATTGTACAAGCTTGCAAATAATGGAAACACTACATCTTGGGGAAAGAGACGGTCATCCACACTGACCACAGACCATTGGAATTCATCAAGACACAAAGCAAATTATGAAATGAGAGGCACCAAAAGTGGGCCACATATCTTCAACAATTCCACCTAATAATTAAACACAAAAAGGGGAGCTCAAATATAGCTGTAGATTGTCTAAGCTACCCACCAATTATTGCAGTTCTTGACTTGTACAGAAATGAGACTGCCACTTGGGGTGCTCTATATGAAGCAGATCCTACCTTTGCTGATACATATCAAATGCTTCAAAAAGGTAAACATGTTTCTGATTTATATTTGCAAGATAATGTCCTCTATCATATGGGGCACATCTATGTTCTAGTTGTAGAGCAACAAAAGATGATATGGGAAGCACACTTTAGTAGGATAGCTGGACACTTTGGTATCGAAAAGACATTGGCAGTTCTTCAAAAACACTTCTACTAGCCCCATATGCAAAAGGATGTGGAAATATATCTCAAATATTGCACCCCATGTGTGATTGCCAAGACAACAAATAAGAAGCAAGGATTGTACATGCCATTGCTAAAACCAACCAGCCCTTGAGAATCTATCTCAGTGGATTTTCTCTTAGGTTTGCCCACTTCAAAACATGGTAAGGACTGTATTTTTGTGGTAGTTGATAATTTTTCAAAAATGGCTATCATGATTGCTTGTAATAAAAATATATCTGCTGAGGAAACTGCTCAACTATATTTTAGTCATGTATGGCTCCATTTTGGTCTCCCCAAGTCCATTGTCTCAGATCAAGATAGCAGGTTCTTGAGCATCTTCTGGTCCACTCTATGGAAGATGATGGATACCAAGCTGATGAAGTCCACTGCCTTCCATCCACAGACTGATGGTCAGATAGAGGTGGTAAATTGCTTGATTGTTCACATGATTCGGATGTATCACTCCAAACATCCATGCACATGGGATGAGGGACTTCTTTTCATACAACATGGATACAATCAGGTGTTGCACAGTTCGACCAAGCACAGTCCATTCCAAGTATGTTTTGGGTTCTAACCCATGGCACCAATTGATATAGCTGTTCCATTTTCTACCATGAAATAGACACCTCATGAAAGATCTGAGGTAGCAAAAGCAAAAAATTTTATTGAATAAATGCAACACATCCAATAACAAGTTCATGACATCCTAGAGAAGATGAATTAGAAGTATAAACAATGCCATGACCAACATAGAATTGCACACCATTTTGCTGTGGGTGATAAGGTTTGGTTGTGGATTCAGAAGGAATGACTTGTAGGCCCACACAAAAATATTTATCCTCTACAATATGGTCCCCACACCATCACCAAAAAAGTTGGAGAAAATGCTTTTGAGTTAAACCTACCAGCCTACCTTGGTCTGCATCCAATATTCAATGTGGAGCTCCTAAAACCATATCATCTACCTCTATTGGAAACTTCAATTATAGTAGAACAACTAAACATTGATGAGTTTGATCCATAGAAGTTTGATCCAGTGGAAGAGGATTAGATTGTGGACACCTAGATGAAGACAACAAGAGGATGCTCTATTCCGCTTTATCGAGTGGTCAAATGGGGCCAACTTAGCCACCAAGGTGAGTGGCTCACAAAAAATCAAATCAAGACACAACTACCACACTTGATGAGGAAAATTGATGTAATGGGGATCATTTATTTTCAAGGAGGGAATAATTATCCATGCAATAATTTAGGTGACAATTCAAGTGACAGTTCCACCCTAATTGATGATGGAACTTCTGGGAGCCATAAATTTTGCACCGTAGCTCCAATTGACTCATCATTTGAACCGTTGGAAAGATAAAAATGAGGAGAATGTAATGAGATGACATGGATATCTTATTGATGAATTTTGACCCCCAAAAACCCAATAGAAGTGCCCTAAATTTCAATTTTAGTAGTGCAGTCTAAAAATAGTAAGTTTCTAAAAATAGTGATTCCTTGAATTCTGTATTGTTTTAAATCTTGGAAGTCAAACCAATTAATATCCCTTGAGATTGGTGACCTTCCACATCCTCCCCATGCTTTCAAAATGTGTATAAATTAAGAGGTAACCTGAAATGTGAAGACATATATCTCTTCCTAGAGATAAGCATATAATTGTATTGTGATCTTGAGTAATACTACATCTCTTCTCAGAGAATTCATTGTTACTATGTTATTTCTATGTTATTGAAATATTTATCAACTAGAACTTCTGAGTTTTGGATCAAATTAGGTCTTCAATAAAATTATTACAGATATTTTGTCTAAAATAATTCCCTCGATAGAATTCCTTCAGGACTTTTGAGATGACCTTTTGCCTTCAACTTACCCTTCGAAAGTTTTGTCAAGGACACATGTCCTTTGGAATTTATAAACATACCCTTTGGCCTTTTGAAAGTACCCTTCGGGACTTCATCCTAGACCCTTTTCCCCTCAAGACTTACCCTTCAAGATTTTTGTCCTAGGCTTTTTACCTTTTGACTAATTCCTTTAGACATTTTGTCTGAGAGAATTGCATCTTCAAGAGAATTGTTGTAGACATTTTGTTTAATAAAATTACCCTAATAGAATTCCTTCGTATATTATATCTAAAACATCTTACTCTTCGACCCTTTTTGAAGTGACCACTTACCCTTCGAGACTTAGTCCTAGACCTTTTTCCCTCAAAGACTTACCCTTTGAAACTTTTATCCCAAGCTTTTTACCCTTCGACCAATTCCTTCAAATATTTTATCCAAAACATCATGCCCTTCAGCCCTTTTGAAATCATCCCTTCAAGCTTTCTTTTGAACATTTTGTCTGAAAGAACTGACTCTTCGAGAGAATTGTTGCATAAATTTTGTCTGAAACAATTCCCTGATGAAATTCCTTAAAACTTTGTATCTCAAACATTTTATCTGATGAAATGACCCTTCAGGAGAATTATTGCAGACATTTTATCTAAAACAATTCCCCGCACAAATATTCCAAAATAAGTCCTCACACAAAAAATCTCGTGACAATTCTCCCATAATAATTGCCCCAAAACAAATACCATACTGCCAAGTGGCACCTTTGTTTAGAGAGCATTTCATTATGTTTTGAGATTAATTTAATATTTTAGCCTAGGCAAAAATCATATTTTATTAAATATTAAAACTTTAGGATAAAATATTCATGTAAGGTCCTTTATACATATTTTTCAAAAGTATTATGATAATTCATTTTGTGGTTATGTTTGCAGGAGCAGGGAACCTTGAAGAAATAACACATGTGAGCTTGATGAGAATAAATTTGATACTCATGTGGATGTCATTTGATAGTCATGAGGACATCATTTGATGATCATGTGAATGCCAAATTTAACCTTAAAAATAACTAATTTATAGAATTAAATTTGATAGTTGCACATACATCATTCAACAGTCATGAGGATGTCATTTGACAGTCATGTGAATGTTAAATTTAACATCATAATGTATCTATTTGGATTCAAATAAAGATCCTAGAGCATGCATTTTATCAAGCCCATTTAATCAAATGATGTGAGAGTGAGTTGAAATGTCAAAGCTCCACAAGAATGACAAGTGTCATCATTATGAGAGCCCAGTACATAGATCCAAAAACTTATGAGAAGATGCAAGCAACCCAGTACATAGAGCTCAAGAGTCCTAAGCCACTATCAAGTGGCACACATCTAAAGTAGAGTAAAATAGGGAATTACAAGTGTCAAGTACATAGGAATAAATGAGCCAAAAGCACTAAAATTCAATGAACCACATTGAACTAGTACATAAAGATCGATGTTGCGAGTCTTAGGTGGACTTTTCAAAGATCTTGAACTCAATTAGGGGTTGACATGTGCTTCATTTTAAAAGCTAGCAGGGCATTATGGACTAAATACATAGATCTTTGGACACTTGAGCTATATTTATCAACAAACATTGAGACTCACAGTTAAGACCAAAAATATGAACATGCATGTGAGTAAGCAGTAAGGACCCAACAATAGAACAAGAGAAGGCTAAAATTACATGGCATCTCATAGTTTAAATTAGTCATGACTAACAATAGTGTCACTGGTTATTAAATATTGGTAAATTGATTTTGGTCCTTCATGCATATGTCAGAGTTCCATTTGAAGGTAGCTAATATGAAAGATCAATAGGTTGTTCTCACAACTTATAAAATAAGGCATGTACAATTTTGGTAAATGGTGTATATTCTAAAGTTTGCATATATTTTGAACTATAATTGTAAAAAAATGTCTCTATCTTTATACAAATGCACATGATGCATAGCTTTGGCAAAGGCTATTTTAAATGAATAACTATAAGTAGACTTTATACAATTTTTAGACCACAATTAGAACTACATGTTTTGACTATCACATGTAACGACCTTACATGAAACTGGAGGATGAGGTGACCCCTTCCCCAAGTCTATATAAATAATTGTAATCCAACTTGGATTTTTGTCAGAGAATTTTTGAATAGAGGAGCAACAACAATTTTTGATCATCAATGAATGTGTTTATGTATTTTCCTTCCAATTTTTATGTAATTAGTTGTTACTTTCATTAGTTGTATGTTTCAATAATATTTAGTGTGCGAAAGTTGTGAATGGATTCTTGATTATTTTGATTGATTTACTAATTTTTAGGTGTGCAAAAACTACTGAAATATTGGTAAACATATTGGTTAAGATAGTCAAGTTCAAATTGTTTCATAATTTTGATTGTGCATATGTGCTTTCTTGGATGTAGTTTTTTTGTGTGTAACAACTATCTCAGATACTTCACTAGCTTGAGCCATAATCTTTTGATTAAGGGTGTGCAATAGCTTCCCTAAAAGGAGTAACCTTTTTCTAAGGCTTGTTAATTTCTTGCATCTTTTTCTCCTTATACTTCTTAGCCATGTTTGATTATGTGTGTGCAATCACTACTAGCAACAAGCATAGGTTCTGAGACCACTTGTCTTTTTAGAAACCAGCTAGGAGAGTGATTCTTGAAAACCACATAAGATTTATTTCTTACCTTACCCTTCCCTCATTTTTTGAGTTTTTTTTGAGACCTACCCACTTTAGATTAGCAACCAACCACCCATCCAATTTACATAAAGTTTCACAATCCCTTAAGAAACACACCTCTATCCAAAAACCTTGTCAACAACCTACATGCCCTACCCGCTATTCCATCAACATGTTAAAATAAACCACATACTTGTAACTTATGTTCTAGAGTGGAGTTTACCTCCATTGAGATCCTAAACTATTAAAGGCTACCTCATTATGGTTGTGGTGGGCATAAAACTTTCACCAATAGTTAACTGGCACCAGAAGGAGGGCCAATATCTCTGGTTATACTAATTTTTTTGAGAATGGATTAACATGATAAAGGGATCATAGATATTCTAGGTATTCACATGATTTCCCTGATGACCCATTCAAATACCTTCCTGTGTTTTATTATAATCACTCAAGAGTTGTTGAAGGGAATCTTGTTGCTTAGATATATGCTATGCATGTTATGGATGTAAAATTTGAGGATATAATATGCAGGTTGTTCCCTTTCACATTAAGAGAAAAGATGCATGGTTGGCTTTCAGAGTTGGCACGTAGTTCTATTACTATTTGGACTGGTCTTGAGGGGTCCAAATATTGATGCTCATGTTTTAAAAAACAATTTAACACCTTCTATGAATTTCTCTACAGGTATGTTGGATATGAATTGTACATAAGCCATCCAAAGAGAAAGTTTGTTACTATGCCCAAACTGGAACATAGCAGAAGGGTTTCTTTTTAATCTAGGCACTATACACAAGGAAGAAAAGATCCCAAATAGAGAGGATGATTGGATCATAAAAGAGACAAAAGAATATATTACAACCATCAATAAAGAAATTGCAATGTTATAGGATAAATTGAGATACAAGCAACAAGAAGAGGAATCTATCAAGCTAGGAGAATTGGATCATGGTGATTCCATCCTAGTATTTGATGAGATAATTGAAGAAGGAAATAATGATGGTAGTGAGGAAAGTGTCAATTTAAAGGAACATTGCCAAACTTTGCAGTAACTCCATGAGATAAAATATGACCAGGCAGAGGATCATTTACTTTGCCTTGAAAAGAAGATATTAATTATGAATATGGTGTTGATGGCTCTTGTGACTATCAATCTACATTAAAATCTCTATCAGAAGACTCATTTGATGATTATATTCCTGATTTATTCCCCTCTAATCATGCAGGCTCTAATATTGAGATTTTAGATTATGTCATGCCTAAGGCAGTTATGCATCTTTATCATGGGGCAAATGGAAAAGTTATGTTGGCTTCCTTCTATGATTTTGATTCTATTTATGAGCTCCCTTTCATTATAATTAATTCACATAGATGATCATGCCTTGATTTGATAGATGTTAAATTCAATTTGGTGCCTAACTCTAATGTGTAGGACACTATGGTTAATTATGTGATTGACCAAGAACCCTCATGTGTGTGGACATCAACATTACTCACATTGAGGCAAAGATCTTTGATTGCACATACGATGCCCATGAAGTTGCATATCTTCTAGAGCATAACTATTTGAAAGAACAACATCAAAAGGATCAACAACATGCATTGGATGAGATGATCCCTATGGAATTAATAGTTAATGAATCTTTCACTCCTAAAATCAAAAATAATGAGCCCTAGATAAACAAAAAATTTATTCATGATTTGGAAATTCAAGAGCTTATTCATTCAAATATTGAAATTCACACTCAAAGTGAGAGTTTAGATTAATTTTTTGAGGAATATGTTTTTCATGATTGTACTTATGATTTTGACTTTGTCTTTGAGGACCTTTCCCATAATAAGTGTACAGAGGATGATGACTTTCAATATTGTAGGTCAGATTTGATATCCATCTCAACAAGTACTTTTGAGGATTGTTTGTCTGAATTAGGTTCTCCTGAATACATGAGTAATAATGGAGATCTTTTAGAATTTATGTATCACAGGGAAGAATTATTTATTTATTATGTCTGGAATGTCCCAATAAGTAGCCCTAATTTTTTGTTCTAAAATATGAGGGAAAGGTTCAAAATTCTACTGAATGAATATAAATATGTCCCTACCTATCTCAAAAATTTAATAGGAAAAACTTTGTTATTACCAAAGAGTGGGAAACATACCAAACAAAGTTTCCAAACCCATCCCCCTTCTTGTTTGGGTTTTCTTTAGAGTAGGAGTAGGTTAGGTTTCTTGTTTTCTATCATTTGTTTTCATTAGATTAATCTTTCCTACTTTCGGTATTTCATGTTCTTAGATTAGTTCCTTGCTTTCATAGATTAGATTTCTTACTTTCATAGATTCGTTTCCTACTTTCTAGATTAATCTTTCCATCTTTCAGTATTTTGCTTTCATAGATTAGATTTCATGTTTTCTATATTAGATTTCAATGCTTTCTTAGTTTAGTTTCTTGCTTTCTTAGATTAGTTATTCTTTGCTTTCTCTGATGATCAAAATTGTGTTTTCTCTAATTATAACTAAGTTAAAATTCAAACCAGCTGAGCTTATGACTTGTGAAAAAGGGGAAAATTAAAATATTGACACTTTGGGACTAGTCTATAGATTAGGTGTATTTCTGTGTCTTTGAGTCTTTATGATGATGATAGGTAATCATGGATTATTATAAATGGTGTCACAATTAAATAATTTTACCAGGTATATGAATTTGCTCTCAAATTACTTCATATAAATTTAGAAATTTTTCTTTTTTTATTGGATCAAATGCACTCATCACATTAAAAACCTGTTGGAAGTGATAATTTTGGGTATAGGTGTAGCTAGTAGGGACGTTCTATTAATGATTTATTTTATAATTATACCATCTCATTGGGATTCCAAATCTTCTTTTTTCAATTCAAGAATAATAGAAAAATAAAAGAATAAAAAACTAATGAGTTTAAAAGAGCAAAATAAAATATAAAGAAAATCAAAAGGCTCACATGATGAAATAAGGTCAATGTACCACGCATCATGATAAAAAAAATAGAATAAAAAGAGAAGGAGCCAAAGTTATCTCTATCAGGACTATGGATGCCTGACTGACAACAAATACATCCTTGATCTTCCACATACTGTAATGAAACCTACATCCCCATCAAAGCCTTTGAAAAACTCATTACAATAGGGGTTAAATAAACTACACATTTGACACACACAGACCCAAGAAAATTAGAAGGAAAGTGTGTTGTGTGAATCTACTTACGAGTGTCTGTTATATTTCTAATTTAAGTATTCTTCTATGGGACATTTCATGATTGATTTAGGATTGTAAACTAGAGTTCTAGGTTCTCTAATACTCAAGAGTATTCCCCCTATAAGTCACCATTTTTTGCACCCAACACCCCCTTTTTTCCATAAATAAATGAGGATGCACTTTTTTTAGATTATTGTCTTGATTTTGAGCCCCCTCTTTTATGTGTTTATGCAAATTCTAGGAAAATATAATGATTTGGCCTTTTATACTATGGCAAGATGGCATTGATATTGTGTTTTCATAGATTAAATCTATTGTTCTATCAAGTTTGTTACTTTGAGCTAATTGTTACAGATTTATGTTTTCATGGACTGACTTTCTTCAAGAGTCTTTGTCAGGATTTGCATTTTTGGGCTTATGTTTTTGGGATTTTATCTTTAGAACTTTTGTTCCACATAAATTGGTCTTTGGGTTTATTATTGTGGATATTTTGTCTCATGGAATTTGGTCTTTGTAGCATTTTCTCTGCAATAATTCTACCAAAACAATTTCCCTGAATCAAACTTATTCTTACAAACAATCTTGTCGATACACTTTTCTAAATAGAATTTCCCTTTAGCCCCTTTGAACTCCCCTTCAGACTTTCCCTTTGGATTTTATGAAGTAGATCCTTAGGGACTTTTTTCATGGATAAATGTCCTACGAAGTGGACCCTTCAAATTGTTACTAGATATAAAGCCCTTAGACATTTTAAAATGACCCTTCACCATTTTGAAATTTCCCTTTAGGAATTTTGAGGTTCCCTTTTTGCCTTGACAACCTACCCTTTGGGCTTTGTGCAATATGTTCTTTAGCCTTTTTGTTTTAACCATTTTGTCTCACAAAATTCCTTTAGACCTTTTGAAATTACCTTTTGGTACCTTTGCACCTACCCTTTGAGACTTTTATCTTGCACTTTTACCTTTTCCTTTAGAAATTTTGTCTAAGATACTTTTTTCAAGCTAATTAAATTCCTTTAGACATTTTATCTGAGAGAATTGGGTCTTCAGGAAAATTGTTGTGGATATTTTATCTAAAAAATTCCCTTGATGGAATTCTTTTGAGACTTTTGAGATGACCCTTTTCCTCTAACTTACCCTTCAAAAGTTTTATCAAGCACAGATGTCCTTTAGACTTTCTAAACATACCCTTAGCCTTTTGAAATTACCCTTTAGGACTTCATCCTGGGCCCTTTTCTCCTCGAGACTTACCCTTCAAGACTTTTGTCCTGGGCCTTTTTCCCTTTGGCTAATTCCTTCAGATATTTTCTCCTAGAGAGTTGAGTCTTTGAGAGAACTGTTGCAAATATTTTGTCCAAAATAATTCCCCTGATAGAATTCCTTTAGAAATTTTGTCTGAAACATCTTTCATTTCATCCCTTTTTAAAGTTAGCACTTACCCTTTGGCACATAGTCTTAGACCTTTTTCCCTCTGAGACTAGCCCTTTGTGACTTTTATCCTAGACCTTTTTCCATTCAACCGATTCTTTTAGACATTTTGTCTAAAATATCATGCCCTTTGGCCCTTTTGAAATCATCCCTTCAAGCTTTCCTTTGAACATTTTTTTTGAGAAAATTGACTCTTCAGGACAATTATTGCAAACATTTTGTCTGAAATAATTCCCTGATGAAATTCCTTTAGAATTTGTGTCTCAAACATTTTATTTGATGAAATGACACTTCAGGAGAATTTTTACAGACATTTTATCTAAAATAATTCTCTACATAGAGATCTCAAAACAATTCCCCATACAAAAAAGCCCGTGACAATTATCCCACAACAATTGCCCTAAAATAAATACCAAACTTCCAAGTGGCACCTTTACTTAGAGAGAATTTCATTATGTTTTGAGCTTAATTTAATATTTTAGCCCAGGCCCAAATAATATTTCATTAAATACTAAAACCTTAGGCTAAAATATTTGTGCAAGGTCCTTTATACATATTTTTCAAAAATATTATGATGTCATTTTGTGCTTATGTTCATAGGAGTAAGGAATACCAAATAAATAACATGTGTGAGCTTGATAAGATTAAATTTGATAGTCATGCAAACATTATTTGATGGTCACAAGGACATCATTTGATGGTCATGTAAACACCATTTGATGGTCACGAGGATGTCATTTGGTAGTCGCATGAATGTCAAATTTAACCTTGGTAATAACTAATTTATAAAATTAAATTTGATAATCACATGGATGTCATTCGATGATCATGAGGATGTCATTTGATGGTCATATGAATGCCAAATTTAACATCATAAAATACCCATTTGGATTCAAATCAAGATCTTACAACATGTGTCTACTTGAGTCCATTTGATTGAATGATGTGAGAGCAAGTTAAAATGTCAAAGATCTATGAAAAGTGACAAGTGTCACCATTATGAGAGCCCAATACATAGATTCAATGACCTATAAGAAGATGTAGGTAGCCCAGTACATAAAGCTCAAGAGTCCTGAATAGCTACCAAGTGGTACACATCTGAAGTAGAGCAAAATAAGGAATAATAAGTGTCAAGCACATAGGATTCATTGATCAAAAAGCACTAAAATCCAATAAACCACATTAAACTAGTACATAAGGATCGACAATGTGAGTCTTAGGTGCACTTTTCAAAGATCTTAAACTTAATCAAGTGTTAACATGTGTCACATTTCAAAAGCTAGTAGGGCATTATGGATATAATACATAGATCTTTAGACACTTGAGCTATATTTATTGACAAACATTAGGACTCACAATTAAGACTAGGAATATGAACATGCATGTGAGTAAGCAGTAAGGACCTAGAAACAAAATAAGAGAAGGTTGTACTTACATTGCATCTCATAGTTGAGATTAGTCATGGCTAACAATAGTGTTACTAGTTCTTAAATATTTGTAAAGTGATTTTGGTCCTTCATGCATATTTTAGATTTCTATTTGAAGGTGGCTGATCTAAAATATCAGTAGGTTGTTCTCACAACCTATAAAAGAAGGAATGTATAGTTTTGGTAAATGATGCCTATTCTAAAATTTGTATACAGTTTAAACTATAATTATAAAAGATTAGTTCTATATTTATACACATACACATGTTGCATAGTTTTGGAAAAGTCTATTGTAAATGGATAACTATAAGTAGACTCATATGGTTTTCAGACCACAATTAGAAATACATGTTCTGACTATCACATGTGATAACCTTGAATGAACTTGGAGGTTGAGGCGACCCCTTCCCCAAGTCTATATAAACAATTGTAATCCAACTTGGATTTTTTTTAGATAATTTTTGAATACAAGAGAAACATATTTTTGATCATCAGTGAATGTATTTATGTATTTTCTTTCCAATTTCTATGTAATTAGTTATTACTTTCATTAGTTATATGTTTCAATAATCTTTAGTGTGCAAAATCTAAAAATGGATTTTTGATTATTTTGATTGAGATAATAATTTGTAAGTGTGAAAAATATATTGAAATATTGGTAAACATATTGGTTAAGATAATCAAGTTCAAATTGATTCATAATTATGATTATGCATGAGTGATTTTTTGGATGTAGTTTTATGTGTGCGTGCAACAACTGCCTCCTATACTTCACTAGCTTGAGCTATAATCTCCTAATTAAGGGTGTGCAATAACTTCCCTAAAAGGAGTAACCTTTTTTTGAGGCTTGTGAATTTCCTACATCTTTTTCTCCTTAGACTTCTTATCCATGTCTAATTGTGTGTGTAATCATTGCTAGCAATAGGCATAGGTTCTAAAAGTGCTTGTCCTTTTAGAAGCCAACTAGGGGAGTGATTCTTAAAAATAACAAATTTTTTATTTTCTACCTTACTCTTCCCTCCTTTTTTGAGTTTGTTTTGATACCTACCCACTTTAGATTAACAACCAACCACCCATCCAATTCACATAGAGTTTCACAATCCATTATGAACTACACCTTCATCTAAAAATAACATCAACAACTTGCATGCTCTACTTGATATTTCATCAATAGGTTGAAATAAACCACATACTTGCAACTCATGACCTAGAGTGGATTTTACCTCCATTGAGATCCTAAAACATTAAAAGCTACCTCGTTATGATTGTGGTGGGCATAAAAACCATACCAACATGCCCCATTTCTCACAGTGTTATTTTTATTGGACCTTTTTTTATTATACTCATGACCTATTGTGATGTTCTCTTTATGGTATTTGAGACATGAGATAGTTGATGTTACGTTTCTATATGTTTATTACATTACTACTGAGACAATGGGTTATGAAATCGATGTTTTGAAGATTTTTTTTATGTGAGTATGATTCAGATACACGCGATAGTTTATTTCACATTAATTATTGAGATGCATACTACATTATCATATTAGTTGAGCTAATGTTGCCTTATCATGAGATTTGAGACTAAAAATATATGTATGTTAGCATGTTGAGATTACCACATGTGGATGATTGAGATGTTTACATTTTGAAACATGATTGACATTATCTTATGTTGAGATTTTAATTTTATGAGTGAAATAATGTGAACATGATTGAGATTACCTCATGTGGATAATTGGTAATGCAATTTCATGGGTGAAATGATGTGCATGTGATAGGGCAGACCAAATGAGGGAACTAGGACTATGTCAAACAAATGTGTACCATTAGTTTTAGTTATGTAGTGGCTTCATGACTTCTTTAGATTAAAATCTAATAGTATTATCATCATTTAACCTAGTTTTGAGTTTTGACTCTCCCAACACTGTTCACACCCCCTTGACACTATTCATTAACTTTATACAAGACATTATAGGTCACCTTAACATTATTTTCATTTTTAAAGGTAATTGTGTAAACCTATAGCCATATAAAATGTCACTTGAGTGCAATGAGTGTCACTTGAGACCACCCATCCATAACTTAACCCTAGACCTATCTTAGGGCCTCTTTTTACACTTATACAAATTTCATATGGGTATTACACATCTATAGACATCCCAAAATCAGTTTTAGACCTTTCCTTAGGGATCTAGGCCCTAGTGCCCTTGATTTTGCCACCTATACACTAGCGTGCCCCTTTGGACGCTAGTGCATTATATTAGTGACTAAGGGACCGTGTTATTGTCCCTTACCTAATTTTAACCCAATAGATATATTTTAAATTCCTAAGATACCTTAGGTTGGCCTAGACCTATTTCACACTCTGCACAATCACCAAATCAATATAAATACATGACTTTTAGCCCTTTACCCACTAGATAGAAATCAAATGTAAATAAAAATAAACAAGCTCAAAATAAGTTGCACAAAATCAAAGTCATTGATCCTTATTTTTCCCTGCTTTTACATACAACCATCTACAATCTTCTTAAACTTAGATTACGTAGATTTCCAATCTCAAACCTCACTCAAAGTACTCAAGTCGGCATTCATACTAACATCACTCACACTTGAACCATCACTTAGATTGGGATAATTAAATTGGGGTTAATCCCATCTTGAGGTATTGGTATGTAGGCAACTCTCAAAAAATTAGGTATTAATGACATCTAGCTTACCCAATTAACATCACACTTTTGATACTTGTGCCACTAAAATACCATAATAACATCAAGATCTAGGCTTTGCATACAAAATTAGTCTAAAATAGGTCACAACTAATGAATTAAGTTTTATTTACATAGGAACATGCCTATCAGATTCACACGTAACTACTCTTAGAAGCTCACATTAGTCCCTACATAAGGACACTAGCATGAAACAAAGGATATTAGCACAATGCACTACTATCTAGGGAACCACACTACTATCCAGGAAGAATTATAACACTTGGATCCTATTTATGACACCCTAATAAGCTTTTGTGATAGTTTTCAACATCTAGACCATCCATCTTAGTTAGTTTCTATCTAAGTACTTATTTGTGTCATTCATTACTATTTTTGAAAATATTAAATTAAGTTAATTCGCATAAATCAATAGTTGTATTTATTACATATTTCTACCTTGATTTATTATATTTGAACCCTTTAACAAAATAGGATTTATATTCCATAAATCCATTAAAAGTTAAATCAAAACCATTCAAGTGGTACCCTTAACCAAAACTTGAATGCAAAATTGAACTCATGTTTACAAGTGGATATGAAATGTTTTAGAGGTGGTTTTAAGTGCATTTAAGACTCATTTTTACTAAGGAATGGTCTAATAGATTTTTTAGAGTGTTGACCAAATTAGAAGTCTATTTAACCCTAAATTTAGATATGTGTGGATATCTAGGGTTAAGGGGTATCAAATTAGATTTTACACAAGGATGATGAACTAATATAATTAGCAAGCCAATCAATAGAATCTTAGATAAATAATATTTTTAAGTTACACAATTGAGATTGCTAAAAATAGTAAAGTATAACTATTGATAGATATTATAATGAATAGAGAACATTGATACTTATTTAGTTTATTGTGATCATGTAGATTTGATCTAGGATAGGCTAAAAGTGTATGAAAATATGATTTTAGAATGGTCATAATATTATGGGAATATTATTTTTGTGGCCTTAGATGCCTATGTCAGATTTGGTCAGTTGCATTGACGTAGGTGTCTAACTTTGATGTAGGTGTCATGTAAGAAATATTGGCTTGATATAGATGCAACCAACTGGATCCTTATAAGTTTTATATTACCTTTATTATGATTCCTTTATATCACATACATAGGTTATCTCTCTTTTTCAAATGATCAAACCTAGATTCCTCATCCTTAGAGTGATTATGGTAAAAATAGGTTAGTGGGCTCACGGGTGTTAAGCTTCCTAAAGAGCCATTTGTTAATGAGTGTTGCTTACATAACTAATACCACAAAGAGGGCCTTATATTTATGTAGTTTCCCTATATGTTATCTTATATACACAAGGATTGAATGTGTGATAATCACTGGCATGTAATGACCTAACTTGTAATTTGGATAATATGGCTCATGAACTTGTTAGCAAGAAACTATTCGAATATAAATTTCATATGTTCAAATATATTACTATTCATCATGTCCATACATATCTTTCATGCATAATAACAACTTCCATTTCTAGCCATGCAATCTTGTTAACTAGCTAGTTAGATCGGAATGTAGTCAGCCTATTTTGAGTTAGTAATAACAGAGGAAGTTACAAATGACTTGGCAAAAATGGCTACCCAAAATAGATAGGGAGTTATAATTACAATGCCTTCAAGCTATATTATGGATGCATATGTATTTAAAAAGTTTGATTGCTTTCATAATTATTATCATTGTAATTCCTTTTCTATGAGATTAATGTAGTACTTGTTCATTGAATTTGTGTTGTAAGATTATGAAGTTAATCTCTATGATACTATGTAATAAAGTATTGTGATTAATATATGAAGAATTTCTCTATTATTTTCCTAAATGTTTCCATGTTTATTAAATGAAACACATAATATCTAAATGTATTTAGTCACACTATGAAACACTCCATGTTTTGTAATGGTCAATGTTGAGTTCTATTTTTGTGTATTAATGTTCCTACCACTAATAATATCTATGAGACAACCTTAAATCATGATAAAAACCTATGATTTATCCATATAAACATTTAATAAGTTTGGAAAAGGTCCCTTAATATGTTATTTTTTAGTATCATAGTTGACTATCCCTATAATTATCAAGTTTTGGTTATCTAAGAACCTCTGATAATAATGGTGCAGTGAGCATGGAACTCATTATTCAAGGGTATGTTGCATTTGTTGCCAAGTTAGAGAGATATAGAATAATGGATAAATCTAAAAATTAATGATTTCATATAAGGGGAGGCAAGAAGGATAAGAAGTACTACTAAATTAATTATTTAGGATCACCTATATGCATATATCTATGAGATCTTTTGGTATGAATTCTCATGTTTGATAGCTACATGTGTGGCAAGATTAAAAAATTTATGCTAATAGTAGATAAGTGAACACAATATAGCATGGGCTAAATAAAATATCAAAATCTTAAAAATATTGGACACACCTTGGATGTGTGTGATTGACTACTGGGTGGACATAACCATTGATAGTTATATAAGTGAATTCACTGTACAATGTTGTATTACCTTTAAAGCTATAAAGGGTCATTTGTTTAAGGGAATTTGAGGTAATTTTTTATAATGGCTTCCTTTTCTCATTAAAATTTTGACTATAGAAAAATCCATGGTGCCCACTCCACCTAACATGGAGTAATCACACAAGCACCATGGGGATGTGTGTGATAGAATGGTGAATGGAGAATAGATGATGAGGGCATATTGAACCTAGATTCAAGATGTCAAAGTGAACAAAACAAGAGTTGAAAAGGACTCAAGATCTGAAAGAAACACTATGAGAACAAATAAAGAAGACCTTATAATAAGATGAGCACTATCATAACATAAAAGGTGGAATCAAAGTAAAGATACCTAATCAACTATGAACTAGAGGGGTGGTAGTAGTAGAGTGGGAGTGAAGAGTGAGAGATAAGAGGAGAAAAAGAAGGAAGAGATTAGTCTAGGAGAGGGGAGAGGGCCCCTATATCTATCTAGGAGAGGGGAGAGGGGCCTTAATAATATTTCATGAAAGATTAGAGTCTAGAGTAGAGTAGTGTAGGCCATTGAACTGATGACAATATAGAGTTAGAGTTGCCCATCTCTATTTAAATAGTGAGAACAATTAGGAGAAGGTTCATATCCTCAGACAAGGTTATTGATAAGAGAAGGAAGTAGAGTATCCCATAGTCACAGTGCCATTATAGGTTTAAGTGATGAAGAAATAGTTGAAGGAGGTTCAAACCATTCACCCAGGGAGAATGCATCCCCTCATCCCTATTTCTTTGTAGACAACCATACTTTAGTTTCTAGAGTAAAAGACCAATATTGGCCTAATCCAGAATAGATAAAAGTGAATAAGAAAACTCCAAATATATTAAATAGAGCCCATTGAGAGAGAAAACAAATTTTTAAATAAAATGACATTTGTACATCAGATCAACTATGTTGACAAAAACCAACCCAGTTATCCTAGAGTGGGTTGTAACATTATTGGTAGTGAACTAGGATATTGAGTTTGAAGTTTTGATTTTATCACAATCACCCATCCCTACTTTAGGATCATGTCTATAAGAATTCCATCCTTTTACACAAGGATCATAGACATACTATAGATTTCTATGGAGAAGCATGCACAAAAACAATAGGTTCCTATGACTACACAAACACTAGGTACAATGTTTTAACCTGGAGCTTTTATAAATTTGGCACCCCAGGATGGGTCCTCAAACCTTGAACAATATATTTTTACCTGTTCAATGAAATGGCAAGTTAAAATAATTACAGATGAAAATACCATGAAGTATGAAGTAATTGGTTCTCTAGATGGAAGAGCCTTAGAATTCATCTATCATAAAGATACCAACACAACAACTTTGGAATAAATACATAAATGGCTTATCATCGAGTTTAAGGTAAAGAAAAGCACAAGCTAGACTATACAAGATCTAAAAGAGATATGAAAAGGGGCCACAGAGACCATTGAAGATTATGATCAAAGATTCTTAGGTGTCATAAAAAAGGTGTAATTTATTATGGAATACAAGGATAAATTTTCCTAGTTTATCAAAGGACTACGACCTCACATCAAATTTGCTATAGCCTAGACAATAGGAAACACTAAAGGAGATGATGAATCCATAGATGCTCATATGTATGGCTAGATTGTGTGAATCCTACAACAAGGAGGAGTTTTCACCATAGTAACTGACTTGATGAAGCTCTTTATTACCTTACACAATGAGGATATATCCTAGAATATAATGAATCTCTTTCATAATATATTATAATGTGCACAAAAAGGATAACAAATGACTAAAAAGATGATATGTTATGCGAAGACCAAGAAACCATGGGATATCGATGTAAGAATGGACATTAAATAAACTAGATATGAAATACCAAATGTTGTATTTGATTTTAGGAGCACAATAAATATGATTCCTCGATCCAATTGAGAGGTCATTGGATAACTTGAACTAAGTTATAGTCCTATGAAACTTAGCCTTGTAGATTATGGGAAGGTAGAAATCATTAGACAATTGGAAGACATGGAGATTAAAGTCATAGAGCTTAGCTTGTGAGGTGACTTTGAAGTCATTGACATGAAGATTATCGAGTCTCACTATCCTACTATTATTGGGAAGAAGTGGGATTATGATGGGTGGATGACTATAAATACAGTCAAGAATCATCTTAACACACATTGGGATGACAAGATCATAATTATTCCCATTAATAAAGTAGATGTGAAGCCATATATCATCCCCAAGGAACTAGATTCTCCCTAGGTAGTCACACAAACAAGCTAGATTAAAGTGACAACAAATGATAGATAATAGGCTTTATGAGCTATAGACTATAGTTTTGTTTATAACCAACCTAGTCTACAAACATAGGTTTTAGATTATGTAGAGTTACGTGATACACCTCTATAAAGTACTACACAAAACCATCAATTCAAGAAGCATGTAGTACAATCAATATTTGTGGGGTCACCAACATAGTCTAAGGTAGATTTTATCTATAACATAGATTACACTGATAAGGATTACATAGAGCCAACACTTGATGGTACACTACCTTAGGATAACATATCTTTAGTAAGTGGAGATTCAGATACCCATCTCTTGAATTGGGCCAAGTGTTACCATTAATTTTGACCTCTATGTATGGTATACATAATAGAAAAATGGATAGCTTAGTACTTCACAACTAAAGATGTTGGTGAATTCTTTATGTGATTTCAGCTACATGTCCTTGATATGAATCAAAGGGTTAGTGCTCTCAATTATGCACTCAAAAGGGTTGCTAAAAATTGGTGGTTAGTACATAGAAAAGGCCACATGACATGGGACCAAGCCTACAAATTATTGATCATAAGGTTTTAGCTACTAGAAGAAGTGTGATAGGAGTGGCCAATTTTTTAGGAAGGAGAGCCTCCCAACTTGAATATTTATAGGTGTATGAGGTTTGGTTAGGATAAGGAATAACTATGAATGTAGAAAATAAAAGAAGCATTGGGCATAAATAAAAGGTGATTTTATACAGACCTTTATATTTGAGAGCAATCATCCCATAGTCCATCAAGATCTAAACAAAATGGAGATTTTCTTGTACCAAAGATGAGTTGAGGATTTGATAACTCTGATGGATTCTACTCTAAAATAGAATTTAATATATGACTTAGAAGAGATATTGAATTTCTATACCCTACTTCAGGAGTAGGAGTAAGGAGCAGTCTAGCCATGTCACTAGAGCTAAGATCACTTAGAGGAGTAATCTAACCTAAAAATCAAAGATGATTTGCATCTTTAGGATCTATTTATACTAGAAAGGGACTTAGAACCACTACCAGAGGAAGCCATAAAACAAATAGAAGAAGATAGGTTGTGAAAGATTCATTTTCTATAATGAGAGGCTAAAAGATAATTCTATGACACCATTCCTAAAGGAGAGCAAAATATTTACCAAGAGCCCCTCAAAGAACATATTGGGAACATTGATATGAAGGAGGTACCTAAGATGGCTTATATTGGTGATTACTAGACATAGGCCAACATCTCAAAAGTGTTATAGATTTTAAGAGAGTATCAAGACATCTTCCCACCCATATTTGTAGAAGTTAAATGTGTAGATCCCTATCTTAGATAAATACACATTGAACTCAAATAATGTGAAAGGCCAATCGAAAAGAAACACTAAAAGCTAAATCCCAACATGAAAATGAAAGTTAAGGAAGAATTAGATGGGATGCTCATAGTAGGAATAATTTTTCCTATGGAAAAAGTTGATTGGGTAAGTCCTATGGTGGTACATCTAAAGAAGATGGGAGAGATCAAGATTTATGGTGACTATCATATTTTAAATGATGTTTATGTCAATGATCCCTTCCCAATTCCATTCACTGATGAGGTACTGGAGTTTATCACATGTCACAAGGTCTATTAAATCATAGATGGGTTCAGTGGCTACCACCTGATACCTATCATAGAGGAGGACCGAACAAAGACTACCTTTGAAATAGAATGGGGATAATTTACCTATAAGGTAATGCCATTTAGCTTGAAAAATGCACCAATGGTGTTCTCTAGAGCCATCATTATTGTATTTAAGGATTTTATTCATGACGTTTTAGTGGTTTACTTAGATGATTACACAGTGTTCTCATTGTTTAAATAACACTTGTTTAAGTTGATATTGATTTTATAAAGGTGTAGAGCTCTAAGGATAACTCTGAATTTAAAGAAATATTTATTTTTCACTCCTTTTAGTGTTTTACTTGGTCATGTAGTTTATAGTAGAGGTATATTAGTTGATCAGGTAAAGATCATAGTGATAATTGGTATGACACCACCAACTAATTCATATGAAATGCAATCCTTCTTAGGGAATATGGTGTATTATCACAAATTTATCAAAGGATATGTTGTGATATTAGTGCCATTAGAGAAGTTATTTTAGAAGGGAATACAATTTTTGTGGACTTCTAAATGCTAGACAACATTCATAGACCTCAAGCATAGATTGGTCACTGTGCTAATTTTAATATTTATTAACTAGAATAAACCATTTAATGTCCATATAGATGATTTAGGAATTATACTAGGATCAGTTCTTGTATATCTAAGAGAGGGAGGATTGGACCATTCAATCCATTTTGCAAGCATAAAATTATCTGCTTTTAAAAAGAAGTACACAAAAACTAAATGGGAAGCATTGGCCATCATGTTCACACTAATTTTTTTTTTAACATTAGCTCTTGGTGACACCCTTTCATCTCTTTACAGATCACCAGGATCTATGATACCTAATTAATAAACCCCTACTCAGAGGACACATTTCTAGATGGTTGATGTTATTCTAGGAGTTCTAGTTTTGTATCAATGTAAAACTAGGGCATGAAAATGTAGGTGAAGATCATCTAAGTAGGCTGACCAATGGTGAAGAACCTAAAGAAATATTGGATGAGTCCCTTGATATCCATCTTTTTTGAGTAACTATGATCTTTGAATAGTTATTAGATATCACACAATTTATCAAATAAGGGACCTTTCCTGAATATTATATAGAGAGGGAGAATAAATTGTTGATTAAAAAATCACTCCCTCATAGTATAATTGATAGCTCTCTCTATTATTTAGGTAAAGGTGAAGTCTTGCAAAAAACTATCTTAGAACATGAGAGACCTTATATTCTTTAGAAGGCACATCAAAGGGTTATAGGAGGCCCTTTGTAGGGGATGCCACTATCAGAAAGGTACTATAGAGTGGATTATGGTGGCCTTACCTATTTCAATATGTTTAGTAGGTCACACAATAGTGTAATGTCTATCAAATAATGGGAAAACCAAATCAATGGGATGAAATTCCATTATAACCAATGCTCTCACAATAGCCATTTGAGCAATGGGGCATTGAATTTATAGGCCCCATCAACCTACCAAGTAGACGTAGTAAATCTAAGTATATTATCACTATGATTGACTACTTTAAAAAATGGATAGAAGTTATTGAGACACCAATATATGTATCCAAAGATAGTAAAAAATTATTATATGAAAACATCATTACTCATTTAGATTTCCTAATCAAATTGATAAGTGATTGAGGCACTCATTTTCTAAATAAAATAGTAAAAAATTTGATAGATGAATTTTTTATTTTGCATCACAAGAGCACAACGTATCATCTATAAGCAAAAGGTCAGGCAAAAGTGTGAATAAGATCATCTTCAAGATGTTGACCAAAATTTACAATGTCTAGAAAGATGATTGGGAAGATAGACTTCTTGTAGTTCTATGAGCTTATCACACAAATTACAAATATGCAATGAGCCGCACACCATTGTAGTTGGTGTGTAGGCTAAAAGCTATGATACCTCTTGAATATGTTGTGCCTAGTCTATGCATTAATCAGATTATGTGGATGGGAGAAGAATAATATCTCACACACAAGTTGATTGACCTCAATCACATGGATGAAGACAAATTTAGAACCATCTAGACATAGGAAATTCAAAAACATAGACAAAAGGTTTGGCATGATAGAAATATATGAATGATATAATTCAAGTTAAACCAACCAGTTCTCTTATATGACAGTAGATTAAATAATTTTACAAGTAAATTGAACATTAGGTGGAAGGGTCCATACATTGTCTATTAGATATCATAGCCAAGTATAATATTTTTATGTGATTTATAAGGAAACATCTTACCAAGTTGAATTAATGGATATAGACTAAAAATATATAGGTAGTAAAAATTGGATCATAGCAATAACAGGTTCAGGATCGCACTAGGTTGGTTTAGGATTGACATTGCATCTAACAAGTTTTTTGGACCCTAAAGTGCTTAACTTCATTTGAATATATGAACAAAGATTATTTCATCCCCAAAATGTTTAAGGTGCATAACCCCTGGCATTAATGCAACCAAATCCTTTTCACAACACTGATGTGGAGTGATTGATTCAATTTCCCACATTCAGTGATTCGGGTGAAGTCATGCAAATTTTACTCTAACCACTATAATGAAAAAAATATTTACCTATCCAAAGATGTCATAGTTTACATCAACATGACTATGATGGTATGCATAACATGACTATGATGGTATACACAACATGCCTTCTTATGAGAGGTAAATCCATGGACACACAAATCCAAGGTTCCACCTATTTTTATAGAGGTGCATGAAGATTATGCAAGAAAATTTAGAGGGATTGAGATTTTATAAATCCCAAATGAACTAGTGTGCATATTGGTAGATTTTATTACTAAATGGTATTGGCAGACCACCAAAAATGCCAAACAAGCAACCAATGGGGTAATTGAAATTGCCCACCATATGGTCTACCACTAAGAAGAGTTTGATTAGCCTGAGTTTTTATTATTTTAACTCATTAAAAATATTGACAGGGTTATTTAGGCTATGAACCTCACTTTTTAGTACCAATTCTTGGTCTTGCTTTTGGTTTTTACATAATGGAAGTCTCTTGAAAGAGAGGTACACCCATATGTAGACTACTAGCCTGATGTATAATTTGCTAACTTGGTATAGATATGGGAATAGGGATATATCACCCAATAGGTAAAATTCAATGCATGGTGGGAAGAATTGGTCGAACCCATTACCACAAACCTATGTATTCATTCAAACATGATGCAATACTTAGGTCAACATGCAATTGTCATAAAGCTACCTAGGGGAATTACCATTTACATCTATAAATTACCCAAAGTCCCTAGTGCCTCGCTTCCTTTCTTTATCCTCCATAGCTGATAGCTTCAAGATCTTCAACTGCACCACCCTATACCTTTATCACATAACCCAAAGATACTGATAAGAACAAAGTAATTGGTAGTGAATGATCCTCATCTCTTCCTTGATATAAAACTCATAGCTAGGCTTCCTAGCTAGATGATCCAAGTGTTCCCTATATCACAACTAAATATTATCTTCTTGACTTGGTCATGGATGAACAATATGTGTATCAGATCATGCTTGCTGATATGGTTGATGACTTGTATGAAGAATAACAAGAGGAGTACTTTTGGAAAAATTTGCACACTATGAAAGTGCAAAAAAGGGTTCCATCACACTTATGGGTGGATTTTCCCATTTTCCCATCTTCCATCATAGTGGACACAGTCATCAAGGAATGAAAACTATAAAATATTTATGAGGCCCTCACTATAGGTCCACTACCTTCTTCTCTATACATCTCAACAATTTTGATCCTATGATGGATAATCCTTCAGAAACTCTCACCCATAGGAAGTGCAAAGTATGACATTATCAACAATCTTAAGACATAAGTGAGATGTTCTTGGGACTATAAATTCTTATGCAAGATTTAGATCTAGTTCAAACATAATCCATAACATAACCCTAACTAGTAGAGTCTTCTGCAAAATCCATTAGGCATCTTATAAATAAGTCATAATTTTCTAAAGTAGAGGTTTAGGCATAGAATCTTAGCCCCTCCTCATCTTCTTCTAAGGATCTTTCTCTACATTCTAAGGAAGTTTAAACTGACCAACCCACCACTGAGGAACAACAGACAGGTTGTGAAGAAGCTTAATGAGATACCAAATATAAAATGTGCTAGGAAAGAAAGAAAAAATCCAAAGTAGAGGCAAAGTAAAAGAAGATACAAAACAGTGTTTACTCCCATAGAAATAGGCATAACCTTTAGTTACCAAAGCCAAAGGCCAAATAGTAACATCTAAAGCTACATATGAACAACATAGGTAGGAGAAACTGCATGAACAAAAGATATATGAATTTGATGTTATGATGGATGATCGAGATAGGGATGAATATGATAAATAACTACAATAACAAGATGAAAAAGAGGCAATAATAGAGGTGGCAAATACTAAGGTAAAGGTTGATACTCAATGAAGAAGAGACAATGAGGATGCTACAAAGAAACACCATGATGTAGAAGCATAGAAGGCCAAGGAAGTTACCGAGTAGCTACAATTGAAGACAACACTATAATTAATAGGCAAAGCAAAAACATAACTAAATCCATCAAATCTTGTAACCGAATATCTACTTATGCCACCTACTACTAGACCCCCCACTCAAAGTCTTTCATCATGGGACCTTCTACCGACCTTCTCTCACCACATGGCATTTTCTTTGCCCATTACACCCTTACATTAGGCACTTATAATGGTATAAATATATTATTTATATCTTCACATGACCATCATAGAAGCATTATTTGATGTTTCATAATTATCATTAACCACATAGTTAGAAGGTGTAGCTACCTTTCAAGAGAGCATTGCTTAAAAAACAATCCCTGGAGAATAGAGTTTCCCAACTGACATCAGAGAATGAAAAATTATGAGCCAAATTGCACTAAGATTTTAATTTATTAAATATGCATACCCAATCCTAATATAACAAGTACTAAATGTGGAGAGTTTATCTACTGTACACAAGCTTCCATTTCTCCTTGCACAATTGACCCATGATTAACAACATATTTAGTAACTATAGATTTTACATACCCAAGGTTTGGGAATCAAAGCTGATACCAAACTCCTTTTAGAGTTATTGGATGAATATTAGAAACTATCCATGAAGATATTACTTAGTGAACTCTTGCTGCCCACACTACTTTGCCCATAATTATAGATGAAGACCTACATTCTTTACTTCTTTCCCAAGGATACTTGCACACATTACTTCATCTCATATAAGAGATTATATTGGATTGGAAAGATTTTAAATTTGACTTATCAACTTTTGATTTTATGATTATGCCTATGTTTAATACTTCCCAATTCATTCTGCTAGTTGAATTGTAGGCCCAACTTCAATAACACAAGGTTCCTCCATCTTTTTCTTTAGCCCCTAGTTAGTTGGACTTTACTCATTCTAATTCCTAGATATTCTATAAGTATCACAATTTTGACATTTTTCTAGTATGTTTTTATTCTTAGATGGCTACATAGTGAGTCACAAAGCACTACTTAGTTGAAAACCCATGAAGGCAGATATGTAGTGTGTATAGGGTGAAAACTAGTAAATAGTGACCTAGGCAATCTATGACTCATGAGAGTCTTCCTATCTTTTTGGCACTAATCTAAATTAATATAATGTTGTCTTAGGGTGAGACAATAATTTAAGTCCAATAAAGTTTTAGTGGTAAACTATTTGAATATATATTTCATATATTCAAATATATTACTATTCATCATGTCCATACATATCTTTTGTGCATAGTAACAACTTCCATTTCCAGCCATGTAATCTTATTAACTATCTAATCGGATCAGAATGTAGTTGGCCTATTTTGAGTTAGTAACAATAGAGGAATTTATAAGTGACTTGGCACAATTGGATACCCATAATAGATAAGGAGTTACAACTATAGAATCTTCGAGCTATATTATGGATGCATTTATATAGAAAAGGGTTGATTGCTTTCATAATTGTTATCATTGTAATTCCTCTATTATGAGATTAATATAGTATTTGTTCATTAAGTTTATGTTGTAATATTATACAAGTTAATCTCTATGATAATATGTAATGAAGTATTTTGATTAATATATGAAGAATTATTTTTTTATTTTCCTGAATGTTTCTATGTTTTTATTATATGAACTACATAAGATTTGAATGTATTTAGTCATACTATGAAATACTCCATGTTTTGTAATGGTAAATGTCATGTTTTATTTCTATGTATTTATGTTCCTACCACTAAGAATCTGTATGATACAACCTTAAATCATGCTAAAACCCTACTATTTCTTAGTATAAACCTTTAATAGGTATGGAAAAGGGCCCTTAATAGGTTATTTATCAGTATCACAATTGACTATCCCTATAATTAATAAATTCTAGTGATCCAAGAACCTTTGCTAATAAAACTGATCTTTGAATAATTTATACCTATGGGAATAATTTTCCTATGATTGATATAAAAATAGGGATGAATAGGACATGTTTTCTCACTTGAATTCTTGATTGAGTTCTTCTTGGTAAGTTGCCTTGTGAGTTCCTGGTATTTATAAGGTGAGGAATGAATGAGTGTTGATATTGTATATACCAATCCCTTTTAGGAACATCTTGCATTAAAGCATTTAGGCTAACCTTTAGGATACATTTCATTTTTAAAGTGAATGATTTTTGGGCACTGAATACTTATAAGAAAAGTGGACACTTACATTAATGTGGGTATATATTTGGGATGTAAGTGTTTAGGAAGCTAGAAAATAAGTACAATTCCAAAACTAATAGTGAATAATAATGATCAGGTTTAGAGATTTTTTTTATAATATAAAAGGCCTAGTCATCAGGATAATAGTGGATGAACCAAAATATAATCAATTTAACCATAAAGAGATAGTGAATGTGAGCCTTTTGACAATGAGTAGGTATATCATTGAAAGGTACAACCATGATAGATATTTTCCAAGTGTATAAAACTAGAGTATTGTTAACCCTAATTCAGACTATGGAATCCTAATTGGGTAGATAGGGTTAATGATATAGAAATGATAGGGCACAAGGGTGAATATTAGATCTACATAAAACTAATTTATATGCTAAACTTAGACGTACCATATGCTAAATTTATAAGACTGAGATAAGTTATTAATGGAAAGTAAAACTATATTAGATATAGAAATGACATAAAGGAGATTACTTATCTAGTTCTAATGCTAATATAGTGTTAGATCTAGTACATGAAGAAATCATGTAGGAAGACAATTCCAGATCAATCAACAAATTCTAGATCTGGTGCCTCTAGATTTATGGACACTTATATTAGCCTAGGATAGTTACATCGACACTAGTGTCTGAGTGTAACACTAATTTATTATACATAATATCTACTTAAACAAAATGTGATAACCTAGATGATTTTGGGTTTGTCATCACCTTCACTCTAGTGCATTTAAATTTGGGTCATGGACTGTCTTTTTTGGTGAAATGGCAAAACCCTTGCTTTCCATCTTTGATGTTAACTTGGAAAAAAATGGGTTAGTGGATAGTGTTGATTTGAATCACAATGAACCCACTATCAAAGGGGCCTACCTATGTAGCCAATACTCTAGAAGAGGACCTCATACTCATGTAGTTCTCCCCTATGTGTTGGCTTGTGTGTGAATCATGTAATGTGTGTAAATCAAGTACAATAATGAAATAGCTTGTAACTTGGCAAATATGACCTTATGATTTCTGTTTTACTACTTTAGACCTATAACTAGGTTATTCCTTTGATTGATATCAGGATAGAGTAGAATAGGAAAATTTTTGGTAACTTGAGTGCCTTTTAAGTGCTCTTTTAGTCTAATTATTAGGTAGTGAGTGAATGAGGGTTAATATTATATTTATACCAATCTTATCAAGAGATAAATCGAATTAAAGTAATTAGGCTAGCCATTATAATATGTTTCATTTGTAAATTGGATTAATTTATGGCATTGGACACTTACATTGGGTCAGGACAATAATGTTAATGATAATGTTTGTCTCAGATATTAGTATCCAAGGAGGAGAGTAGACACATGCTTAGGACTTGTAGAAGTATAAGATAAGTACATTTTAAGTATTATGGGAAAGATGGGATGTTTGTATCATGAATATAAAATTTGGTTAGAATAAGAGATAGCCCAAGGGGCATAAGATAGAGTAGATGTAAGGGTTGTAGAAGTAAATAATGTGTATAACTAAAAGGAATAACTAGGGTCTGAGTTTACCAAGTGTATAAAATTTAGGTTCTATATAATCATAAAATATCATCTACATTCCCCACCTTTAATATAGTAATGAAATTTCTAGTTTAAAGGAAATGAATAAGTATTTGGGTATGTATGCATCCTTATCTTTAATTGATTTGAATTTGAGTACTTTATTAGAGTTGAATTTGAATGCTTTGTTGGTGACTAAATTACAACCAAGAGCATGTTATAATGTATAATAAGTGCATATATTCTAGGTAAAAAGTACTTGAAATAGATTGAAATTAAAAGAGCAAGGTTTAGGAGTACACCTGTGTGTCGATGTAACCACCTTGCCTATTGGAAATTTATTTTTGTAAAATATATATAATTTTAAGGCTATGAAACTAAGATTAGGATAAATATAGATTAATCTTTAAATTACATGTATTTAAGGAGATAGAGAGAGAGAGAGAGAGAGGTTGGAAGGCACATGCCCCCAACTTGGTTCAAAAGTGAGTTGTCACTTAGTAGTTGAGATTGGCTCAACCATGCAACCCAATGATACTTATAACCTAGTGAGTTTAGATGATAAATTACAAATTGAAAAGTTGGCAAGAATGAGTGATTTAATCACCCCAACCATACCAAAAGGTGAACCAACTACTACAGTTAATTGGCTCACTAAATTTTGTAAAAGTTCATGGGGTATTAATATGTGCAATAGTTTTGGAATATGAAATTGATTTGAATTTTACAATCTTAGGCACATGTTGCATAAAATATGAACCTTAGATATGTACCATGATAAAATTTTATGTAAAAATGGTACCATGTATAATATTCTACCACAAATGTGTATTGTAATCATATAACTATGTGTTTTGGCCGTTTCAAAAAATTATGTAAGTGTGGAGGACATACTTATAATGCATTCCCCCACTATACATGGATAAATATGAAACTAACATAAGTACCATCATGGAGGACATGTTTCCAAAACATGCATCCACTATAAATTAGAGATGTTAAATACTGAGTAGGTGTGGAGAACATGCTTCCAAAACATGCCCCCACTATATTTATGAATTATAAGTACCATACTAAATGAATGTAGAGAACATGCTTCGTAAACACACCCCCACTAAATCTAAAACTATGAATGTGTGGAAACCATGTCCATATGAAATGCCACCATTAAATAAAAAACTATTATAAGTACCAAATATTGAATAAATGTGGATAACATTCTTCCAAAACATGCCCCCACTATAATATGGAACTGTGAATTTATGGAAGCCATGTCCATATGACATGCCCCCACTGAATCTCATAATTGTGAAAAGAGTGGTGAACATGATTTGAAAGCATGTCCTCACTAATATATACCCCCCTTTTATGTGAGGTAAAAATATCACCTATAATTTACCTCACCAAAAGGGGTAAGATAATTGTAAAATCTATGAATATAACTATGTAGCATATAGAAGGAAACATGTCTAGGTAAATGTATCATTGAAGTGAATAGAACCAATGTTATTAAATGTAGGCCTAATATGCATGATAAATATCATGGAAATGTTTAGATAGTAATAGTATAAGATGAAAAAGCAAGTAAACACACATAAAAGTACTCAAAATCAAGTAAAATATCAATGGTCCAAGGAGACTACAAACAAGGGCATGTTTAAATGCCTTAAAATTGAATGGATATGACTTATTCAAATTTCCACAAAATCAAAGAATGAGATATTCATATGTTCATAATCAATGAAATATTCAAATATTCAATAAATCAAACATAGACATAGGCACCATATACAACATAACATATTCAAATGCTTGAAAAAGTGTTGGACCCTAATTTTTGTAGTAATATAATCTAAGTATTTTGGAGCCATAACACCAAGAAGCAAGGGTGTGAGAATGATGTAGAGGGCCTTGGTGTAGAAGATAATGGTTTAGAAGAGAGAGACATGGAAAAACAATGCATAATACCTTAGCATGGAATAGTGAGTTGTACAAGACAAGGAAATAAAGAATGAGGAATAGTAGATACATGACTCATAAAAGTGCAAGATGAGGACAAGGGCATCAGAAGTAGAGACAGTTATAAAATAGTTCAAAAAAGCATAAAATATTAATAAAGAATGAATTTATTGGGTTATTTTCCTTAGTTACATGAATAATAAGAAAAAAAGAGTTCTAATGAGCTAACACATCAGTATATCATGCAAGAAGAGGTTCTTACATGCTCACTTGAAGCATGTAACTTAAGATTAGTTTTAATTGGTTTGTTTGCGTGAAGGTGTATTCATTTACTTTACTAATATATGTAACTCAAATAAGCACTTAGTCCTAAACTCATACTTAGTTCCATATCTAACTCTTAGCTATTTATTTATTATAGATTTGATGCTTTCACAGTCTATACATTTAGATAAAAAATTCTTATGGAAAAACTATGTTTAGAAATTTTGATGTTCAACATTTTGGACCTTCATCAGGAGAAAATTCATGAATTTTCCTGATGAAGGATCTCAGATGAAGGTTTAAAATGTTGAGCATTCAAATTTATAAACATAGTTTTATTCATTTATTACTTAAATAACTGGAGAAAAAGAAGTAGGGTGTAAATTGATAAAAAAATCATAATACTCCATTATAATCATGAACATATTACATAAGTATTTCATTAACACAATCTTCCTTTCATCACATTTATAATTTATAAAAAGATTAAAATGACTCTAGGATTACAATAATCAATAACAATACTAAGTAAAATAAGGGGGTATTTATACTTGGTTTACATTGACCATTTAGTTATATAAATAAATACAAAAAAGGATGACTCACCAACAACCATTAACAATGATTTTTAGCAAGCCATTTATAATGAATTCGTAAGGACCTGAGCCTAAATTCCCTTATATGATCTCTATGTTAGATCCTCATCACCATGAGACTATTTTCCCATGGACTAGTCCTAGATTAATGCTTGACTTATTCTTTTGTAATGTTCATGCAAACCACTTTTTAACCACCTCTATTTTATATGCCTTCCCCAAGTATTTTGATAATATCTAAATCCTATGTTCTTGGGTTCTCCATGTTTCATGTTTCTTTATTCCATGTGATTGGCCTCTTCTATGCCACATCTTTTGCACCATGTATTTCATGTCATGGTATTTCACACAATGTCTCTCCCACATTACTTGTCTTCAAAAAGTACTTGGCCAAAAATTCTTGAAAATTGAGGGCCTAACATCACCCCAAAATAAGTTAGTAGTCCATCTCAGACTATGTATTTTGTTTAGGGCCCTCTACCAAAAAATCAAGTCCTATCTATTTAACCTACTACTTAAACTCATCCTAAGGATTTAATGTATTTTAGAGCTTATAAGTGATTTATTCAATTACCTCCTTAAGCCTCTTAGTCTATTTAGGTTGCTATATAAAGTCACCTATTTGAATGTTTAAGCACTCAAGTGATCCAAAATCATCCTTATGAACATATTCTAGTGAAATGACCTGTGTTGAAACTTGTCCTTAGAGTGTTTTAAAACTAGTATTCAACTCCTGACTGTGAGCACTTTTTTCTTGTAAGGACTAAACATATTGAAATGCTTTGGTGCACTTGACTCTATATTTGATTATTAACATGATCTCAACCAATTTATAGAATTGAATTTCCTCCACTTAAAGTCATGTTTTGAAATTTTTTCTAGGACATGCTAGTTTAATAAAAACCCCATTAAGGATGGGAACCGTATCACCAACTCTATTCAAAAAGCTCTTACATAATTATATGGCCTCAGTGAATCGCTCCATCACCCAAATTTTCTCTTGTTAGGTATTGTGTTGGTCTTTACATTTCTTCAACAATAGCTCCACCAGGGTTCCCAAATTATCGATTGGATCTCCAACAAGAGGGATTCAATCTACAAGGGTTGAATACTATTTAAAAATGGACTTGAAAAGTGTTAGGGTCTTCACTCTATCCACTATCACTATTTCCATTTGAGTCTTAAGCTCTCCTAACTCATTTTCAAGCTTGATATTCTCCGTGCACTCATTGTGATAAAGATCAATGACCTCTTGATGCTTCCTCTAGAGCTATCTTACATCAAATTACTATAAGGAATTATACCTTTTCAATTCATGAGAAAATTTTAATAGGGTTACATTTTCTTGAAATGTTGTGCACATCTAAGGATCCTCCCAAATCATATCAATAAGTTTCACCTCTCTTGGTGCCAAAATAATGCTTTCTGAAGGTAGTTCACATTGGCACTATTTATTACATATATCATTAAAAAAAGATAATTCTCATCAAGTCTACTCAATTGATTCCTCCTTGGGGAAATATTACCACATAAACAATTTTTTTTTTGGTACACCCTAATGATATTAAGCATAAAAGGTTAGGGTTACATTAGTACTCATCAAATTTTGCTACACAAATTTATCAACAGGTTATTTCCCTTTAGAGGGATCACTCTTTAGTATTTCTACATACAAATCCTCTTCTTGGTGACTTAGACCTGTATCAAGATCACCCATACCCAAAGCTATGTTTATGTCATCCCCCTCTTCACCAGTGGGACTCTCAATGTCCACTTGTGATTCATCAAGGGTGGCTTATTTGTGTAGCACTATTAAGGGATCCTTCTCTAGAATTGATGTGGTTTTTATTTCCTCTTATTCCTTAGGGGAAGGTCTCCTCTCTAGTGTTGCTAATTTATGTTTAGGTTCCCCATATTTAGGCACTAAAGTATCTTATTCTAGAGGAACAAATGTCTACATAGCAGAATCATGGCCTTATATTTGACCTATAGGCATGCTATCTCTTAGTAGCAAAGGGGTAGTTCTTTGCTGTTTAGGTTTTTCACATTAAGCAATCATGCCAACATCATGCCCTAACATCTTCTACTTTCAGTGATTCCTAATTTATAGAGGTGGTGGAATGGTTTCTTTCTTATCCTTACCACTCCTTGATGTCCTCTTCTATGGCTTCAACATATAAAACAATAAAATAATAAAATATTTGACTAAAATCTATTGGGATTTTATGTCGGTATTATCCAACTCTAGTTTCTCTCTATAGGCCTTATTCCCCAAATAGACATACATTTGATGAAGAATGTGATTCTCAATGTCAATCTTTTCGGCATCAATATTTACATGGCACACATCATATATATTATTTATAATGTTCATAAAATACCTTGAATTGAAAACATATGGCAACTTGAGTTATCCATGTAAGTCATTTAAAGGGCTTATTCAGATGCAAGCTAAAGAAAAATGTTGCTTTACTATAAACCAGGCTTGGTTTCCTAGTTGAGTAGGCAAGTCCTTGTAAATATGTCATTCCTTTCCAAAGGCTTCCTTCATTCCATTATATCAGCCCTTCATCTTAGCTTTATGAGTAGGGGTTATATCACCAGGGCATGTGAATGCTTTAAACCTTTCTATCAGAGACTTATTCTATGGAGGGTAAGCCCACTTCAACTCACTTTAGTGTACTCCAAAACAATAATTTCATCAAATACCAATAACAAAATAATAATTCCCTAAGAAAACTTATGATTAGGTATGTGGTGGGCCTTTTCCACATCTACAACAATTTTCTTAGTAAAATATTGTGAATAATTATACTTTACCCCTAGGGTTATCTAATAGATAACATACGAGTGCATCATGTCTACTTATTTCCATCTATTTACACCTCTAACCTTAGTCATAACCCAACAAAAAATTAATCAAAGGGAGAGATACTCAATACTAGATATATACATTATGTGTCCTTGTTTATTATACTGAAGTATCATTGTAGTATTATCAATTTCCTTATGATCTTCTAAACATCCATTGAAGTCAACACATGAGCATTATAGACCTGTAACTTTGCTAACTCTCTAGGATGTGATCCTCATCCTGTGACCTACAAAATAGAAGTAATCCTCATGTACATGTAAGATAAGAAACCTCATGATTTTCATAGGTTTCCTAGAGTAAGGTAGATTAAATAGCTAAAAAACTCTAGCATCATCGAGGTTATTAAAAATATTAATATCATAGATAAGTTAATTTTAGGTATTATACCACTCAACCCAATAGTCATGCTATAACTCCACTTCATTACATGGATGGCACTGATTGTAGTAAAAACTTGGTAAGTTGGCACATTATACTCTCCCTTCTTCATGCACAACATTACTTTAGGATACTACATCTCTTCAATTAATACTAGGGGTGGGGATGGTGATAGTATATTTTTTACCTCATGCACCATCTTATATTATTTATTATTTGTTCTCTCAGTCTACTATGGTAAGCTCTCCTCATTCACATCAAATTTAACAAGTACTTATCTTATTAAAACTAATTGTAATCATGTGCCCTCAGACTCTTCTTCCTTTTGAATCATAGACAAGGGATTGCTATGTTGGGCCTTGTTATTTAACAATATCACCCTCTAAGGATCCCAAAGGTTGAGGCACAACTATCTAACCCTCCTGAGTGAATACATGATTACTGCTTTAACTCCCTTAGCTCTCCTACTTTAATATCCTCCAATGGTAGACACTAACACCTAAAACTTGTAATTCCTTTAACTTACACTTCCCAATCATTATTCCACCACTTTATCTATTCACTATGATCATATTTGTCTAAAATAATCAAAATTTTCATTAAAATTCAATGAATACTCCTTTAGTAGTTTTAAAATGCTCTGTTTAGCTCTGTAAAATCATGAATTAGTAATGATCAAGTGTAAAAATGATGAATAATTAAAATTTTATAACATCGAGGGGTAATTAAAATTTACTTTCCCATGACCTCATTCATAATTTCACACATTTAATGCCTCTATCGATATTTCCATGATTTATATTTGACACACTTACCATTACACACATGATTTTATCGCATTTAACATATCTGTCCCATCCCACACTTTTATTGAAGTGCATGATAATTGTAAAGAATTTAAAAATTTCCATTCCTAAGGAAGTAACATCCTTTATTTATCTTAACTCTTCATAGTGCCTATATGCTGCATCTTATGTATCCACTTGTCCTTATACACTTCCACTTATACACCTCCTTTTTCATGTGCATTCCCTTCCACCATTTCCTTGGCACTTTGTAGTTTCACTTCTTTCATACTTCTTACCCCAAAATAAAAGATGTCTATGGTCCTCCATGGCATGATAAATAATAAAAAAGGAAGAACCAAGTGTTGATATAAACCTAAGAAAAGGTACACAATCAATGCCATACCTTATTGAAAAACAAACAAAAATCATAATCTAAACTAATGTCATACACCTTATTAACAAAAGGGAAACATCACTTAGAATGCTAGGGGTGAAGTTGACTACTATTGAAATGGCCTAGATGAAATTGGCCATCTAATCTCTTCAACTTACAATGCCTATTAGGTGAATACTATGAATAATAAATGTACCATCCCAATGGACATGAAGTTTTCCTAAATGGCAAGTAACCTTGGAGTCATTAACCAATACCTACATACCTAGAGAAAAAGTCTTATTTTAAAGATGTTTATCATATTAGGCCTTCTATTTCCATTTCTCCACTCCTTGACTCTAATGCTCTAGAAAACATGTTTTATACAACAATATTAAATTATCTAGTTACACTTTCAAATATTCCTCATCATCCAACTTACCAACATATGTAATATGTGGTGAAGGTACAAAAACTCAACTGTGAGAATGGATTTGACACCAAAAAAAGGTTAAAGGGAGTACTTTTGTTTAACTATTTATATATGGTCTGATATGCCCATAATACCACATAAACATGACCATCCCAATTAGTGTGATAAATATTCAAAATCTTCATCAATGTATAACCCAAGATTTTACTAAACACTTCAGGTGTATCATCGGCCTGAGGGTGGTAAGGTGTAGTATTATGGTACACAATCATGAACTTAGCCAAAAGGATGCAGATTGTCTCATAAAGGAAATGAGTTACTTGATCACTATTTAAACTTAACGGACATCCATACCTTATAATAATATTATCCCAAATAAATATAGCAGAAGTGGTAGTAGTAAAATCTTGGGAACAAACCCCATCCTATTACAAATGTGGTCTTAGGTCTATATTCCTCTATGATCTAGACCTGATGATATCTATAAAAACCATCAGTAAAGGTATAAATCTCATACCTAGTAACTCCATCTAAGATCTCTTTAGTGAAAGGCATAAAAAAGGGTTAGCTATGCAAGCAACATTGGGTACCTGATAGTCTACACAAACATGAAAGTGGCCTTTCTTTTTGATACTAATCACCATGGGGCTCACCCATTCAAACTCATCAATAGGAGTGATAAATCCCTCATGCAACATACTATCAATCTCCTCCTTTTAAACACGTATATTAGGATTCATTTTATAATGTCACTTTCTTACTAGTCGAGCATCCTCAACTAAATTTATGTGCATCTTAACAAATGAATAATGAACTCCTTTCATCTCAGTTTAATTTTGTGGAAAAACATCTTGATACTTCTTTAATAATTTGAAAACCTTGGAGATCTTATTATGAAACTAATATTCCCCATAATGGCCATCTTGGGCACATCCTCTATGCCAATATTATGCTAAATCATCTAAAGTGGCTCTAAATATGGTTGTTGGTTATTCTATGTTATGTCTCAAAATTTGCATGTTCTATACTCAGTATGCAAATTCAAGTGATCAATGGATGAATCTAGTGGGTTAAAACTGGTACCTTCATCAACCTACTATTGAGACATGGAATTGCACCCTTATAGAGGAGTTAGTTAGGATCCCCCATTCCCAGTCATAATATTGGGACAACCTTAGGATGTGGGTTTCCTATGGTGAGGTTAAACCTACAGAGAAGGCTAACTTCCTCTTTATGGATCACCTAAACTAATGCTACTACTAAGAATAGTGTTATAAATGGGGAAATAGGGATCCTAATAAAGCTAACAAGGTGATACACCAAATTAAAGTGAGACTCACATATGCTTGAACACACACTAGATCAACATAGGACAATATTGACTCACACAACCTCACAAACTAACTAATTTCATAAGTATTTCATGAATTAGGTTCACCAAGCAATTAATGAAGCAAAAAGGAATTTTAAGACTCACACTAAGTATCCATGAATGGAAATAAAAACATGAGTTAAGGCCTACAAATTAGCTTTAAAACACCTTAAAAGAGGCAAGTATAATGACAATGGCCTATAAAGAGTCTCCTTCACAAGATCATCATGAAAAAACTTACTAAATCACTAGTCAAAGGCAAGAGATAGGTAAAAATCATGTTATTGTATTAAGAGGTATTTCTTATAGATTTTGACAGGGTTTAGCCTAGTCAAATGAGAGTCTATTACTCTTTAAAATTATAGAGTCCCAAAATCCAAGAGAGAGTTACAATGTGGAAGAAAAATAAGAGATATAGGAGAAAGGAGAAGAGAGAGAGAGAGAACACCATCTAAGAGAAATTAATGAGCTACCACTAGTCTTCAATGAATGCTCAAACACATTATGATCCAATCAGGACTAATCCATTATAGACAGTTCAACCTTTATTTGTCCCAATGGCCTTCAAACTATTTAATTGGTTGAGAAGTATATTAAAAGATAAAAATGTTCTTAGGATGATGTGTCATGATTTTGTTTATGAATAAAAACCCTTTGAGACCCTAAAAATATATTAAATGATTTGACTAATTTCTCTAACCATTAGTTCTCCAGCTTGGGATTCTACACCATCTTCCACTTGACTTGCTTATGAGGACAAAATCCTCATATCTCTTCTTCTGATAGAGCCATGACTACATCTATTTTGAGTGGATGTAGGTACCTTTTTATCAAGATCATGAATTTATAGAAGATGAGAAATTTTTTCATATCCTATTTATATATTCCCCTACTTCAAAACTAAATGTGGATTTACTATAGATTGAAAACCAATCCATTTATTGGTTTTCCTATAGTTATCATGTTAATGAAAACTGATAGGCTATATAGCCTTGTTATTAAACTATATTAGGTTTAAATAAAATTATTTTGCCCCTAAACCCAATGGAAGCTAGGAAGTCCTTGCACATGAGGATCTCCTTTATAAAATATCAATGAACACAGTCATGAAATAATCTTGCAAGTTTGGAAAATGAGGTTGACTGGTCCTAAATCTTTGACCAGAGGCCCTAACTGATCTTTAATGGTGATGAAACTTTATTTTTACCAATCTTGAATATATAACCATGTATCATGTTTAATGGTGCTTGAATGCGATCTAATGGTGACATAGGCCCATTGAAACATTTGATCTAGTTCGACCTAGGTGACACTTGTTCTCCATTTGAAGTCTCCTAGTTTCAAATTTTAATATCGACCACTGATCTTGATTTGGGGTCCTTGGTCATGACACTTGTTGATTTAATGTTCCTTATATGGACCCCATAATTGAATCTACATATAATTAATACTTCTTCACCATGTGGTGTTCCCATATTTAATATAAACTCATTGACCTTTTGACCTCACACACACCATTTATTTCCCTTTGCATGGTTCAAACATGAACCATTTATTTGTTTGGTAGTTACCATAGTTATGATATTTAGAAACTCTACATTCATTCATAGGATTCACTAACTTGTTAACCCTTTTCTCATTATCAATATGCTTTTGTATGATTTAACATGGTCTGTTGATCTGCCTAGACCCACTAACTTTGTTGATCATTGTGAACCATTAGATCTTGACTTAGACCTCCATAACTTAGACACTTGTCATCTCCATATTCCTCTTTAGGAACATTTGAATCCAAATGGATACTTGCCATGGATTTAACTTGATGCCTCCATGCACATCCACTATATTTATTCAACTTTGAATGCTTATATCTTGAGATAAAAAACTCATCAAGATATAAAATTTGTAGAGGATATTTATGGGACCAAAAACATCATGTCCATGCATTCCTTTGACTCGATAGACTTCCCAAGTGAATTTATGAAATGTGAAATCATACTAACCTATTTTTTCTTACATGACATGTTATGATGGTCTAGTTATTTTATACTTGTCCTTGTCAGCTTTTAATTTATCAAAGCTTTGAAGAAATTTCGGGACTTTATGTCAACCTAATCTATGAACCATGAATTCTATGAACACCATGAGAACCTATTTAGACCCTTTACTTACAACTATAGACATAATTACAAGCCATTTGATCATTTACTCCATCATTTACTCTGATTAGCTTATCACTCTACACTAGGACTTCCAAAATACTGATCTATTTAGGCAAAGTTTTGTATGTAGGGAAAAATTGGCCAACATTTCTGGTGACATCTTGAGATTGCATACCTACTATGCAAAAGACTAGTAGCCTTAAACTACCATTGGGCATGGAGTCTCAAAGTTTTATTCTCATCTGATCATGAAATGAAAACAAGTCTGACCCTCTCCAATAACTTTCCTCTTAAAAAAATAAGGACCAAAAGGAAACAAAACAACAACTATGCCCAAGACACTTATTTAAATGGAAACACACAAATAAAAATAATTTGCATAAAACACTTAGAGGAAAGAATGAAATCTATTCTAATATGTAAAATATTATATAATTTCTAAAAACTCTTCTAATAAAAAGGATTTAAATGAATGCCATTGATTGGGATGGGTAATACCTTTCCATCTATATGGGTAAGCTAAAAAGCATTATGTTATTTGCATCCATGAATCAAATAAGGACCACTCCACAAGTTGTCAAACTTGGTATGGTTTCTTAGTTTCTTCAAGATCTATAAGCTCTACCATCCTCAAACTCATAAGCTCACTTTCAATCAACTCAAGATGATGGGACAACTCCAAGGTAGGTAGTTCAAGAGAAATTGGAGACTTGGCTTCCCTTCCATATACAGGGACATATGGTGAATTGTTAATGGAAACTTTGGGAGTCACTTTGTCAGCCCATAAGGCTATCCTTATCTTAGTATGCCACACTCTTTGATTTTCTTCCATGGTTCTCTTGATAATCCTTATCAAGTTATTCTTTGTGGAATTTGTCAATCTACTACCTTGGTGGTAGTAATTGGAACATGTGATAAGGTATATGCCCAACTAAAGTTCCCATTCACTTGTTCTCATGCCAACAAATTCTAAGGCAATCTTTGAATTTATTATGGTTGGTAAACTAAACCTGGTCACTATAATATTATAGATATATAACACTACTATTTTATTGTCTTTCTTCAAGGTAATTACTTCCACCGACTTGGTGAAGTAGTCAGTAGCAATGAGCACCCATTTGTGTCCTCCACTAGAAGGTGGATTTATCATTCCTATGAAGTCTAGACCCTACTACATGAAGTGTTGATCCACCTGAATTGGGTTGAGGAAAGGGATACAAATATTTGCCTCCTTTAAAGAGAGAAAATTTTTGGCACTTTTTGACCTATGCATAGGCATATTTTAAAAGTTTGGGCCAGTAATAACCAACTCTCATCACTTTTGTTACTATAGTTCTTAGAGTAAAATGGCCTTCGATAGGTCCGTCATGAAATTAATCCAAAAGCCTTGACACTTGTTTATTATCTATAAATATGATAAGTACTCCATTTAGGTCCTTTTTGAATGAAACCTCATCAACTAATGCATAAGGTATGGACTAAAGTCTAAAAGGCCTTTTTTTGCTCTGTCTTTTCCTTGAGGGTACTTGCTTGTTATCAATAAATGTGTCATGTATTGGAGCTAGCTATTATGAAGTGGAAGTGTACTTATTTTTGAGTTATCTTATGTCACAAAAATAAATTATTTTTATTCTTAAATATCATAAACCATATGCTCATATAAGGCTTTGCCTCTCACTAGCTTAGTGACCTTGATATCCATGTCATACTCCATGAATTTGGTACTCTAGCCAACCCTCTTCTGATTCAAGTCCTTATTGAGAAGAAAATCCCTTACTAAGAATGAGACACCATAAGATGAATCTTGATGTTGGAGAGAATTGATTTAAATTTTTTGAGGCTTCTCAAAGCTACAAGAAATTGCTTTTCTACAAAAGTGTATCTTACCTCATATCCTTTAAGCCCTTGACTAAAAAAAGCAATTGGTTGCTCAAGTCTTTCACCATTATTCTACATTAGCATAGATGATATATTGTCAACATTGGAAAAGGTTTAAAATATGAAATATTTTGATAAATTAGGATTCATAAGTGAGGGTGAGTGAACAATGGCCTATTTGATTTCCTCGAAAGCTATTTTACCTTTATTTGACCAAGTGAACACTTGGTTCTTCTTCAACATGGTAGTGATGGTTTGACCAAATTTACAAAGCCTCATATAAACCTTATCATAAAGTTTATTTTACAAATAAATCTCTATATTCCTTTATTATGTTTGGGTAATGATAAGGCCAAGATAACACTTATTCTATTAGGGTTAATGGATAACCATTACTTTGAGATAATGTGACCTAAAAGTTTGCCTTCATGAACAACAAAAACATATTTATTGGGATTCAAATATATCCCATACTCTCCAAATTTCTCAAAAATCAACCTTAAATGATCTAAGTGTTCATTAGCCTTCTTGGAGAAAACTATAATGTCATCCAAGTAGACTAGCACCATCTGATTTATAAATCTTTAGAATTTCATGTCCATTGCTCTTTGAAAGGTTTCCCCTACATTTGATAATATAAAAGGCATATTATGATAGAAAAATGTACCCCAATTTATGGTGAAGAATATATTATATTGATCTTATTCTCTTACCAGTACCTGGTTGTAACCTAAATACCCATCTAGAAGAGAAAAACATTTTAAACCAACAACTATTTGAAGTAGTTTCTCCATGGATGGTAGTGGGTAGTGATCCTTAAAAGAGACCCTATTCAAATCCATAAATTCCACACATAATATGATCTCCCCATTCTTCTTCCTGATAAGTAACAAGTTGGCTACCTATGAGGAGTGCTTGATGGGAAATATGATCTTAGATTCAATCAATTTGGTCAATTCTTTCCTCATAAGCTCTTCAATTTTTGGATTGATAGGCCTTTGATTCTACATGACAAGCTTGGCATTAGACTCTAATTTTATGGTATGTTAGGCTATCTAGGATCAAGGCCTATAAGATCATTATACTCCCAAATGAAGATGTTTGCATATTCTCTACAAAGCTCAATGAAATCATGATTTTTAGTTTTAGTGCTTACCTTTCCAAGCTTGAGGAACTTATCTTTAAGGATAAGAAATATTTCATAGTTATCTTCATTAGTTGACATCATTACCTTATCTTTTATCATATGGTCTCCTTCATGGAAGAGACTTTCAAGGGTGACCAGCCCTTTAGGAAGCTTGTTAGATTTTAGTTGAAAAATTTGCTCCTCATATTGATCTTGAAGCTTTTCTTGGTTTATTAAGAACTTTGCTTCCTACTACAAGAAATAAGTAATTTGCTTGTCATTTTCAAAGACTTACCAATGATATTCATTGTTTGGTGCTGATGGTCTTACTACCACTTTGACATGTGGCTACATTTTGGATTTTTTCAATTCATTTGGGAGGTCAAATTGAGTTCCCATAGCTTCTAACCTATCAACATGCTAATTTTTGTTCCTTGGCACTACTTGGATGTTAAAGGCCTCAAAGTCCTCAAGGATGTCACACATTATATGATTGTAGGATTTCATCAAGATATTTTTTATGATGTTCTAGCTTCTGAATTTATTTACTATCAACTCACTATCAACATATACTTACAACTGCTTGATCCCTCTCTTACTAGCCCACTAAAGGCCATGGATAAGACCCTCATATTCTAATAAATTACAAGAGAAAATAAATTATAACCTATAAAAAGAGAAATACTTATCATTTGAGGGAGATACTAGCATTTCACCTACACTTGCTCTATGTTTGCTCCTTAAACCATCAAAGAATAACTTTCATAAGCCACCGATATATTCTTAAGGCCTAATAACAAATTGCATGGATTCAATCTCCTCATACAAGTAATAGACACCCATGTCCCTTTCTTAAATACCTTATTTGGGGTAAATAAACTAATTTTCACTCCAAAATTCCTCTAAGAACATATCAGGTATCTCTTCAAGATGAGTGTTTAGTTCTTGACCAATTGTGAATTCATCCTCATCATGAATGGTATAGTTAATGTTTATGCTATCTAGCCCATGAGGTTCAATGTGTAATTATGCAACGGGATAAGCTTTGATGCATACCTTGGTTCCATACCTTGTTCCAAAAGCCATGTAGGACCAATCTACTACTAGATAACCCCCAATCTTTGCTATGAATTATCTAGATAAGCATAGTGTAAAATGAGGAGGCACATCTAGAATCAATACATCTTATGAAACAAAAACACTATGATTAACATGCAGGGTCAAATTGAGGTCTTTAATGATAACATATGATTTGGTGGAAGATCCATAAAGTTGTATCAATCCTTTAGAATGGGGATTAAACTTTAAACCAAGCTAATCAATTATAGATTTAGGCATTACTGAGGTAGTTTCCCCACTATCTACCAAGTAATTATGCATTAGAGAGTCATCAAATATCATTGAAATGTATAAGCGAGGAGTTTTGATTATCTTAATTAACTATCCTTCATTTGGTTTTTTGGTTTCACTAGTGAGAACCACATTCTCTTTGCTTGGTGGCTTCTCATAAACATTGATCTTTGATAATCCTTCTTGAAGGATGTCTACCTGACTAGGCATTGACAACATGTCTCATATTGGCACACTCACATTAGAATTTTTCATTTGTTCCAAAATGTTTAAGATCAAACACCAACATTTGATTGTACTTTGGGAGGCACAACTGTAATTTAAACTTGTGAGTTTTGGGGTATAAAGGCAGTCCCTTGGTTTTGATTCTTTAGAGATATTGGGACCTTTAAAGTAAAAGTAGGTTCTTTTGGCTTTGATAGTAAAGGAGTAATGGTAGGAAGCTCTTTAATTGATTCTTGACCACCATCCATATTCCTTCTTTTAAATCATATATTAGTTACCATTGGAATGTATGCTTGGCTAGAACTAGCTTGTTGATTGGATGCATAACATTCTTCTTGGTTATAGTTAGCCATGGTAACATCCAACTAATTTGATCCCTAATTAGACCCTTTGCCTTGTGGGTGATATTCTAATTTTGTCATCATGTTTACCTCTACAATTTGAGCCATAAGAGCTTGATTGTACCCATAGTTATCAACCTACTACCACTAATCTTTGAAAGACTGATAGATGGTTAGTGCTTGGGATAATGGATTCACCAAAAGACTGATTCTAAGGTATAATCCCTTCAAATTCTTGAGAAAAATTATTTTGTATAAGGACCAAATTAGTACATGTACTTTCTATATTTAGATTATAATGACTTTGCTTAACATAATTAGGCTACCCATGGCCTTGGCTTTGTTGTTGGCCTTGACTTTGGAAATTTCCTTTGTAGGATGGCCTATTTTCTTGATAAGATTACTATTGAGGCTGATATGTAGCTTGATAAAGTCTATTGAAATGGCATTTATTCCTCACATTTACCAATTCATTTCACAAAGATTGGAACATGCTCTTAAGTTCTTGAAAATTCTTATTTTCTTGAGAATGACTAGATTGACTAGTGGAAGTATTTTCTTGCTTTGATGTAGGTATAAAAGTAATTGTTGGCATAGGAGGAATGGAATCAAGGGGAGGAATAAAAATAGGAGGTGGTTAGATCTCAGGGAACAAAGGCAATGGTGTTCTAGGGGTAAGCTTGTTAGCCTATACTAGATAATTCTCTACCCTGATAGTTATCTCATAAGCATTTGGTAGTGTGTTCCCCCCATAGACTGAATCATGACTATAATGTCATTATTAAGAGATTTCAAATAGTAAATAAAATAAAATTTAGGAGTATGCCTAATAAAGACTAGGACCCTGTCCCATGTTTTTTGAAACCTTGTGTTGAAATATTGCATAACCTCATGATGAGCCCTCCTTATTGTGGTTAATTATTCTGCAAGTGACAAATGGTCACTTTTGTCTTTAAATCTCTTACATAATGCATCTCCTAACTGGTCCCATGATGTGATAGATTTAGCATCAAGGATTTTATACTAGTCTAAAGCTTTACCCTTGAAAGAGATGGATAACAACCTAATAGTCACATTTTCTTCATTGAAATTATGAATATTACAAAAATTGGCTACGTACATGAGGTGCTTAGAATGGGTTGTAGATTGGTCTCCTATGAAAAAGGCACACTTTTAAGAGATGTAATAGAATAGGGTCATATTATGGGAGGTTTCAAAGGACTCTAGATATTGAAAGCCATGAAAGGGAAAGATCTAGGGTCTACCATGGCTATGAAAGGATTTAACATAGATCTTTTTGTAAAGGTAGATGTGGAAATTGGCTTAGGAAGGAGGTTGTCTTTATATGGATGTGTATTATAAAATATTAACCTTTTGACTGAGTTTAAAGATAATTCAACAAATTTAAAAGGAATAAATCTAGAGGTTGATCTTATAGTCACCTTTGGCATGATAAGTAGTTACTACTCTACACCAGAATGTTGATTGTCACTTGGAGTCACTAGATACTATTGCATGAAATTTTTAACTTCTATAAATTGATCAAACCAACATCAAACTTGCTCAATCTCATTTTAAAGTGAGTCCCACTAGGCATGCCAAAAGATATTGAGACATGGAATTTTACCCCTGTAGAGGAGTTCTTTAGGATCCCCCACTCCCAATCATAATATTGGGATAACCTCACGGTGTGGGATTCTTATGGTGAGGTTAAACCTGTAGAGAATGTTGGATTCCTCTTGATGGATCACCTAAACTAATGCTACTACTAGGAAATGCGTTAGAAAGGGGGAAATAGGGATCCTAATAAAGCTAAAAAGGTGACACACAAAATTAAAGTGAGACTCACATATGATTAAACACACATTAGATAAACATAAGAAAATATTAACTCACACAACCTCATAAACCAACTAGTTACATAGGTATTTCATGAACTAGGTTTACCAAGCAATCAATGAAGTAAAGAGGAATTCTAAGACTCACAATAAGTATCCATGAATGGTAACAAGAACAAGAGTTCAAACATATAAATTACCTTGAAAATACCTTAAAAGAGGCAATCAGAAGGAGAATGGCCTAGGAAGAGTCTCATTCACAAGATAATCATGCACAAACTTACTAAATCACTAGTTAAGGGCAAAAGATAGGTAAAGATCATCTTATTGAATTAAGAGGTAGTTATCACAAAATTTGATAGCATTTAGCCTAGTCAAATGAGAGTCTTTTTCTCTTTAAAATTAGAGAGTCTTTGAGAGAGTCCCAAAATTTGAGAGAAAGTTACAATATGGAAGAAAAATAAGAGATATAAGAGAAAGGGAAAGAGAGAGAACATGCCATCCAAGATAAATTAATGATCTTCCACTAGTCTTCAATGAATGCTTGACCACATTTTGATTAAATCAAGACTAATCCATCATACATAGATCAACCTTTATTTATCCCAATGGCCATCAAACTCTTTCACTAGCTAAGAAGCATACTGAAAGACAAAAATGTGCTTAGGATGATGAGTCATGATTTTATTTATGAAGAAAAACAATTAAAGACCCTACAAATCTATTAAATTCTCTAACTACTTTTTCCAACCACCAAATATTCACCATGGGATTCTACGTCATCTTGCACTCGACTTTCTTGTGAGGAAAAAATACTCATATCTCTTATTCTAATAGAGCCATGACTACATCTATTTTAAGAAATTATAGGTACCTATTTGTTGAGAGCATGACTTTGTATAAGATGAGGCATTTGTTCATATCCTATTTATATTTTCCCCTACTCTAAAACTAAATGTGGATTTACTCTAGATTTTAAACCAATCCATTTATTGGTTTTCCTATAGTTATCATGTTAATGAAAACCTATAGGCTATATAGCCTTGTTATTGAACTATATTAGGTTTAAATAAACCTATTTTACCTCTAAACCCTATGGAAGTTGAGAAGTCTCTACACACAAGGATCTCCCTTATAAAACAACAGTGAACATAGTCATGATATAATCTTGTAACTTTGGAAAATGAGGTTAACTAGTCTTAAATATTTGACTAGAGGTCATGAATGAGCTTTAATGGAAATATAACTTTATCATTGGAAATCATGAATACATAAATATGTCTCATGTTTAATGGTGCTTGACTGAAATCTAATGGTAACATAGGCCCTTTGAAACATTTGCTCTGGTTTAACCTAGGTCACACTTGTTCTCCATTTAAATTCTCCTAGATTTGAATTTTAATATCAGCCACTGATCTTGATCTAGGCTTCTTAATCATGACACTTATTGATTCCATACTCCTTCTATAGATCCCATAGTTGAATCTACATCTGATTACTATTTCTTCACCATGTGGTATTCTTATGTTTAGTTTGAGCTCATTGACCTTTTGACCTCATGTGCACCATTGATTTCCATTTGCATGGTTCAAATGCACACCATTGATTTTTTTGATAGTTACCATGGTCATGAGACTTGGAATCTCTAAATTAATTCTTAGGATTCACTAACTTGTTGACCCTTCACTTACCATTGATATGCTTTTATATGATTTAACATGTTCCATTGATCTGCCTGGACCCACTAACTTTGTTGATCATCATTCATCATTAAATATTGACTTGAACATCCATAATTTAGACACTTATCAACTCCACATTCATCCTCAAGAACATTTGAATCCAAATTAATACTTGCTATGGATTTAACTTGATGCCCCTGTGCACATCCACTATGTTTATTCAACTTTAAATGCTTATATCTTGAGATAGAAAACTCATCAAGATATGAAATTTGTAGAGGATATTTATGGGACCAAAAACATCATGTCCATGCATTTATTTGACTCTAGTCAACTTCCCAAGTATATTTATGAAATGAGAAACCATACTAACCTATTTGTTCTTGCATGACATGTTGTGATAGTCTAGTTCTTTTAGACTTGTCCTTATCACCTTTTGATTTTTCAAAGCTTTGAAGAACCTTTGGGAATTTATGTCAACCTAATCCATGCACCCTAAATTATATGAACACCATGAGAACCTAGTTGGACCCTTCACTTGAAATTATAGACCTGCTTCCAAGACATTTGATCATTTACTCCATCAGGACCTCTACTCAACTTCTCTATCTATACTAAGACTTCTAGAACATTGATCCATTTAGGAAAAGTTTCATATGTAGGCTAAAATTGGTCAAAATTTTTGGTGATATCCTAGGATTTCATGCATGCTATGTCAAAGAATAATAGCCTTAAATTTACCATTGGGTATGGAGTCTCAAAATTTTCCTCTCATCTGATCATGAAACTGAAACAAGGCTAACCCTCTCCAAAAACTTTCATATTAAAACAAAAAGGACCAAAAGGAAATAAAACAACTATGCCCAAGGAACTTATTGAAATGGAAATACACAACTAAAAAGAATGTACAAAAGGTACTTAGAGGAAAATATGAATTTTTTTCTAATATGTATATATTATATAATGGATATAAAATCTTCTAAGAATATGGATTTAAATAAATACCATTGATTGAGATGAGTAATACCTCTCCATCTAGATGGGCAAGCTAAAAAACATTATGTTGTTTACATCTATGAATCAAATAAGGACCACTCCATAAGCCATAAAACTTGGTATGGTTGCTTGGTTTCTTCAAGCTCCATAAGCTCTATCATCCTCATGTTCATAGGCTCACTTCTATCAACTCAAACTGATGGGATAACTCTAAGGCACATAATTTAAGAGAAATGGGAAACTTGGATTCCCTTCCATATATAAGGATATATGGTGAATTACCAATGGAAACTTTGGGAGTCACTCTATTAGCCCATAAGGTTGTCTTTAGCTTGGTATGCCACATGTTTCCATGGTTCTCTTGGTAATCCTTATCAAGTTCTTATTTTTAGACTCTACTAGTTCATTAATTTATGGTTAGTAATTGGAGGATGTGCTAAGGTAGATACCTAGCTAAAGTGCCCATTCACTTGTTCTCATGCCAACAAATGATAAGGCATTATCTAAAATTATTATGGCTGGTACACCAAACCTAGTCACTATGTTATTATAAAAATCCAATACTACTATTTCATTGGCTTCTTTCAAGGATATTACTTCCACCCACTTGGTGAAGTAGTCAGTAGCAATGATCACCCATTTGTGTCCTCTAATGAAAGGTGGATTTATCATTCCTATGAAGTCCAAACCCCACTACATGAAGGGTTACTCCACCTGAATTGGATTGAGAGGAAGGGTTACCAGTCTTTGCTTTCTTACAAAGAAAACACATTGTTGGTACTTTCTGACCCATGCATAGGCATATTTGAAAAGGTTACACTAGTAATAATCAGCTCTCATCACTTTTTTTTTCATATTTCTTAGAGCAAAATGGCCTCTTGCAGGTCCATCATGAAATTGCTCCAAAATCATTGATAGTTGATTATTATCTATGCATCTGAGAAGTAATACATTGAGGTCCTTTCTAAATATAACCTCATCAACTAATGCATAAGGTGTGGACTAAAGTATAAAATATATTTTCTTTTATCTATCCATTCCTTCAAGGCACTCACTCATTGTCAAGAAATGTGTCATGTCTTGGAGCCAGCTATTATGAGGTGGAGGTGCACCTATTTGTGAGTTGTCTTGTATCACCAAAACAACTTATTTATCTTCTTAAATATCATTAACCATATGATCAAATAAGCCTTTGAATCTCACCAGTTTAGTGACCTTTATCTCCACATCATACTTCATAATTTTGGTAATCTATCCAACCCTCTTCTCATTTAAGTCCTTGTTGAAGAGAAAATACCTTACTCTAGAATGATACACCATGAGATGAATCTTGATATTAGAGAGCATTGGTCTAAATTTTTTGAGGCTTCTTAACACTATAAAAACCTAATTTTCTAAAAAAGTGTATCTTACCTCATATCCTTCAATCCTTTGACTAAAAAAAGCAATTGGATGCTCAAGTCCTTCACCATTCTTCTACATTAGCATAAATGATATATTGTCAACATTGAAAAGGTTGTACAATATGAAATCATTTGAGAAATTAGGATTTATAAGTGAGGAAGCTTGAGCAATGGCCTATTTTATTGCCTTAAAAGTTGCTTTAACTTCATTTGACCAAGTGAACACTTGGTTCTTCTTTAGTATGGTAGTGATGGTTTTGACCAAATTTTCAAAGCTTGGTATAGACCTTCTCACAAAGTTTATTTTCCCAAGGAAGCTCTAGATTCCTTTTTTGTGTTTGGGTAAAGATATGGGTAAGATAATACTTATTCTATTAGGGTCAATGGATAACCCTTGATTTGAGACAATGTGACCCAAAATTTTTACTTCATGAACATAAAACACACATTTTTTTAGATTCAAAGAGATCTCATACTCTCTGCATCTCTCAAAGATCAACCTTAGATGATTTAAGTGTTCACTATCCTTTTTTGAGAAAATTATGATGTAATCTAAGTAGACCAACACCATCTAATTTAAAAATCCTTAGAATGCCATTTCTATTGATCTTTGAAAGTTTTCCCTTGAATTTGATAAGCCAAAAGGCATCTTTTGATAAGCATATGTGCCCCATTTTATGGTGATGGCTATCTTATATTGATCTTCTCTTCCCAGTACCTAGTTGTAACTTGAATACCCATCTAGAAGAGAAAAATATTCTAAACCAACAACTATTTGAAGTAGTTACTCCATGATGGTAGGGGTAGTTTTCCTTTAAAGAGACCCTATTCAAATCCTTGAAGTCCACACACAATCTAATCTCCCCATTCTTCTTCATGATAGGTACTACGTTGGCTACCCATGAGTTTTTGATGGGAAAGATGATCTTAGATTCAATCAACTTGGTCAATTTTTTGCTCATAATCTCTTCAATTTTGGGATTGATAGGCCTTTGCTTCTCCCTAATAGGCTTGGCATTAGCCTCTAATTATATGGTGTGTTGGGCTAGTTTAGGATTAAAGCCTCTAAGGTAATTTTACTCCCAAGGAAAGATGTTTGTGTATTCTCTACAAAGCTCAATGAAATCATGATTTTTAGTTTTAGTGCTTACCTTTCCAACCTTGAGGAGTTTGTCTTTAAGGATAAGAACTCTTTCATAGTTCTCTTCATTGGTTGACATCATTGCCTTATCTTTTCTCATATGGTCTCCTTCATGGAAGAGACCTTCCAACCTTTTAGGAAGCTTGTTGGATTTTAGTTAAAAAATTTGCTCCTCATATTGATGTTGAAGCTTTTCTTGGTTTATTGAGGACTCTACTTCTTATTATAAGAAACAAATAATCTGTTTATCATTGTCAAAGACCTACCAATGAGCTTCATTGTCTAGTACTAATAGTCTTACTACCACTTTGACATGTGGCTACATTTTGGATTTTTTTAATTCAATTGGGAGGTTAAATTAAGCTCCCATAGTTTCCAACTTATCAACATGTTGATTTTGATTCCTTATCACTACTTGGATGTTAAAGGCCTCAAAGTTCTCAAGGATGTCTCACACTATGTGCTTGTAGGATCTTATCAAGGGATTCTGTGTGATGTTTTGGATTTTGACCTAATCTACTATTAACTCACTATCTCTATATACTTGCAACTATTTGATCCCTCTCTTACTATCCCACTGAAGTCCATGCATAAGACTATCATATTTTACTACATTATAAGAGAAACTAAATTAGAACCTATAAGAAGATAAATACCTATAATTTGAGGGAGATAATAGTATTAAACCTATACCTATCCCATGTTTTCTTCTTGAACCATCAAAGAACAACTTCCATAAGCCACCAATATCTTCTTGAAGCCTAGTGAGGGATGGCATGGATTCAATCTCCTCATGTAAGCAATAGACATCCATGCCCATTTATTCAATGCTTTATAAGGGGTCAATCAGCTAATTGTCACTCCATAATTCATCTAATAAAATATTAGGTATCTCCTCAAGATAAGTGTTTTATTCTTGACCAATCATGAATTCATCCTCATCAAGAATAGTACAGTTAATGTTTATGCTATCTTACCCATAAGGTTTAATGTGAAATTATGCAATGGGATAAAATTTGATGGATACCTTGGTTCCATAGCTTTTTATCAAAGCCATTTCAGCCCAATTTTCTTTTAGATAACTCCTAATCTTTCATATTAATTTTCTAGACAAACATAGTGAAAAATGAGGAGGCACATTTAGAATCAACACATATTGAGCCAAATAAACACTAAGATAAGAATGCAAGGTAAAATATAGGTCTCTAATAATACCATATGGTTTTTTGGAAGATCTATCACACTCCCTTAGACTAGGGATCGTACTTTAAACCGAGTTGATCAACTATAGATTTAGGCATTACTAAGGTACTTGCCCTACTATCTACCAAGAAATTATGCACTAGAGAGTCACCAATGATCATATAAATGTATAAGGGAGTAAGTTTGATTAGCTTACTTGACTAACTTTCATCTGGTCCTTTGGTTACATTGGTGAGAACCACATTCTCTTTGCTTGGTGGCTTTTAAAAAACATTGATCTTTGATAATTCTTCTTAAAGGATGTCCACCTAACCAGGCATGAATAACATGTCCCACATTGAGACACTCACATTGGAATTTTTAATTTATTCCACAATGTTGATGGGTAAACCACCAACCTTTGGTTGTACTTTGGGAGCCATAACTGTACTTTGAACTTGTGAGTTTTGGGGCATAAAGGTAGTCCCTTGGTTTTTCTTATTTGGAGATACTAGAACCTTTGGATTAGTAGTAGGTTCCTTTGAATTTTATAGTGAAGGATTCATGATAGGTAGCTCTTTGATTTATTCCTTGTCACCATCCATATTCCTTCTTTTAAATATTGTATTAGCTACCATTGAAATGTATGCTTGGATAGAATTAACCTATTGATTAGATGCATAAAATTCTTCTTGCTCATAGTTAACCATGGTAGCATCCAACTGATTTGATGCATCATTAAAACCTTTGACTTGTGGGGTCTCTTATAATTTTTTCATCATGGGTACCTCTACACTTTGATTCATAAGAGCTTGATTGTACCCATAATTAGTAGCCTGTTACCATAGGTCATTAAAATATTGATTGAGGTTAGTGTTTGGGATAATGGATTGATAAAAAGATTGATTCCAAGGTATAGTCTCTTCAGCTTCTTGAGAAATGTTATTCTGTATGGGGAACAAAGTAATAGAGGTGCTTGTTGTATTTGGATTATAATGACTTTACCCCACATAATTAGGCTTCCCTTGGCTTTAGATTTTTTATTGACCTTGACTTTAGAAATTTCCTTTATAGGATGACCTATTTTCTTGATAATATTACTGTTGAGGCTGATATGCATCTTGATAAGGTATATTTAACTAGGTGTGCTACCTCTTCACATTTACCAATTCATTTCCCAAGGATTGGAACATGCTCTTAAGCTCTTGAAAATTCTTATTTTCTTGGGAATCACTAGATTAACTAATATAAGCCTTTTCTTTCTTTCATGTAGGTATGGTAATAAGTGTTGGCATAGGAAGAATGGTAATAAGGGGAGGAATAAAAACAATAGGTGGTTAAATCTCAAGGAACAAAGGCATGAGTGGTTTAGGGGTAAGCTTGCTATCCTGTATTAGACAATTCTCTACCCTGATAGCCACCCCATAAGCATTTAGTAGTGTGTTCCCCCCATAGACTAAATCATGACTACAATGTCATTGTTAAGAGATTTTAAATAGTAAAGGAAAGAAAAGTTAGTATTAGGCTTAAGAGAGACTAGGATCCTATCCCATGTTTTTTGAAACTTTGTGTTAAAATCTTGCATAACCTCATAAGGAGCGCTCTTTATTTTGGTTAGCTATTATGCAAGTGAAAAATGGTCACTTTTGTATTCAAATCTCTTACATAATGCATCTCCTAACTAGTCCCATGATGCCATAGAGTTATCATCAATGATTTTATACTAGTCTAAAGCTTTACCCTTAAAAAAGATGGCTAACAACCTAATAGCCATATTTTCCTCATTGATATTATGAATATTACAAAAAGTAGATTTGTCCATGAGGTACTTAGAAGGGGTTGTATATTGGTCTCCTATAAAATAAGGGACACTTTTAAGAGATAGTACTAGAATAGGATCATATTATGGGAGGTCTAAAGGACTCAAGGCTTTGAAAGCCATGAAAGGGAAAGTTCTAAGGGCTACCATGGCTATGAAAGGATTTAACAAAGATCTTCTTATAGAGGTAGATCTATTAATTGGCTTAAGAAGGAATTTGCCTTTATATGGATGTGTATTATCAAATCTTAACCTTTTAACTGAGTTTAAATGAAATTCAAAAAATTCAAAAGGAATACCTCTAAAGGCTGATCTTGTAGTCACCTTTGGCATGAGATGTAGCTACTGCTATACACTATAATGTTGAATGTCACCTGAAGTCACTATATACTATTTCATGAAAGCTTTAACTACTATGAATTGATCAAACCAACATCAAGAATGATCAATATTCTTTGAAAGTGAGTCCCACTAAGCATGAAAAAAAATATTAAGACATGGAATTACACCCTTGTAGAGAAGTTATTTAGGCTCCCCCACTCCCAATCACAATATTTGGATAACCTCAGGCTGTGGGTTTCTTATGGTGAGGTTGAACCTCTGGAAAAGGCTAGCTTCCTCTTGATGCACCTAAACTAATGCCACTACTAGGAAAAGGGTTAAAAAGGGGGAAATAGGGCTCCTGATAAAGCTAAAAAGGTGATACATGAAATTAAAGTGAGACTCACATATGCTTAAACACACATTAGATCAAAATAAGACAATATTATCTCACACAACCTCACAAACTAGCAAATTACATAATTATTTCATGAACTAGGTTCACCAAGAAATTAATGAAACAAGTAGGATTTCTAAGACTCACACTAAGCATCCATGAATTGCAACAAGAACATGAGTTTAGACCTACAAATTAGCTTGAAAACACCTTAAAAGATGCAAGTGGATGGATAATAGCCTAGGAAGAGTCTCCTTCACAAGATCATCATGCACAAACTTACTAAAGCACTAGTCAAAGGTAAGAGATAGGTAAAAATCATCCTATTGCATCAAGAGGTGGTTTTTACAAATTTTGACAGGGTTTAGCCTAGTCAAATGAGAGTCTCTTGCTCTTTAAAATTAGAGATTCCTTGAGAGATTCCTAAAATATAAGAGAGATTTATAGAGAGAGAGAGAGAGAGAGAGAGAGAGAGAGAGAGAGAGAGAGAGAGAGAGAGAGAGAGAGAGAGAGAGAGAGAGAGAGAGAGAGAGAGAGAGAGAGAGAGAGAGAGAGAGAGAGAGAGAGAGAGAGAGAGAGAGAGAGAGAGATCACACACCATATGAGAGTAATTAATGAGCTACCACTAGTCTTTAATGAATGCTTGATCACATTTTGATCCAATCAAGACTAATCCATCATAGCTAGATCAAATTTTATTTATCCCAATGGCCTTTGAACTCTTTCATTGGTTGAGAAGCATACTAAAAGATAAAAATGTGCTTAGGATGATGAGTCATGATTATTTTTATGAATAAAAACCCTTAGAGACCCTAAAAATCTATTAAATGCTCTAACTACTTTTTCCAACCACTAGATCTCCACCTTGGGATTCTACATTGTCTTCCACTTGACTTGCTTATGAGGATAAGATCTTCATATCTCTTATTATGATAGAGCCATAACTATATATATTTTGAGTACCTATAGGTACCTATTTATCTAGAGAATGACTTTGTAGAAGATGAGAAATTTGTTCATATCTTATTTATATATGCCCCTACTCCAAAACTAAACATGGATTTACAATAGATTGAAAACCAATCCATTTATTAGTTTTCCTATAGTTATCATGTTAATAAAAACATATGGGTTATATAGCCTTATTTTTTAACTATATTAGGTTTTAAAAAACCTATTTTGTCTCTAAACCCTATGGAAGTTGAGAAGTCCCTACATACAAGGATATCCCTTCTAAAAGAGAAATGAACACAGTCATGAAAAAATCTTACAACTTTGGAAAATGAGGTCAATTAGTCCTAAATATTTGACCAAAGGTCCTGAATAAGCTTTAATGGTAACAAAACTTTATCATTGGCAATCCTAATTGTATAACTATGTCTCATGCTTTATGGTGCTTAACTGATCTCTAATGGTGGCATAGGCCCTTTGAAACATTTACTCTGGTTAAACCTACCTCACACATGTTCTACATTTGAAGTCTCGTAAATTAAAATTTTAATATTAACCATTGATATTGATCTAACATCTTTGATCATGCCACTTATTGATTCCATGCTCCTTTTATGGACCATACAGTTGAATCTACATCAGTTACTACTTCACCATGTGGTATTCTCACATTCAGTCTAAGCTCATTGACCTTTTAAACTCACACATATTATTTATTTCCATTTATAGGGTTTGAACATGCACCATTATTGTTTTTGGTAGTTACCATGTTCATGACACTTGGAAACTCCACATTCATTCTCTAGATTTGTTGACTTGTTAACCCTTCACTTGTTATCGATCTGATTTTATACTATTTAATGTGATCCATTGATCTACATGAATCCACTGACTTTATTAATCACCATGAACTATTATATATTAACTTGGACATATATGATTTAGAAACTTGTTAGATTTTCATTCATCCTTAGCAATATTTGAATCCAAATGGCTACTTAATGTGGCTTTAATTTGACACCCCCATGCACGTCTACTCTATTTGTTCAACTTTGAATGATTATATATTATAATAGAAAAATCATAAAGATATGAAGTTTGTATGGGACCAAAAACATAATGTCCATGAATTCATTTTACTCCATTCAAATTCTCAAGTGCATTTATGAAATGTGCAACTAGACTGACCTATTTATTCTTACATGACATGTTGTGATGGTCTAGTTATTTTAGACTTGTCCTTGTCACCTTTTGATCTATCAAAGATATTAAGAACCTTTATGACTTTATGTCAACCTAATATATGCACACTAAATGCTATAAACACCATGAGAACCTACTTAGACCCTTCACTTGTAATTTTAGACTTGTTTCCAAGCCATTTGATTATTTACTCCATTAGGAACTCTGCTCGGCATCTCACTCTACACCAGGACTTTCAGAACACTAATCTATTAATTTTTTTTATATGTAGGCCAAAATTAGCCAACCCCTACTACATAATATTTAATTTGACATTCTATATCTATTCCTTCAATGCATGGTCTAGATGAGAATCATTTGGTGAAGAAGACGAAGCTTCTATCTTAGATTCTTGGAAAATGGATAATCTATCCTCACACATGCCATGTATATGTCTTATGTGATCTTTAACTAGTGTTAGATCATCTATAATAGCTTGAAACATGGCTTGTAGTGTCAGACATAAATCCATGTGAAGAGATGAGTAAGATAATGCCAAAATCATATTACTTATAAGGATACACCAAGAATCCATGTCCAAGCTTTGTTATTGATACACATACCATGCTCTAGCCGAGGTGCATAGAGTACCATAGATACATGAACCCATGGAATTTTAGGCAAATATGTCTCATCCTTATTCCTTAAGTTTTTTTAGGCCTTGAGATGTGATTATGAAACACTAATGCCATCATAACTTAAGGTTTTGTGAACATGATTATCATGATGAAAATGATAGTGTATAACAATACAAACTTAGTGCCAAGTGAGTAAATTGTGATAGTGAGTTACTTACCATCGAGAAATTATTCCTTCAAAAACGTGTCTAAGTTAGTACATCCAATCATCTTTAAACACATAGAAAGACTCTAGTCACTACACACACTCCCAAAATTCTATTTGACCATGAAATATAGGTGCTTCATCTAACCACATGGGTGGTGCAACCATAATATGTTCATGAAGAATGCAAATAAACTTATGGAATTTAAGTTACTTACATGGATTATCCTCTCAACTACCAATAGTGACACAAATTTGTCTAATAAAATCATACTCTCTATGAGCCTAATATTCACAAGCATTACTATTAGTGTTAAAAATAGACTGTGCATCTACTCAATGCAATATGCCATCTAGACTGAGATCAAGATGCTTAGTTTCACAATCTATGACATTATAGATATGATTAATGTCCTCATCAAAACTAACTAGATCAATAAAATGAGGTCCTTGTGCATGGTCCAAAGGAATCATAGTGCATTAATCATCATTTTCGAAACTATTGTACCCCTTTTTAAAGCTCAATTTAGAATTATTTTCATAACACCAAAGATGAACAAAAAGAGTCAAAAAATCATCAGTATCAACCAACTCAATTACTTCAAATTTATCCTTAAAAGTGACACCTAGAATGTCAATAGTGGCATACTTAATAAATCTTATGGGTAGTGCACAAGTATTATTATCCATGAGGAGAGGGTTGTAAATGAGGGCTTATCATCTTTCTACAAGCATATTTGGTGAGTAAATTCACCTCCATTTTAGTGTTGACTAATATATCCTAAATGATCCAAATATAAATACCTTTGTTTACCAATATTTCTTTATCACCCTTTGTACTAGGTTGGATATGAAACTCTTGTCATCGTGCATTTTTAAACTAATGATCCTATGTAGGCTTTGGTGCTTGATGACTTAACCAATTCCTTAAAATGGGAATGATGCCTTTATTAAGAAGTCATTTTTATAATTTATAGAAATCATCATGTATCGAGTCTTGAATATTTGAAGCTTTCTACATTTTAGTGTGGATGGAAACATCTCTATCCTTAAGGAAATAAATTTCACCTTATAGCTCCTTCACCAAAGTCATTGTGTCATGTAACACTTCTTTCTATTATTGAGAATTTGGGTAGAGATTTAAATAAGTATCCTCCCATTTAACCTTGTTAGTGGGTGGATTTGAATGGACTAGGAAGGATCACCACTTCATGTAGTAATATTAACCTTGGGACTAGTTAGAGTAGTAGGGCATGGTATCCATTGAGTAGTTAGAGTCTTTTTAATTTGTATCATTTTATCACCCTTTTCATTTTTATCCTTGGTGATGGTGGTATATAAGTCTAAGCATTCATCTAGATGATGCTCATTCTTAAAAATGGCACACATTGGATAAAATAGGTAGTCATGATGGTAATGCTTTATATATCCATATTTGTATTAGATTCTAGGAAAAAAATGAACACCTTTATGTCCATGACTGCAACCTCTATAATACTAACCTTCACCATTGCCTTGGTTGCTAGCAACATAAATCTGATGAGTACCATGTGTGCACACCTCATGAATCTCACTAATAAGGTGAAAATCATTAGTATCATGAGTATATGCATCACATATTTTAGAATATGATAATACATTTGACTATGTAGCATTCTAAATTAGGGATAAATCCCTCACATCATGGTCTTCTTATAAAATCTCACAAGATTGCTTTACCATGATGTGGATACTCTTTTTGGGATAATTATTTATCTTATGACATTGAGTTTCACAACCAACACACCACAAAACACTATGAGTATCATGAGTATTGTTCATAATGAACATATCCAACTGAGATACCATAGCAATAATCTGGGCTTCCATAAAGGGACTAATCCCTGTGTCAATACTTCTAATGGATTTGGTGTGAAGGGTAGCTTCCAAGGCTTCATGTAGGTCTATGAAGGTATTTTGGGATAATGTGCATTAGAAGAGAAGTAATAAGCCTCTTATGAACCAATGGGAATGTTGATCTACATTTATCTCAAATTATAGCTTAGAAATTAACATTTTAAAATGTACATCATACTCATGCACACTCTAAGTGAGTTAATATTTAATATCCTTTAGAGAAATAATAATCTATTGTTTAAAATTTGGGATATCAAATTCCTAGAGAAAAGTAAACTTCAACTACTTGTAATTTACCATAGCTTGATGTGGATCAAACTTACAATACCATTTATGCATATGATCTAAAAAAGTAGTGTAAAATTGAGTTACCTTTTATTTAGTATAAGTAATTCCACATGCTCACCAGATAAGTTCATACTTATGAACATAATCTACTGTATTTTCCACAACATGATACTAAGGTAGATAGAGTATCATCTTGTAGTAAATATTGGGTAGACTGGGTGTTGGCAATGGATTTTTTTATGATGCACTTCCATTCCATCCTAGAACTTGTGGGGGAGGTCCACTAATGCCTCGTACACCACCTCCATATCCTCCAGCCAAACCACCACTAGTATCACCTCTTACACCTCTTAAAATAATAAAATCACCTAATACATTAGGAATAGAAGTAGGTTGATTAACTATGGAAGGGCCAATACTCTACCCAATAGATACACTTGGTCCATTAGACATTCCAAACTGAGCCATAGGGTTGACCTATAATGGAAAATAAATTAATATCAAACTATTATCTTGGTCCTATTCTTCAAAAGCATATTTAATAGGTTTAATCTATGACTCTAAACTATCATTATCCTAATTTCTTATAAGAATTCCATCTAACTTAAGGGAATGAACATGTGTTATGGGTGGGGAATTAGGCCTATCTAGATTGGGTTCTCTAGTCACTAATGCTTGACTTATTTCTCCCACATATACCTATGCTGGTATTGGGTGTAGTCTTGTGGTTAGGGAGTTATAATTATGTATTTCTACATCTTTTAATATCCTCATGGCACTTTATAAGTCCTCCCAGCCCCTCATTTGATCACTTTCAATCATATCCATCTACTTAGCCTCATCATACTTCCACTTCTATAACTCTCACTGATTGGCTATCATGCTGAACTAATAATCTTATGTCAAATTATTCCCATTTATTTCCCTATTAATTGTGTTGCTAATGTGAGAGAGAGTTTATCCATCAATGTGGAAGTTTTCAAGTCCTTAATCGACTATAATCGTCTTAATCTTTAATGAAAAATGCTTGAGATAATTTCCACATGGTTCTCAAAGGAAGTTAAAATAGGTTTCTTATGGACAAGAGTACATAGAGAATACACATTACAAAATATAGCTATTAAAAATTCCTCACCACAAAACATCCACCACACACATCTAAGGCATTTCCAATCTTGTCAAAGCTGATTGATGCTCTACTAACTAGGAGATTACCCATCTATATTTCCTTGAATGATATTGTGTGTACACTAAAAGTCAAGCATGTAGGTGAACATGAACTTATACAAAGAAATCTTCATAGATTGAGTCATATAGGTGTTTTTCTATGCATGTGCACATAGAAACTCTTGGTTCAAGATACTATAATGAAAAATTATCTTATAATATAATAACCCGTAAATCAACATTTTATAGAGATAATCATTTGAGCATATTTCCACCATCATGTAAACAAGTGCTATGGGTTATAAAAATGGAACCAAAATATTGGGCTCTTTTCCTTGGTTTCATGACTAAGAAGACACAAGTTTTAATGAGATAGTGCACCAACATATCATGTAAGAAGAGGTTCTTTCATTCTCACCTGAAGCACATAGCTTAAGACCAATTCTCATTAGTTTTGTCACATGAAGGTGTATTCATTTACTTCCTAAACTAGGGTGATTGAACAAGTCCTTAGTCCTAAACTCATACTTAGTTTCATATCTAACTCTTAAATATTCATTCATTACTTAAATAACCAAAGAAAAATAAGTTGGGTACAAACTAATAACAAATAATAATAAATTTATTATAATCATGAACATATTTCACAAGTGTTTCATCAACATAAGTTTACTTTCATTACATTCATAAGTTATATCAAGATTACAATGACTCCAGGATTACAATGATCAACAATAATAATAAGGAAAACAAAGGGGTATTTATACATGGTTTACCTTGACCATTCAATTACAAAAGTAAATAAAAAAAAAATGACTCACCAATGACCATTAATACTAATGAGTTGTGTCAAGCCATTTACAATGAATTTCTAAGGACCTAGGCCTAAATGCCCCTATATGATCTGTCTATTATATATCCTCATTTCCATGCACCTATGTTCCCATGTGTCAATTTTGGATTTGTACTTGACCTACTCTTGTCTAACATTCATGTGAATCATTCCCTAGCTATTTCAACTTTCCATGCCTTTCCCAAGTATTTCACTAACATCTAAGTCCTACATTCTTGGGTTCTCCATGTTTCATACTTATTTGTTCCATGTGACTATCCTCTTCTTCACCATGGTTTTTCACACCATGGTCTTTCATGCCATGGTTTTCCATACTATGTTTCTCCCATGTCGCTTGTCTTAAAATATTACTTAGCCAAAATTTCTTCAAAATTGAAGGCCCAACATAATATATCACTAGTTCATGAAGGAGGAGAATGAAAACAAATATTTAACATAGAGAGAGTATATAGGGGCTCTTAGGTCCAAATCAAAAGGACTTAATTATAATAGCTCACCATGAATTATTTTTTTGAAATAATCATTAAATTGTCATCCATATTATATTAATGATATAACCTGAGAGGGGTTAGCTTGTGTATAAATACCCCTTAACTTTGATTATGAACTAATTATTGTCAATATAGAGATATATAGATGTATGTGTAATCGAAACAAAGAGTGTGATGAATGGAATATCTTTGTAATATTATCAAATGAGATCAATGGAATCATTAATTTATTTTTGAATCTTGATATGATAATATTTTTGGTGTTAAATCTATTTTTATGGTAATAGATAAGAAGTATGTGGAGTATGTGAATAAATCAAATGGTTAACTCTAAAGTGATTTTTTTAATAACAATGAATAAATGTGCTAACCCAAGTGCCTATAGAGTTAAGTCTATCCACCACCATGTGGTAGAATCGATGGGAGCTAATTTAGGTTACATGCCTCAGGTGAGTGCATGAGGTCAATAATTATGTGATATATCAGTATGCTAGCTCATTGGTTTATTCCTTATTCTACGCATGTGACTAATCCTTAGTCAAGTGAAACTAGGATACAAAAACCCCAACATTTTGGTTTCATTGATAGGAACTATTGCACTTATTAGCATGTTGGTAAAAATATTCTTAAGTGGCTCTCTTTGGAAAATGTCAAGCATTGGGTTGGTATGGTAGAAGATAACTTTGTGATTTAGTATATTGAACCATGAATTTTTGTGTGTAAATGGGTAGAGAAACATCTATATGATTACTTATACGAAGTATTATTTATAGAATCACCCATTCAATTACATGCTTAGATTTTGGCATATGCACAACACTATTTAAGAAATTATAGATGGAAGGCTACTTGGTCAATAGAGCATCAAACAACCTTAGCAAAATTGATATCTACTTGGACACATGTGGTGGAAAAGAGCACTAAATAGCTAAATTTTTGAATACAGTATCTCTACATATTTTTTTTTAGAGGAAGCACAATTCAACTTACTAAGGGAACCACATAGAAGGTATCTCAATCAATTTATTTATAGAAATTAAGAAATTTATGGTTGATTTTGGACTTGATAACTTCCTGATGGATGTATAAAATCTCTCATGCATGAGTAGCATGAATGGTGGGGAAATGGGGGATATACATTGGTAGCTCAGCATGGAAGGGTAAGTGCATAAAAATGGGGGGCCAAAAAGTGGACATGATTTCATGAAATAAGTTTTGTGTACATGGGTTTTAAGATCTGTGTACATAGTTTTTAAGATCTACATACGTAGTTTTTAAGACCCACATATGTAGTTATTAAGACCCACATATGTCATTATTAAAAATAATGTACATGGTTCTATGACATAGGCTTGTTATTATCAATCCTAAACTGCATACGTGGTTTTTAAACAATAGAACCATGTACATGGTTATTTTTTTTAAAAATTAAATAAAAATTGTCAAAGCCATTTATTTGGCATCAACACAAACCATAATCAAAGGATAAAAAAACAAAATACGTGCTTGAGTGAGACTAGGGAAACCTAAAATTGATAATTCCATGTTGAAAGAGAGGTATGCAAATACATTTTAGTGCATTGAGAAATAGAATTAGCTAATTTTGTTGGATTTTTATTTATTTTTTATTTTTTAGCACATGCAGAGGCCAGTGGCATTGAAAAAAAACCTAACCCTACTAAATAAAAAAAATCCTATCCCTTCTCAATTTTAGAACCATCCTATCCCCCCTCCCTCATAAAACCCTCTTAGCCTTCCTATAGTTTTTAAAGCCCTCAATGGTAGTCAGTAGGATTTAACATCCCATATCATTAAAAATATGCTAGAAATTGAGAATATAATTAAGATATTGAGGTATCCCCATGCAAACAACCCCTACTGAATTTACATATTACAAACATTAGTAGGTAAAATTGACTCATTAATTGGTCAAATTGAAAGGTGGTATGGCTATAAAAATAAATGTAGGGCATACTATTTCAACAAATTTTTTATAGCCACTATAAAAGATAAAAATATAAGAAAAACACAATTTTTTTCCATATTCATTGATGGGAAAACTTGTGCACTATTATATGTCATGGCTAAACTTATTTCAATCCATTGGTACACTTACGATTCAATCAAACAAAAATTTTGGGACTGATGGTGGATGATATTTGATCACCCAACTTATAATAATACTGAGGTCTCGATGTATTTTTTGAGACAATTATATTATGAGTTTTTTAGAATGAAGTTCTAAACTATTTTAGTTTATTGGTGTTATTTGGTAGAGGAAAGGGCTATGCATAGGATAAAATAGGTATATGTCATTCCCCTAATTAGCCTACAAGAGCATGTATTGACAAACTACATCCTCTTAGGACCCTACCCGCTACAATCAAGGATATTGCAGAGATTGATACTTTGCATGTGCTTAAGGTGCTTACTGACACCCTCATTCAACATACAATCCAAATTTATCACACTTATACTAGTAAGGGTGGACATGGCAAGGCTTTATCTAGCACTGTTACCCAACAAGCTAATTATTGTAGATCATGTGGTATATATGTATAGGACCCAAAGAAGAGGAGGATATCATGTATCCCACTCATGGTGTTATTTATGTGAGACCAAATGATATTGACCTCACTATGTTTCAACTATTTGCCTTTGATTTGGACACCTTGGTTACAACTTCCTATGTAGCTTTAAAATTTTATTTGTTGCAAAAACTTATCAGTCTTGTTAAATTTTTAATATTTATATAATTTAAAGGTATTTAATTATTTTTCATATAGAAATATCAATAATGCAATGAATTTTTTATGTTGCAATAGGATGTTGGATGCCACAGCAGCACATGTGTTATTATTACTATGCCTATATATACCTATATAGAGGTGATTTTTAAGGATTACTTATTGTTATTGATGTAAATAACCTACTTACATTGATTAACTAAGATCAATTTTGATTCAATTAGGCCTATTTAGTGTCTATAACTCTAGTTTTACTCATTGAAGTGACTAATAATGATATTTTGTTTGTTTAGTTGATGACCACACTAAACACTCCACCATCTATTCGAGAGGGAGAAAATGTAGGTGTTACTATTGCAATTTCATTTGCACAATAACTCACCAAGGTAAATGAGAGTTATTTTAATATTTAAACGTAAATATGGAAGTGTGTTTTGTAATTATCCTCTTTATTTGTGAAAACACCTAACACACAAAATAATTATCTACTTAGAGTCCTCCAATGATAACTTTTAGTCATGTTGAAATGATTAATAGGTATGACACAATACAATTGATTTTTAATTTGTAAATTTTATATTATATTTCAATGATTTAGTTAGTTGACTTAATGTTGATCAACTAAATTTGAATTCTTATTTTCTATATATATATATATATATATATATATATATGTTTGTAGGGACCTAACCCTTCCATTATCATGAGCATGTTACCAATTCCTATTGGTGATCTGATTCACACTCCCATTCACTAGAATGAACCTATCATTGAACCTATCGAATGCCAATCCTAAACTGATTGTGACCACCAACTTATGGTAATTACCCCTATGAATATATGTTGTATCATTTTAAAAACTCAACTTGTTAATTTTCTAAGTATCTTGTTTTATTACATGTAAAGTTTTTGATAATATTTACATATGAATAGTTGGAGTTACATGCAAGTTTTGAGCAAAGGAAGACTTGTATTCATCCAGATATAACACCTCTAGTTATGAACAAGGAATATTAGGGAGAGGATTCTACACGAAAGGAAAAGAGAGCGATGCATTTTGATGATTAGGATCATGTATTATGACATTTTTTGTATGCCTATATGGCTTGATGTATAATTGTTTCTAGCATTATATGCCTATACAACATTAACCTAGGATATTGTATCACACTTGTTAAAATTGTGTATGCCTTTATATGGATTTTATGGATCTATTATATACATATATTTTTCAACATTGGAATTTTTGTATATTCTTGTTGATTTCAGATTTTAGATTTTGTTGTAATTTATTAGATATTCTATTACATGTTCACATTATTGTATGCCTTAAAATTTTGTTGAGATTTAAAAATATACCTATAGTCTGTTAAATGTTGTTGAAATGTATGTGATGCATAATAATCATTGAAAATATGATGAAATGTGGTGTCAATATTTCTTAGAGTCTTAAGTAGTCAAATCAATCAATAAATGCCTTGCTAAAGGTCTTAGAAGTCAATTTATAGGTTAGTTAGATGTTTTGGCAAGTTTTCCAACCAAAATAAAAAAATTGAATTTTTAATGTATTTATTATAAATATGTCGAAATATTACAATTATACAAGTGTCATACTAAGTTTTCATCATCATGCTGAGTTGTTAAGGTAAAGGAGTGAAGGCCTTTAAGCCTGCATTCTGTAAATATGAATGTGTAAATGATCAATAAAGGAAGTCTTATTTGATATTGAAGTCACATTATATGTATTAAAGGTATTGTTTTACATGTTTTAATATTGTTTACATATTTTACTAATGATCTTATGATGAATCTTGAATGCTAAGATAAGAAACATAGTTTTATTAACAATTTGTCATGGTAACATGGTTCTGTGTATGAGGAAACTTACTTTTATTGTAATAAAAATGGAAATGTAGGTTAGATTTTTTTTATTAATATTTTAATTACATAAATAAATATGAATTAATTAAATTTAAGGATAATTTTCACTTGTTTCAAGGTCTAAGTAGTTGAAACCTTCAAGCAACCCTATTTTATGCATTCACAATCATTTATAGGTACTTATAATATGTAATGAACATTACATGAGTTCATTTTAAGGTTTGAGAATAATTAATAGGGTTAATAATAACCTCACATATGTTTTTAAAAATGGATAAAGTGTATTATATTTATGAACAATCCATAAAGAGCTCACGGGTTCTGTATTTCTTATAAAACCCTAAAATAGGGTTTAAGGCACAAATTGAAGCATAAATCCATTTTTAAGAGGTGCAAATTCTTTAAAATTTTCAAAAAAGTGGTAAAATATGTTTATAAGGGATTTAAAGTTTTAAAATATTAAAATAATCCTTTTATAATGAGGAAATTCTAACGTTGGATTGGTTTCCTATAGGTTTTCATTGAGAAAACATAGAATGTGAGAAGAGAATTGATGTTTAGTATTTTTATTGGGTTTAAAGTATTGTATGAAGGTATCTACATGATAATTTATAAATTTAAAATTATGTTTTAATTAAATTTAATTCATTTTTTGAAGTGGTTTCAATTAATACCTATCAAAGGTAGAGTAGGCCTGTATAAACTTGAAGTGTAAAAGTTGTTGAGATTAGTTTTGTGGGAAATCAATAAAGTCACTAGTTTCTCATCATATTAGAAAATATATTATAAGTAAAGAGGTGTTTAAATATGGTTATTAAGTTTAAATTGGAATCAAAAATCCTTTACAAGAACAAACTATACCTAGATAGAGTACTATAACAGAGCTAATGCAAAGTGAAATTTGATAACAAAAGATTAGGTAATGTTATCATGAGTTTATCTTAGAGTCATGTAGTGATTAAGTGGATAAAATAGAGTGGTATAATAAAATTTAATAATACATTAAAATGGATGTGAAAATCAATATTATATCCATTTAAGATTACTATATTAGATTACAATATCTTAGTTGGATTGCTTTCTATGCTTACACACTTCTAATTTCAAAATAAATTCCTAATAATTTTTACATCTATGATATATTATATTTATATCAGAGGTTTAAGTTTTAAATTTATGACATAATTATAAATACAAACAAACATATCTATAATGAGAATGTTCAGCTACAAGAAATAAAAATTGGTTCTTGAGGTTAAACTCTACCCAATGGAACATATCAAATATGTTAGTTAATTAATGACCAAAGTTTAATTAGAGATACCCTAATGAAATATATTCATGAATTCAAATATATTTTTTACAATCTCTAAGAGTTTCAAAGGTAGTGGGAAGCCTAGAGGAGTTTAAATTTATTCATTTTATAGTAGCTATGGGTTTCTTGCAGGTTGTTAGTAACCATGGCAGATTAAATTGATAGTTGCATAGTCCTCATGATGTTATTATCATAACTTCCATCATGTGTATGTATGCTATGGTGACATAAGATCCTTTGGCTATAGGATGTGTTTACACAGGATCCTTTGGTTGCATGATGCATTGACCTAAATTGCTCATGGAGTATCCCTATTTTGCTTTGAACTTTATCAAACAAATATTATAAGTATTAAACCATATAAGAAAAGATAATCATATCTACTTAAATGAAAAATAAAAATATCATTACTTTATGAAATATATTAATATATAATATCATATATTAGACTTTTTTTGAGTAGGAATATACAAGAGATAGTCTCAAAAAAGCCATATTAGAAGAGGCTATAGGAAGGTAATAGATACTCAAAACATGTCATTTTTGGGGTTCATCACACCCCCCAACCTAAATATGTTTCTCATCCTTGAGAAACCATATTTTTCATATGAACTGCACATACAAGTATAAATTCTAATGGTTCCTAAGAACCATTATACCTTTCACCATATAAGCCATGTTCCTCTTCATATCCTTTCAATCTCCTATCTTCCTTGTTCTGATCCAATGGTTATTTACCCTCCAAATCTAGTATATGATACCATAATGAGGGAGGTTAGAGCTAACATATTTGGATATTTCCTTACATAAATATTGATACATGTATTGACCCTATCAGAAGATGTCAGATTAAAAGGTGAGTATGGTTCCCTTTTATTTAACTCTATGGTGAGTTCTCTCAACTTGACTATGCAAGATCTATGTGTGTCTAATCCTATAGAATATATTAAACCCAAGTAAAATTTATGAGATTCCAAATATTTTTATACAAACCAAGAAGAGACTTTTGTTCTATTCATTAGGCTAACCCATTCCTGAATGATGTTTTCTAGAACTCTAGATTCCCCTATAATCATTAATGTAATTTTTTGTTCTTTATACTTACAATATATCATTTCTTAGCCTCTTTGACATTCATTGGCCACATATGAGGAAACTATTTTCAATAATAAATTCCCTATATACAAGTTGGGGTTCTAATCTAGGTCATAAGGCATAACATAATTGTGGATATAAAATTCACATAACTGGGATTGTGCCTATGTTGGGCTATTATTATACATATCAAAGAAATGTCTAGGGTTTAATACTTGACATGGAAGATAAAAATATATCCTTATGAAATTGAATTTGAGCCATTGTTCCTCCAGATATATGGAGTATACCCTATCAAGAGGTTGATAGTTGATAAGATGCTCTATTATATTGGCCATTTCCTCCATCTTATCTTTCAACTTCATAATTTATTCCTCATCAACTTGAGCTTTCTTATTTAATGTAGTATTGTATTTCTTCAATTATTTAAAATGTTCAAACCATTCCTCTATAGATTGGCTCATGATAGTGGAGAGAGTGAATGGTGCACTATACCTTTCAATTTGAATGGTTATGGAGGCAAATGCTTTGGCTATAGGTTGGGCATGAACCACTGGTGCTGACTATTCAGGTGTTATAGGTTGGGAATCAATTATGGCAATTGGGTCATGTATATTTGATGATGTGGATCATAATGTATCCAGTCCATGTCTTTTTTGGTCCATCTTCTTTCTCAACAACTCAATTTCTTGTAATGATTGCTATAGAGTTGATAAATCTTACTACAAGGATGTTATAGTCTCTTTTTATACTGCATCCTTATATTGTAATTGTATTATCTCATTCCATCCATCTTGTTCTCCCATATCTTCCTTAGCTAGATGTTCTTCCTTATTTTTTTCATCTGACTATTCTTTTTAATCATTTAAAGGCCTTTCTTTGGCTGATTGCTCCTTGTCATTCATCTCTATATCTTATGAACGATAAGAAATAAAGGGTTCTTCACTACTAGATGATGAAACATTAGTTTATTTGACTTCCTCATCATAAGTCCCTTCACTAATGTGAATTATATTAGGGGTTTTGGATGTTGGTTTCTTCTATAATTTCCCTCTCAACATATGAGATATCTTTTTGTAGGCTTTTGGTTGTTTGGATTTCTTAAGAGCTCTATGTTTTGGAGGAATTTTCTCCTCTAACTCATTTGATGAAGAAGATTGAAGGATCAATTTTCTCTTCCTCCTTATTGTTCCCTTGCCCATTGAATATTATACTATAGGTTATTGTGTACTATAGGTTTTTATTTGGCTAAAAGCTCTTATGTAACTACAATTTCTTATGCAAGGGGCATCTCCATATCTACTTCTAGAGGTATGTCTTCTCTTTCCTCTTCTTCAAACTCATCTTCAGCCTTAGCTTCTTCTTCCATTTCTTCCTCTATTTAATTATTACCCTACTCCTCATCTTCACTTTCTAATATTGTAGGAAATTGTATAAAGTCTTCCCAAATTAGGTTGGGTCTTTTTATATTTAGGCAATTTTGAATAATCAATCTAATTAAGTAGTGATGGGTAAGTAGTTTTGGATTACCCTTTTGATATTTTACAATCATTTTCCTTAACATATTCAATAGAAAATTTGGCACATTTATTCTAATTACATGCCTTAAGTGATTCAAATATTTGAAGTGGGTTCCATAAAACATGGAATATCTACCTTCACATGTGAAATATATCATAATGAAAATAACTACTCTATCCTATACATGTGGTAATGATAGCCAACTAGTCCCTTGTTTGGAGGATTTTAAGCATTCATTACTTTAGAAAAAGATTTGTCTTTCAGCCTCTATTCTAAATTTATCCTTCCACAAGTCTCCACTATGGGGTAACCCAATCACCCTGCTGATAACTGCCTTAGTTATCATTAATTTGTATGCCTTTTATAGTAGTTAAATCATCATCTATTGAACTAGAAAATTCTTCAGCTATACTTTGGTCATAGTTAATTAGTTTTTCAAAATATGATATCCACCTTATATTTTGGAATATTTACATGACATATGATTTATCTAGAAGAGGTTTGAGGCTTACTAGTTTATGTCATACGTAATCACCCCCATAACTATTGAATCCTAGTAGGAATGAGCTACTGAATCAGGTGTTTAATAAAGTGTAAGTGTTAATGTAGGTTGATGTATTTGGGTATGAAAAAAGCATAATATAATATTTTAGGACCATTAGGCTCAATTCTTTCCTTTTTAGGCTTTTAATACCCACATTCCATAGCTCAAGATGGTTGTGTAAAATTATCTTCATTATTATGGAAAATGTCCCCCGTAATTGTCATATCACTCATCCTCGAGTGATATAATATCATAGCATGTGTGATAGGTTGGATAGGACATTTAGGGATGGGATATTTAGCAGTAGAAAGGATTAATGATATTTTTAATGGAAAATATAGTTTAAAAATATTGTTACAGGGGTTACCATAATAATAGGTACTTGATTAAATTTATATAATATCATAATTACTATATAAAAAGAATAATTAAAATAGATGCTTTGGAAAAAGTAAAATGAATACATTAGTCATTATGAATAATTATTACTTGAATATGCATGGTTGGCAAGAGAGAACATGGATGATGTCATCATGACACTGTGGAGTGATTAAATAGAGGCTTAACATGACATAGATGGTTGAAGTGGAAATTGTTACTGATGGTTGATGACCATGGACGATGACGGTAACCATTAAAAGGTGGCTTCAAGTGGCTGAGAAAGATGGATTTTGTATTGCTATGGTCCAATAGAGTGTATATCACTTGTAAGAAGAAATATATAATTCATAAAGAGTGTAAATGTAAAAGGTACATGGAATGACGTAATAATTGGCTTGTTCATCCACCAACCCCTAGGAAAAATATGTATATAGTCCTGTAGGAACCAATAATAGTTGGACCCATAGATGTACTTGTATTCCTCTACAAAAGTGAGCATTTTAGAGCATGATATTCAATAAATACACAAATCCTTTTGTTAATATGGTAGAATATGTAAAAAATATAAATTGAATTATTCTACTATAGCTATCATGAAGTTAGGGTATGATGGAGCACACCAATTTGTATCTTTCAATACCATAAATTAATCTTGTAATAATAGAAAAAGGCCTTGTAGTAATATAAATTAATCTTTTAGCAATAGGAATTAAGCTTGTATCAATAATAATTAATCCTATAACAACCATAAAACTTGTTAAAATAAATAAGTATGTGAATAAGTGTTCAAATAAACACCCTTAATCCTGTAGCATGATGGTACTGGTTGTAGGAACCTAATTTATTCCTGACAAGTGGTAGAAGAAGGGTTTAAAGAAATACTCTTCTACTAAAGGAAAAATTCCAAAATTGAGAAAAGAGAGAGATAACTTATGTTTATTAAGAAACTAACAAGTGAAATTTTCTTTAGAAAAAGGCTTCTTGTACAATTTTAGTCAATGACCATTGACTAGTAAACAGAAATGGACTAGGTCAATAGTCTATAACTTAACAACTCCATTATAAAAAACTATTTATATTTAATATGGCCTAAGCCATCTAATTTAGATCTTATCCTTATGATCTTTATATTTGAATTAAAAAAGTAAAGCCAAATACCCTAGATAGAATGCTTGAGTCTTGATGTGTTTATCATGCCATCTAATTCTTTGTTGATGTATAACTTTAGTGTGATGGAGTACTTCTTTTCAAAGTTCATCTAAAATATCTAGCTGGAGGATTCTATCTTGTTGAGCTTGTGATAGATAGAGTCAAAATTCTAGTGTTATCATTAATTTATTGTGTTAAAAATCAATGTATTATGTTATAAAGGTTAGATATTTCTTAGACTCAATGAACTATCATTTTAAGAAGCTCTCAAGAATTTATGTATTTTGAGAAACCCTAGAATAGGGTTTTAAGCATAAAAAGTCCTATATCTCAAATTTTAATAGGTGGAATCTATTAAAATTTTGGTAAATTTGAAATAATAGGTGTAATTTACAAACATTCCCATCACCATAGCCTCATAATCCATGTGAATACCCTTTTTTGTAATAATTTTGGTCTCAAGAAATGCTGATAATAAACATTGTCAAGATGTTTATAGTTGGAGATCTCTATCTTTGAGGTGCTATGCATGAAAAATAGAATTTAAAACATGTCAAGGGTGGTGATTAATATATAATAACACATCATTTATATCTTAGTATGCCTGGTTAGGAAATAAATTCCATATTTCAACTTCAAGACAACATTTCCCTAAAAGGCAAAATGATTATTTTTTAGAAAAACTTTAGATAGGCATAAAATAGAAACCATAAGTCATATACACAAACTTAAAAAACCATCACATACCTATCAAAGTATTATAATTTCACATAGAATCCCTTGGATTTAAAATCATTGACAAACTAATGGCATAGGATTTAATGATCAGTCCTAAATTCCAACTTTTATGTAGTTAAAAGATAAGTTCTTTGCCTCCAATAAACATTTCCACTTTTGGGACATCTGATTTGAAATACATCACTTATAAAACCTTATTATATGAAATTTACACATGTTCCCACTACCATGATCTCAAAATCCATGTGAATACCCTTTTTTTCAATAATTCCATCCTCGAGCAACATTAACAAGAAACATTATCAAGATGCAAACTATAGTTGGAGATATCTATCTATGGGGTCTTATAGATAAAAATTAGTATTTAAACCATGTAAATAGTTGAAATTATCCTATAATATTAAATTATTGGCATCTAAATATGCCCAGTTAGGAGATGGAGCACCCATTCTAGCCTCAAGATGACATTTCCCTAGATGCAGGATGCAAGTTATAGTTAGAGATCTCAATCTCCAGGGCCTCATGATTTAAACTAAAATCTCCACCACATCAAGGGTGGTGATTAAACTCTAATAACTCATTCTTGGAATCTGAGTATGCTTGATTAGGAGATGGATCACCCATTTTATCCTCAAGATGACATTTCCCTAAATGCAAGATACAAGCCTTAATTGGAGATATCTATCTTTTAGGCCTCATGACTAAAAATTGGCATCACCAACACATTAGGGATGGTGATTAACCTTTAGAAAAAAATTATTATCATTTGAGTATGCCTATTTAGAAGTCAAAGCACCTATTCAGACATCAATATGGCATTTCCCTATATGTAAGATGTAAGCCATAGTTGGAAATCTCTGTTTATGGAGCCTCATGAATGAAAAATAGCATCAACGCCATGTGAAGGGTGGTTATTAACCTCTAGGACCACATTATTAGAATCTTAGTATGCCTAGTTAGGATAAAAATCACCCATTACAACCTCAAGATGGATTTTCCTATAAGGAAAAAATATTGTTTTTTAAGAAAATTTTAAACAAGCATAAAATAGAAACTGTAGGTCATATTCAAAAAAAAAAAGAACCATCATGTGACTATTGAATTTTTATACTTTCAATTTTAAGTCCTCATATTTCAAATTATCAATGAACTCATGGCATATGATTAAGTGATTAGTCCCAAAATGCAATTTTTATGGAGTTAAGAGACATGTTCTTTACCTCCAATAGACATTTTTGCTTTTAGGACCTTTGCTTAAAAATACATCACTTAAAACACCTTAGGATGAAAAATTTACCCATGTTATCACTACCATGACCTTATAATCCACATGAATACCCTTTTTTGCAACACCTTAGGATGAAAAATTTACCCATGTTATCACTACCATGACCATATAATCCACATGAATACCCTTTTTTGCAACAATTCTAACCTTGAATAACATTGAAAAGAAACATTGTCAAGATGCAAGTTGTAGTAAGAGATATCTATCTCTGTGGCCTCATGGATGAAAAATGGAATAACCACCACATTGGGGGTGGTTATTAACCTTTATTATTTCATTATTGGAATTTGAGTACATCTGGTAAGAGGACAAAGCATCCATATCAGCCTTAAGCTAGTATTTCCTTGTAATGAAAAATTATTATTTTTATGCAAACGTTGGATAGGTATAAAAAATCCAAAAGTCATATCCAAAAACCAAAAGAACCATCACATGCCTATTTAAATCCTCTACTATCCTATCAATTTTTAGGTAATTCCACTAAATAAATCAAAATATATTCAAATTTTTGTGAAGAAACCCTAGGCTATCCTATCACAAGGCATCAAGCATAAAAAATGCATAAATTAAGATATACAACATTTTAATATCTGATTCAAAACTCAAATTTTATGTTTTGAGGATCTCTAACTTTTGTATTTTATGACCAATGGCTGATATTGTATGAATTTTCTCATACTTTAATGTTTTCTTAAATATGGGTTCTTAGAACTCTATTTTTAGAGTTTTTAGAGCTTGGAACATAATAACATCCAGAAATGGGATCAAAAAAATTTAAAAACATTATATATGAGTCCAAATATACCTAATAATCACATAAAAACATATATATTTATTAAAACATGTGTGGAATATGGGTCACAATTCTGATACACCTTAGAAACCATCAACAACCATGTTGTTTAAACCATTCACTCCATAAACAATGATATGTATACATTAACATGTCAATAAATTATAAAATATGGTTTAATCAAACCTATAAGACCATGAAAAATATTATGGAAACCTAATTTTATTCATTTATTACTTGAAAACTACACAAACACCCATGCAACATCCTTACACACTATTTGTCAATCCCACCAATTGAGTTTATCCAACATTTTATCCTCTTCTAAGCCTCCTCCAGCTTTGGTTCAAAATATATCCATCACAATTAATGTCTAAACTTAGGTTTAGTTAGTTATTGACCCCTCAAATTTCAAGATGACATTTCCCTAGATAAGGTAAAATAATCAATCATCTACATGAGTTGAAATCTTCTCTTAGCTTCGATTATATGGAAATCTCTACTAATGGTGCCAACCACGTGAAGGTGGGAGGTAATTTGACACCACTTACCTAAAAAATATATGTTAATATGTAATTAAATTGAAATGTATATGTAATATCTAAGAAATAAATAATTTTTTAAAAAATTAAACACATTTGCATTTGAGAAGTCAACATACCTTAGGAGTTTAATCTAAGGAACCACTAGGGTCAGCTCTATTATTTATAAGAAAGAATTACTTCATGATAAAATTCAAAATCCTTCCATAGAGTCCTTTTTAATAGAATACCCTGATATTTGTGCAATTGAACATTTTTTATAAGAACCAAATTTGAATAATGGAGTATCTTCTTATGTACTTTATAGTCTTCAAATAACCATACATTTGGATTTTTGATAGGATAGTGTCAAAGCCAAGTTTCAGTAACTAGCACAAACCTAATGTGATAGTGAATTTTTTCCCCATATATGACCATAGAAATCAATTTATGTTTTTCTAAACACAAGCACAAGTAGTATTCTATCCCCTCCTCATTATCCTCATCTAAAATAATGCATAGACATGCCCTACATTATAAAATAAACCATGTTTTAATAACATGATCTATTGATATATTTACTAAGTTTAGTACATGTATAAAATAAATGTTAAATAAATGGATGTACCTAGTTTCACTAGATCATTTACATAGTCAAAGACATGTGATGATGTTATATCTGTAAGTTTTAATGCTAGTGGAACTTGATAAGTGTGAATTAGAACTAGATTCCTACAACTCCATTCATCCACCCATTCTTATGACTCATACTCATTCTAAACAAAGTCAATGCATGTAAAAAAGATGCATGTCATAAAACTCATATGATCCATATAATAACCTGTGTTTAAGCTATGAAATGAGTGTAACTCACTAAATCCTATTACTATCATAAAATTTTCATAAATTTCAAATTGTTCATCCTCCATCAGCCATAAATATCTATGAATAATGGACTTTTGTTGAGAAAAATCACCCATATTTTTGTTACACAATTCAAATATGTTTTTTGCATCTATCAAATCAATGACCACTTCAAAATTCAACTCCTCTTTTTCAAGTTATCTTTTAACACATGTTCTTGCACCATTATGCTCCCCTTTTCCATGGCCTGCTTTAGTGAAATTCAAAATATGTTGTACACTAGTGGTCACATGCATCTTGCTTAGCCATTAAAACATCTATGCATTCTTAAATTGTGAGGTACAATTATCTGACCAAATGTAATGTTTATTAAAATTAATGTTCCTTTCACTCAACTTACCATAAAATATTTGAAAATAACCTTACACATACTCTAAAGAATGTGTTTGATAATCACTACCATAGAAGTGGTACTACCTTAATATTTTTTAATCATGAGTTGTATTATTAGGTGAATACATGAATATTATATGCAAAAAAAGGGAAACCTATATTGAATTATAGTACTATGACTGAACCTCTCTTTGTGGTTTTAATGTGTAATTCTCTACAAAGTCAACTACTCAAATAATAATACCAAGCAAGAATGTGCCTTTACTCAACTTGAATTATTCATCTAGCTATCGATATTTATGTGTATGCCTTGCATACTCATATACAATTTCCTCCTTGAATTTATCCATAAATTTGGAAATATGTATCTGTTTTATAAAAATCTTGCACTTTTTATATTCCTTTCCATATTTTACTTGATATGCCATAAATTTAAATTTACTAAAACCAACCAATTATTGTCCAATTTTAAGTGTACTCTACTCAAGGGTACAATTTCTCAATTTTGTAAATCTACCAAAAAGGTTGAAAGTTCCATCCAAATATGCCCTATCATTAAGAAATTATCTATCTCATCTATTGCTTGGTCCAAAATCTAGGTCATGAAATACCCATGAGATTGGGTAATTCCAAATAGGAAGATGGTAATAATGATGGCCTTTCATACTTCATTTTAGGAATAATTTGGGATCATCATAATGCATGAATATAGGTATTTTACTTCACTATTGAGTCTACATGAAATAATCTCAAAGAGATGTAGCTTTAGCATTGAAAGTTTAATGTGGGATTATTAGATAAAGGTCTAATTGCCTAGAGTTGTTAACATTTCTTATATGTTATGCTCCCCTACTTTATAAATATAAGGGAAAGGGTATTTCAATATTTGAAAATAAAAACAAAAATAGAGGGGGGAGTAAGGAAAGAAAAAGAGCCTCCACATTTATAATGAAATCAATGTATTAACCATTGAACCAAGTGCCCTTGCCATAGTTATACCACTATGGAATGAGTTTCACCAAAATTTATATCTCTAGGAACACACAATGGGAAGAGTCTGAGGAAATAAGTGAGCATGCATCAACTATGAAACCTCACTAAATATAAGTACTAGAAGCTTATAGTAGATTAAAATAAACCTCCAATGGTAACTTAAAGACTAGCACACAAATTAAAAATAATATGAGAAATGAAAGACTTCACAAAAGGATTATAATAGACAAGCACATTATAACCATAACATACAATTAATGTAAAGGTGTTAGTCCAATTAATCTAACATTAACAATCATTTAAGATGGAGATGAAAGATAATTTGAAACACAAAAAAAGCATTTTGTAGAAAACTAAAATTGCATTCATTAAAAAAACAAGTGTTGTTACAACAATATCGATCATGGCCAAATTTTACAGTTCAAAGGGATGAAGGAGAAAATAGATGAAATTTTGGCTTAAATATGACAACACTTTTGAGTAAAATCTAGTCAACCCTTAAATTATAATATGACTTTGCCTTTTATAGATAAAGATGAGATTCACCTCCAAATAGTGTGAGATTACCATCGTGGTCCATTATGGCCATTCATGGTATTTATAGTCATAATTAAAATTTCAAAACAAAATCCTTCTCAAGCCATCAAAACTATCTATGGGTGACCACTTAATTGATACACAGTGGTAAATTTAAAGATTTGGATCCAAACTACTTTGAACTTGCATACCCTAGCCTCTAGTACAACTACCATGAGGTTAAATTATTGGTCCAATTTAGCAATGTTCATTAGGGGTTCTTTGAATATTATCTCAATCTGAGCCACTAATCTCTAGGACACCTAAAAGGGAGCCTCCATGGATACCTAAAACTCTAACACCTTATTGATGCTTATCATAGACTATGTTGAAAGATCAAAAACTACCTAGGAACCTTCCCTATTCATTTTGGTGACCTTATTCCTCATGACTTAGTCAAACTAACCTAAGTGGACTCCAAACTCTCCCTTGTCAAGTAGGGTGCCATCTGGGTGGAACAACATAGAGATATTGAATTATTTGAAGTATGCTAATACATTTTTATTTCCCTCTTCCAAGGGTCCTATTATGGTTCAAGCCATAGACAACCATTCCTCTATATCTATTTTTCATTTTCTTGGCATACATTTGATATAATCCCAAGTCTAAATTTCAATTTTGAGAACATACCTTTATTGATTATCACTAGCATCTTCCTATATTTCCCATCAATATCTATGATCCTCTCCATATAATCTTGAGTTTACTAGATGAGCATATTGGTCTCTACCATAGTCTACACCACCTTCCATAGAATTAATAAACATAGTAAGAGGGCATTCTTAATTTGCCTAATTAACCTGATGGGGAAGGAGATCTTTACCTAGGCTTCTAGTGTCTAAAATTGAATTTGTATATACTTGATGATATTATTAGACATGTGATGGGTTGCCTAGAGAATGGAGAGTGGATCCTTAGATAACTTTTCCTCCCCAAGGGAGGTCCTCACTTTGGTGAGGGAGAAAAATCCTACTAGGTTTACCAGACTATTGGGTTCCCCTACTATATGAATTTATATGTTAGGTTACTCTTCATGCTTCTCTTGGTTTAATCAAAACTCCACTATACATCTAAATCATCTTGGATTGTCATCTCTAGTGATTATAACCATGGAACTATCCCTTGGGTTCTATTATCTATTGGAGGAGTGGTATAGATGGTGGTGAAGGGTAGAGGGTGAGTTAGAGGGGCAATGGATGAAGTGAAAGGGGCTAATGAGGAAATTACTGAAGGAGGAAGGGCCATGGGAGAAAAGGGAGGAATGATGAATATGGAAGTACAAAAGAACATTTGTGCCTACCATTGATATTGGGTCATACCAACTTGAGTGATAATGACTCCTAAGAGAGGGGTATTCATTAGAAGAAAAGAGATTGGCTAGTTAATTCCAAATTCTTGGGTGCCAAGGGTAATGGAAAGAGTGGGTTGGGGAGCAATGTGCATATCTACTATGAATGGTGTTGGAGGGACCATAGAGGGTGATAGAGGAGGATTCAGGGCTTGATGTATTTGAAATAAATTCTAAGGGTGAGTTGCATTCTAATTCTTATTAGGTCTCTTAATTGGGTCAAACCCAAATGTCATCGTAGAAGGACTAAAAGGGATAGTAGTAGTCATGGGGGTTGACTATAGAGGTTTTTAGACCACTAAAGGGGGTGATGAGATGATTGAATGGGGTACCAAGATGGTTCTATCCATTTGAAATACACTTTTAAAGGTTGTATCCATGATCACTGATAGAAGTGTGATTATAGGTACTTATCTTAGAGGCATGTATAATAAAGGTACAAATGAGGTTCTAAGTTGGGAAATAGATGGGGTGAAGGGAAACAAAGAAGTGAGGATACTCGAGAGGAATGAAGCCGAGGGGTGAAAAATGGAGGGGGTATAATAGGGAAGAGGAGAATAACCACTTGAGGATATTATGCAAGAAGAATTGAGTGGTGTCATGAGATGGAGATGGAAGTTGGCAGGAGTGAGGAGAGGAACCTAGAAAGTGGTAGGAGTGAGGGGTGGAACCTACGCTAGTGCTTGTTAGGATCCCTAATTTTCACTTACCTTGATACTTATACTAATATTGAAACTTAGGGTCTATAAAACTTGGGGTTGAGGTGATGGTGGTGGAACTACTCATGCTTGAGCCAACTAATGCCAACTTATGTGGGTCTAGATTAGATGGGGCTAGGATACTAGAACTACTAGAGGAGATAGAAATGGAGCTAGATCATGAAGAGTGGGTGTTTCTTAAGGAAGAGGAGGTGAAATATCTTGAAATATCCTCTTAGAAATCATGGGAAGAGTTAGGGTGACATCCTTTACAAAATGATTGGTTATTGGAAGGGGTAAAAATGGGCTTAACTATACTTTGAAGGAGTGGACACTACTAGAGGAGAAGGAGAAGGCAGAGCTAGAGCATGAATAATGGGTGTTGCTTAAGGAGGAGGAGGTGAAATACCTTGAAATATCCTCTTAGAAATCATGGGAAGAGTTAGGGTGACATCCTTTACAAAATGAGTGGTTGTTAGAAGGGGCACAAATGGGTTTAACTAGACCTTCTCTCCCTTATTCTTCTTTTGATCTATAATTTAGGCCAAAACCTCTTGGTCATTCATAGTGTTTAAGCATAGGTCATCATACTCCTCTAATTGGTAGCTATAATTTATATTGAGGTGAGTCAAGTAATTTTCCAAACGAGCCTAGATCATGCCATTTAGGTCCTAATACCACAACTCAACTCTCCCTAGAGTGAAGGAATCTTGTTTAGTCACCCTTTTCTAGAGAGGAGGGAATCCCTTATAGAAATGGTGTCAAATGGAGATTGGAAGAAGTGGGTATGCCTTCTACTAGTGGCCTATGTAAAATTTGAAAAAACCTTCCATCAGATGGTATGTGATCTCCTACTCTACAAGGTGATCTAAGATGAAGTATGGTAGGTTTAAGGGATAATTGAGAATGCTTATGACTCAAATCATGATGTCTTCTTGGTATTAATAGTAGTCATTGATGGCTACTTTGGTGTCTTTCATTTCCTTTGATAAATGTGGCCTCATTGATCATGTTGTGCACCACTAGGTATAAGTGCTCAAAAATATCCCAGATATGGTTCAAATACTCATAGACATATATATTATAAAAGACTTTATGTATGGATGAGCCCTTTATAACCCATGTAGGAAAAATAGATGGCTTGAAAATGAGCATATTGTAGACCACATCTATGTGATAAATCATCATGTAGAAGTTTTAACCTACTCAAGAATATAATATGGAATTAACCAACTTAAATTTAATCATCCCTCCCATGTCTAAATATTTAGAGCTAGTGATGATCATATAGAGTAGGGGCACCCATAATTCATTAACTTGTAGGTGGTCCAGAGCCCTAAACAATTTGTTCAACATAATAATACCCACTTATACCTCCTCCTAGAAGGTGTAAATTGTGTATGAATTGATGTATTCCTTTCTCACCCACTTAGCATATATATTATTATCCTGATCTTGTAGTACCTCCTAAATATGGAAGGTGTTTGTCAAAGTTCGTACTACCATAACATCATATTGTAAGGTGAAATCTATGAGGTAGTAATATGCCTTGTAGGCATTTGTGGAAATGCCAATGATTTGGTGTTGAGAGTTGGTTGAGAAGACTTAATCATGTAATTTATCCTACACTAACCTAGTGGTGAGGAGTAGGTTTCTAAATAAGTTAGCATAGGGGAACATCTTAGGTTTAGTTGTGGCCTTGTGAAGACTTTTTTTCTTATAATCTTGAAGGGTGTCTTCAAATTGAGCATTTTAATCATTGGCATAGCTCAAGTCCTTAGGTACCTATTCGATAGTTTTGAATATGTCATTATAATGATTGAATTAGGTCAAACATTTTGGGAACATGAAATAGCTATATTTAGGTTTAGATTTCAGGTTTGAGGAGGATACAACCATTGTAGTGAAGTGAGCACCAATATAAAATTATTGAGTGTAGGGGAAAAATGTAGAGGTATATGATGGGAATAAGAAAGTAAGGAGTTGATTTTCTCTTGAGGATATATAATGATAACTATAAAGGAGCCTTCCTTAGGATATTTATAAAAGCATGTATTCGTCCCCCTGTATTAATGGCATTTATAATATTGCTTGTTGTGGATTAAAATTTATGTTGGTGGCTTGATCTCCCCTTTTAATTTCTAAATCCATAGTTAATTTTAGAGCTCATGATCCTATGCTACCAACCATATTTAGTAATGGAAATGAGATGTTTTAAAACTATCTAATTGGGCCCACCTTTCTATTTCATTAATTCCCAATGCATGGTAGGCACATAGTCACTTATTTGTGTGAATCTTAGACCATCTAAAGACACCTTCACTTCTCCTAGACTGACTTAGGAACTTACAAGGTTCATGACAAGATGTTCTTTAGGTAATACATAGGCACTTAGTCTTGGGTCTTAACATGAAATTATATAAAAAGACTCATATACCATAAGTAATAATATAGACACACTAAACACAACCTAACTAAGCTAATAACACCTAAATAGATACCTTGGAATGACTAAAAGACACACCCTAGGCTATAAGGCCTTCTTTTCTTTGTACATGGATTCATGGGCTTATAGCCTTGTTGACTCTATTTTTAGAGCATAAATTTATTTATATTACTAATAAAACAAAAATAAAACATGATTTGAGTACCCATTAAGGACTTATACATCATATCCAATATTCACTTAGGGTTACTTTGTATGGATTAGTGCTACTATAGATTGTGTCAAACCTAATTAGGTCTCTAAAGTACCCTATTTTGGGGTTGCAGAGAGTTTTAAGGGGATTTGATTATTGTAAAAATATGGAAGATGTTATTTATCATTTATAACCTATCTAAACATGAATCAATCATAACATAATCATAAATCATCCTCTAGTCACCTTATCTCAGTCTACTTGGGCATACAAGGCTAAAAACAAGGTTAATCTTAGAAGGTAGACTTACCCATCAAGTTGAATCTTGAAACTTTAGATAGTAAATTCACACATTAAAATCACAAGGATTTCAAATTTTTGTAATTTTCTACATATGGATGCTGAGATCAATAAAGCCCTAGTTTGGGCACAGTCAACATACAAAATAAGCTATAGAGAGCATCCTAAGTGTCAAGAATTCAAATAAATTTCCTTGAGATTGTTTTTGTCTCTAATAAAAGTTTGAGCACTCATAGTTAAGAAAAAAACCCCTTAACCATTGACTATCAAAATTGAGCTTGATGCCCTGTCTGGTATGCACCTACAGTCATGAGAAAAGCATTAACAAAACACATGAAATTATCCTTCAATATTCCATATTTTAATTCCATGTTGAAATAAACATGTTACATCTATTTTGGTCAAAGACATCACTCATAAAAACTAAAAAAATCAACTTAGACACCAAATCGCTATTCTTAGACCTTACACAACTACCTCTAAGAATGGAACTAACAACTTTTCCAAACAAATAAGATTCTAACTGACCTAAATCTTGTTCAACCAACCTAAGATCACATGGAATATGATCTATAAAACTATTTTAGATGCAAATATATACAATCTTGGACTTGAGACATGTTTAGGCCTTATTACAAGCTTAATAGACATAATCTCAAATTTGAAAATTTGAACACCATAGTTTTGGATGGAAAACTAACTAAGCATATCAAAGCAACCTATACTCAACCAAAAACAATGAAAATAAATTAAAGACATGAAGATTCTCCTACATCACATCTTCTCAAGTATTTCTAAGAAATTATTTTATTATGCCACATGTCATCTACTTATTGGTTCTCATGTTAATGGTTAGCACCTAAGTATAGCCTTGTACTTCATGTTATATCCTTAGGAGTGGTGAGGTGTGATTTAGGTATATGTAACATCCTCTAATTAGTTTTAATATCCATTTGTACTTCATTCTGACCATCTTGAGGCCTTAGGTGGCCATATACTAATATTATTGGTTATGCTACATGGCACATTTTATGTAGGCTAGGCTCCACTGGGTTCTGAAATATTTGACAAGACTAAGAGACTAATTGATCTGACACCTCACTACATGGCACATTATGAGTGGGCTAGGATCCCCTAAGATTTTAAATATTTGATAGGACTATGATACTAGCTGATTTGACACCTTATTACATGACATGTTCTAAGTGGGCTAAGATCCCTCCAAACTCTAACATATCTGATAGGACCAAGAGATTGGTTGATTTGAAACCTCATTTCATGGAATACTCTAAGTGGGTCAAACTTCCTTGGTCTCTAACATCTTTGATAAGATTGGGAGACTAGCTGATATAACACCTTGATATGTGGCACACTTTTAGTGGGTCAAGCTCCCTTGGGCTATGACATCTTTGACAAAATCAGGAGACTAGCTGATCTGACACCTCATTACATGACATGCTCTGAGTGGGTTGGGATCCCTTCAAGATTTGACATATCTAACAAGATCAGGATAATAGATGATCTAATACCTCACTACATGTCACACTCTAAGCGGGCTAGACTCCCCTTAGATCTAACATCTCTAATAGGACTAAAAAACTAGTTGATCCTGATACCTCACTATGTGTTGTAAAATAAGTAGGCTAGACTCCTATGAGCTTTGACATCTCTGATAAGATTAGGGGATTGACTGATCTAATACCTCATTATGTGGTACACTCTAAGTGAGACATGATATCCTAAGCTCTGACATCTCTGATAGGATTGAGAGACCAATTGATCTGACACCTCATTATGTGAGATCTTCTATAGCGGTCCATTTGTTCCTATAAAACCCATGAAAAAAGACTAAGTAAAAATGAAAATACATGAAACCCATTAATAAGTTACCCAAACACCATTAAGTCTTCAATTTGATATGTAATATGTTGGGTTTGTTACTCTGGGATATAATTGAAAATCCAAGAACTTATTTTGAAATTCAACCTGTAAGGTTAGTGATCTAAATCCTTAAAACAAGAAGCCTACCTTAATCATAAAATAAACAAGTGTTTCCATTATTTAGGAAAATTGGGGTGACATAAGATTTTAAGGACTTGGTTTAAATAAAGTCATTTAGAATGAAATAAGGGATCTAGGAGCTATGGTTTTGATAAATTTTAAAGGAGAGGTCCCCCATTTCTATAAAAAGGGGGCATTTTGACCACAATAAATGGTGACTTCTATGGGGAAAGTGATGATAAATAATTAAAACCCAATCATTTAATTTTATTCCCCTACATAGAACACAAATTTTAAGAGATATATTCATACATAAGAGAAAATAAGGAACTAAATTCATGTAATATCAAATGTCAAACTAATTTTTCATCTTATAGGTGGCCACTAGTGTGTGTAAGAAGTGATTTTCAAATTTCCATTTTATTCTAGACTCTATTCTAGCAACACAGGTTAGACAGGCTATTAGGCTCCTTTAAGGGTATTAATGGCTTGGAGGGGGATGGTGTGGGCATTACTCTACTGCTAGATGGGCATACATTCCTTGATAGAGAATACCTCTAATCCCATTTAAGGTCTTAATCCACTTTTAGTTAGGCCAAAAAGCCTATGCTGAAGGTTTCCTATATGGACCTTTCAAAGAAGACTCAAAATTTAGATTTTACATGTTCTCTTATCTTTTCAAAGATTCCTTGTGATAATATTTTTTTTAGTCTCATCTATTGAGGGTTCATGACTAAGCCAAGGGTGAAATGATGATGAAGAAGCCCTGAATATCCAACCAATATTTGATTAGCTTGAATAGTCTTATATTTTCATGAGATATTACATTAAGTGCAACTTGGTGGTTTTATTATGATGTGGGATGTTCTAAAATCCACTTGTTTCTCTTAGAATCACTAGCCTCCTAAATATAAAATGTAAAAAGTTCAATCACCATCCTGACTTACTTGGATTGAAGATTTAATTTGGGTCTTATTACTTCTCAACAATTTTTCTTGGGATTTGACCATCACATGGAGTGGATACCATCTGAGATGAGTGTTATAGTAACACCATAAAAACAAGGAATAAACCAAAGGAAAAAATCACAAAACAAAATCAAACACATGACAAAAATGAACACATAATAAAATCAAACCTATCTAATATATACATTACCAACCCTTGTTCGAATCATTTATAAATTGCACTAGATGGGAATATTGAGAAATAATGTTTCAAGAATTATCTTTTTACTGGTAATGGTAGGTTTCTACCCTTGAGATCCTTGAGGTGGAAGACATTCTAACGTAGGATTTTAGCTATTTGGTATGGGCCAATCTAGAAGAGATTGAATTTTGAATGTTGGTATTTATTTTCATGAGCCTTTTACTCCCACATTAGGATTAAGTTAGATATTCAAAAGTTATTGATCTTACCTCTCTTATCAATGACTATATCCTGATGTTTTTTGAAGCTTAAAAGACTTTCATCCCAAGCTTATTCTAACTAAATTATGTCTAGGAGTCTAGAATTCATTATCATTTGGTTCCATGAATTGTTGCATCAATATATAATTTGATAGCCTGAGAGTGACTAGCATGATCAGACCCAATCTATAAATTAGAAGTAAAAGAGAGCTTTTAAGGGTTTGTTTATGCCTACTGTAGTCTGTCCATAGATCAAACTTTACCAATAAGTTACATTCTTAGGGCTTCTCTCTATATAAATTCTTGATGTCATTTATTAAATTTTTATTGATAGACTTCCCAAGATTTTCTCTTGTGGGTAGTGATTAGATGAGAACCTCAATATGATACCATTATCATAGGTCCATTCTATGAATTATGTATATTGGAAGATAGGATTGTTATCACACACCAAGGTGATGGGGACCCAAAAACGGGTGGTTATGGTGTTTTATAGGAACTTAATGACTTTGGAAATAGTTCTTCTTTTAGTTAAAACTGCTTTAGACCATCTCATGCAATAGTCCATGCTCATGAGGACAAACTTATAGCTGGATAATGAATTGGGGTTGATGAATCTGATAATATCTAATCCCCATTAGGAAAATGGTGTTGAATCCATGATGGGTTGTAGTGGCATTGATGCATGGGGATCCCTTAAGTAAAGGTCTAACACTAATAAAAAAAGTAAACATGGGCATGCATATCTTTGAATAATGTGGGATAGTAGTAGCCTACCTAAAGAACTTTATCAGTCATAGTGTTTAGTATAAGATGACCAACTCCCAGTTTTTCATGGAAAATTTCCATTATTTATTTGGCTTCCTCTTGTGACACACATAGGAGGTAGATCCCTTTATGGTTCCTTCTGAAGAGAACTCCCTTATCTAACATGTATTATACAACCTTTAACTAGACGGCTCTCTTATGTATATGTTTGAGTCCTAGATGTGTGTTTCCATAGAGTACAAAGTGCATGACCATGGTATAAAATTTGATTGTATCACTCTCCCATGGTTTACTTGGTTCATAGTTATTATTGGATCTATATGAGTTATTAATTGGATGAGGCTCTATCCTCTGACTAATTTGGATGGTTTGATTTATAAATAATACTCTTGCAATTTTTTCATCCATCAGCTTCTACATTCACCCAACTCATTCTACCTTAGCATCTACTTTATTAATAGGCTCAAGAAAATTTTGTGCACTCTATTCTTTAGGATGTAGTGTCTAAAGTTATTCAATACCTTGACCAAGGTGTAGGCATGCTTGTCCAAGGTAGAATGTCTCAGCTTGACATCCTTAAGATCAGTGCTCATAAGAGTAACAAGGTTATCTTATCCATGCAATATTTAGGTGAGACACACAATAATGGTGTGTTTAGAAGAAAAGGGGTAGATATATAAATCTTACATATAGTCTAGGCTGATGAGAACTAGGGCTTGTATAATGGTGTCTTTGATATCCTAAAAAGCTTTCCTTGATTTGGCATGCCAATCTACTTTTGGGTGATGTTTTAACATAACATTTAAGGATTTTACAATTTTAAAAAATCTATAAATAAACTTATTCACAAAGTTAATTTTCCAAAAGAAGGATTTTAGTTCTTTCTTACTATTAGGTAAAGGTAGTTTATAAATTACATCCACTATTTTAGGATTGATAACAATACCTTATTTTATGATAATGTGATTGAGAAGGTTACCTTCGGTGATAAGAAACATGCTCTTCTTTAGGATTATGGAAATTCCATACCTTATGCATATTTTGAATACTTTCTCTAAATTGTGTACATGATCTAACCTCTATTTTAAAAACACAGTTAGGTTATCCATATAGATAATTATGCATTTACCAACCAATCCTTCAAAATAAAAAACCATCACTCTTTAGAAAGTTGTACTAGCATTGATCAACCCAAAGGGAATTAGTTTATAAGTAAATGTGCCCCACTTAGTAGTGAAGTCAGTCTTGGCCCTATCTTTAGAATTAACCAAGACATAGTTGTATCCCAAAAATCCATCCAAAAAGGACATCATATAGGACCCTTTTACCATTTGTATTAATTCATCAAGTGAAGGCTATAGGTAATTATCTTTATTTGAGGCTTAGTTTAAGTTTTGAAAGTCTACACATAGGTGGATTTATCCATTTTTATTTCACACTGGCACAAGGTTGGCCACCTAGGTGGAGTGGTGAACTAGGAAAATTATACCCACATAAAGTAACTTATGGACTTCCTTGTGTATTAAGGGATCTATGATTGGGTTTACAATCCTCTATCTTTCCCTAAATGATTTATGATTAGGTTTTAGGGGGATAGTGTGAGTGATCACTCTCAAGTTGAAAACCTTAAGGTCTCCATAGGTCAAATAAATTACATATTTATACCTTAGAAGTAACCTTCACAACTGGTCCAATTTGTAGTCCATCCAATCAGGTCCAACATTGACCATCTAGGTATTTTCTATAGGGCCAAGGTTGATGAGTCAACACTTTTGGTCCTTGAACTTGAGGTTTTTAACTTGAAAGGTGGGGTATAAAGTATTGAAAACTCTTTACAACAAAATAATTCCGTTTGGGATCTAATTCTTATGAATATTAAGGATCCTATCTTTATCCATCTCATTCCCTAAGTTGTCTCTATCCTTATCATCTATAACTTGTGTCTCAAATATTCCCTCATTACTAAGAAATTAGATGATGTATTGGTCATCCTCAAAGACCTAAAAGTTTGTCATGTTTTTAGGGATAAAGGGACAAGTTACATATATAAATCTTACAACTCAGTATCATTTAGGGGGTTAGATTTACTAATGCATATGCTAGTGAGTTGATGACTTGGTTTTCCTCACATGGAATAAAGATGATATTAAATTCATTAAACATATTGATTAGGTCCAAATACATATGATTATACCTCTTGAGGTATGATATCTTGAATTAAAATTTAGTCCTGATTTAGTTGAAAACTAGTTTAGAGTCACTAAATACTCTTATTTCATTTTCCTTGTTCAATGCAAATTGTAATCCTAGGATTAGTGCTTCATAATCTATCAGATTATTTTTTAAAGGAAATTGTAACCTATATGATGATAAATGTTTCTTCCCTAGGGGGTATATAAGTAAAACAATGACCCCACTCCCTTGTTTGGAATGTGATTCATTTATATAGAGAGGCCATAGGTCAAGTGGGTTTGGGTGATGGCTATCTTGGTATTTGGGCATTTTTATGCTCAGCATGTAGATTCCTAGGTCTAAGGATACTATGTTTACTTTATCAATAATAGCATTGTACTTGGTTATCATGTGTTTCATGTGAGGTTATTTGTCTACTTGGTATTGGTTCAATACTCCCCTCTATGGTAACCATATATGGGATAAATCTATGTCCATATACCCATTTAAGGATTTAGACCAATCTCTACTAAGGAGCATGCCATAAGATTCAAAAATATCCACCACTTGGATGTTTATGAACTGTTAAATCATAGGCTCAAACTCCAATTTTATGTGTACATTCAATAATTCCCTTATAAATTTCACTTTAGACTTGTCGAGCTGGACCACTACCTTATCTGACTTTATAGGGACCAACCTCAGCTTCTCACATATGCCTACAAGAATTACATTGGTTTAGGCTCCTAAATATACTAGGAAGTAATTTATATTTTTTCCAAATAGCCAAATGGTTAAGAGGAAAGGGGGAATCTCCATCTTATTGTTTTGAATGAGCACATTAGTGTGGGTTTCTCTTAGTTTTAGTTGGGTAGGCTAGGTCAGGTTTTGAGTTAAGGATTTTAGCAAGAGATCATATTACTCAGTGATTTGAGAAAGCTCATGAAGTGTGATGTTGGATTTGATATTATTCATGTCTTTTCCTATGTTATAACCCCATTTACATTGGACTAATAGAATATCCATAGGAGTCTTAGGTTCTTAAGGTCTCAGAGTTGGGGGACCATTCCTAGCATTTTGGTTAGGTAGGGTTGCACCATTGTTAGAAGGATTTGATGTAGTAAGGGGATCTTGTAGTTGCCTATTATTGAGGGCATAGTTTCTCCTCTAGAATTTTTGAAATGCTTGCACCTCACTAATACCCTCCTCTGACTCATTTTATTCTTAGCTAGGGAAATCCATGGTCTCCAACACCATAATAGTGCTAAGGGATTTACCCATGTTAGATGATTTAGGGTGTTTGGGGACCACCTCATATTATTCCATTTCCTTTTATCAGATCTCAAAATTAGAACCAAACTTTATGTAGTCTAGTTCCCCATGGGTTGTCATGTTATGCAATTGGAACTAGTTAGGTAAGGCTATCTCAAAGATATTAATTCATTGAAAACTATTGGGTGAGGGTTACAGGGGATTATGAAGAAGGTTATAGTTCCTAATTGGTGTTTGATATGTGAAATTTTTTCTGGAACTCTTTTTATTATAGTTATTCACCTACCTTTGTAACCCCAACAAATCATTGCTAAGTTTTTGTACCATTCACTGAATGGCATTAGACTCATCCTTTGTGGACTCTTAGGGTATAATTTGGGTATTTTTAGCTATTGAAAATGTCACCTTGTGTGGTATTTGAGGATTAAAATTCATGCCCCCCTCAATTAAAAAAACCTAGTTGTTGGTTTGAAGTGGGATGACCAAGTGAGAGTTGATGCATTACCAGGAGTGGTTGAAGCATTGGGGAATTTTGATTGATGTTAGGAAAGAAGCTCAATGTGAGTATCTATGGTAACACATTAAGAGTGGGGAACATCATATGGACTTGGGGGTTCAATTGCCTATCTACCTTGATGGCTCCTACATAATCTAGGGATAGGTCTATTATTGTTTGATCTCTCTTCAAAAACATGGATGTCCAAAGGTCCTATTGACCATTTTGACCACAAGTTAAAATGGGTCAACCCCCTATAGTAAAAAAAAGACATAGGGGTATAATATAATGTTATAGGGTGTTTTATACTTAATTTTATGTCATTTAATGTCATATTAGCCTTGGTCATGGTCTAATTTAGTCCTTATGTCATTTTGAGTCACTTAGGGGTCATATATGAGTCATTAAGTGAAGTGGTATAGTTTTGAAGGTGTCCACATGTTCCAAATTTACTTAAAACATCCAATATATTAGATTACTTGTCAAGAATATCAAGACTAACTGAAATTTGTAGGTTCCTAACTAAAAATCAAGAAATAAGTGCAAAAGAGGGAGATTCAAAAGTTATACAGCTTATGAGAGAGAGTGTCACATGGGAGAATCTTGTGGAATGGATCTTAAACTTCCTTGGACTCATTTACAAACTTGTAATGATTTTAAAGTACCAAAAATGGGATAAAACTATTCTATCTCTCCATCACTCCACTAAGGAAATAGATTTAGTTAGCAAGTTTCTTCTTAGTATGGCTAATAGGAGGACTTCTAGGTCAAATTATATTGTTGGTGGATAGTAAACTTGGTAAAATTAAAATTCCTATTTATAGTTCAAGGATTGGATTCCTATACTTTATTAACCATCCTTAACAAATTGATTATCCATTTATGCTTGTTATTTCCCACACCTTGTAGATTTTGCTCCTATTTGAGCTAGTCTATATAGCTTAGTTTATGAATTTTATTTTAAGGATGTTGAATCCATTATATTATGTCTCCCATGCTCAATTTAATTATTGGAAGTAACTTGATGGTTCAAACAACTCAAATTACATGTTGATGTCAGCATATGAGGTTGTAGTCAGATTTCACCACTTATAGAAGGTTTATTTCTCTGAAATGGTTTCATGTGAATGTGATATGGTGTGATTAATGTTTTTTAATTTCATATTAGTCACCTTATTTCCATTATTTGTCTTACAAGTTCATGCATTGATCAAACACACAGTCACATAGGTTATACAATCAATCTTCTACTTGTTTCTAATTGCAATCATGGTGTCTTGAGGTTTGAAAATGTTCATGAGAGGTATATGAAGAGTTTAAATATGTTTAAAATATTATTGAAGCATAAAATATCAATAAAAAGTGCTTAAAACACCATATTATAGACTGTGATAGTCAATACAATATTTATACACAATCATATATCATTAGTGTGCATCTATAGTAGACTAAAGACATTGGGATGGAGGTATGGAAACACATTATAAGAATTTAAAGGTGAAAGGAAAAAATTTAAATTATTTTGATAAGGTATAAACTAGTTTAAATCTCATATACCATATAAACTAGTTATCTTAACCATCACTACCTAGTTTGCATCTATTTTAGCTTGTACAAGAGGGTAAGAAAATTAAACTGTGAGTTTTTAATATTGATTCAAATCCTTAAAGGTGGGAAGGATGTATTGAGAGGTGTTGAGACAGGTCTAAACATAAGTTAATGTCCATATATCTTTCATACTACCCATAGTCTCATTCACTATTTGCATATGGGATTGTCCACCTACAGGTGGCACTGACAGAGACCTAGAAGATTTGTTCAAAGGTGTTGTCATATGACTTAAAACCATCCTTGAGATAATAATATGTTGAAGAGACTATAATAGGAATGTTTGAATCATTATACTGGTTGTTAGTATTGAAAGGCTACCCCAAATGAAGAGATTTGAGTTTAAGTACACAAACCCTAAAAACATCAAAATAGAGCTTTCAGTGCTTTTGGAGTTAATATATAACAATGTTACATAGAGTTTGATCAAGTTTTGATGCAAATAACTTGTATGCCTATCCTAGGTGAAGAGATATGAAAAAATAAATGGATTTATGACTAAAAGGGAATGATGCTCAAGGGTCTCCAAGTTGCACTTTTGTTCAATATGTTCATTTAGTGGTTTCTATAGATTTTAAACTTTCAAGTGTTTTCACAACCCAAAGTTAAAATATAGAGGAATATATTCATGATTGAGTGATACTATTGAGTTGAGAAGAAAATTTGTGTTTCAATAATCATAAAAAGGTTTGATTTTCAATATGTTAACCTCTAATCTATACCTACAAGTGCACCCTTTCTCAGAAAATTCACCTACAACTTGACTATATGTGATTCACCAAATCATGAAGTGAGTTTTAGGAAATGAGAACCTGCGTACTCAAGTAATTATTAATGGAGGGTGATTTTAGGTGATTTAAAAGACCTAAAGGTATTAATAACATTATACAAGTCTAATATCTACCTAAAAGACCTTTGTCTGTTCTAAATTAGTCAACTATAGTTGACAATGAGAAAGATTATGGTGTTTTAGAAGATGGTATAGTATGGGCATGACTTGGATAGATCAAAATATATGAAAAACAACCTTGGGAACCCTAATAAGGTATTTGGGAAATATCATAAGGCATAAAAAATGCAATACCACCTATAAGGGTCTCTCCCAAATAGGAAAACATAGTCAACAGTCCATACCAATCAAGTACAAGGTATGGTATGGAGAGGTTAGCAAGGGTTTAAATGATAGATATGTTTAAAAGGAATACATATTGTTTGTAAAAACCTAAAATTACTCTTATAAAATTAAAATAGGGTAAGGAAAACTTCTAATAATACAACCCATGTTAGGTTGTGGAGCTAAAAGCTTCAACTTGTTGCAGACATGGAGAGGTTGCTAAGTTCCAAAAGAACCAGCATCGACAGTATGACTGACGTCGGTCATGACCAATGCAGAAGGCAACCGAAAATAGCAAGAAGTCAGCCGACGTTGGTAGCACTAGGCAAGCAGGGACCGGCGTCGGTCCCCTGTGTGTTCTAGAACTGTTCGTTGCACAAATAGTTAGTTTAGTGAATGGAGTGTTTGCATGTAAAGGCTATTTTGAGTCTTGAGCTACGTGTTTATTATTAGTAAAATATAAGTCTAAGTTATTGTTTAAGTCTGGGATCTATTTATAGACCCATTGGCATGTATTGTAAAGTGTGCTAGGGAAGAGAACAAAGAGTGTGTTCCTCCTAGTTCCATTATTGAGCTAGAAAGGAAGGCAAGGAAGATCCTTTCATTGTGAGTATGGTCTGTTGAATTGTAGGTTGTAGGTTCATGGGAGATCAACTTGAAGTACTATAGAGTGCTTGGTGTACTAGCAGGGTTATTACTGACTGGTTGGAGAGGTGAACACCAATTCTATGTGTGAGTTGTGTGTTGGGATTATTTTTTGGTAGGAGAGTGTTTTGAAGAAGAATTAATATACACTTGAGGTGTGGGAAGCCTCTGTAAGGTGGAAGAGTGTGGCAGATCTTTATTGTATTCTTTTCTATACAAGTATTAATATATAAGAGTGTATATTGTCTCTCATATTCTGTGCTATTGGTGAATTCTAGTTACTTGTGTTTTTGGTTATTTTCACATGTTTAATTGCTTAAGTTTGGTAATCATATTGTGCTTTTTCTAAGGAGCAAGATCATAACAATTGGTACCAGAGCATGTTTGTTGTTCTAGGGGTACCTGACAAGTGGTATCAGAGCCTTGGTTGTAGGTTCAGAGCTTGATACCAACAAGTGGTATTAGAGCTTCAGGTCGGGATACTAACAGGTTGGATTAGATCTAGTTAGTGTGTTTTGATTACAGGTTACTCATAGGGATTTTTGTTTGAGTGGGAGTAGAGAAATGGTAGAAGACAGTAGACTATGAATGGAAAAGTTTAATAGCAGGAGGTCCAAGTTCAGGAATGGTAGAATAACCTGCTGGAGATGTGAAAAGAAAGAGCAGAGAAAAGAAGATTGTTGGTTGGTAGTAAATTAGCATGAAGGACATGAAGAAGAAGCAAATGTTGTAGAGTTTTTTACACAGGATGCTCTGGAATGTTCTTTGGATAAAGTAGAATCTAGGGTTTTAGATTCTGGTGCCTCTTTTCATGCATCCCCAAATAGGGTATTTTTTCATGAGTATGTCCAGGGAGACTTTGGAGAAATTTATTTAGGGGATGGAAAGCCTTGTCAGATGATTGGCAAAGGGAAAGTGACGCTGAAACTATAGATAGGTAACACATGGGTGCTAAAGGAGGTCATGCAGGTCCCAGTATTGGAGATGTGGCTAATTGCTTCAGGAAAGTTGGGTGATGAGAGATGCACAAGAACTCTCACATCGGATGCACTTGAATTAGCAGGTGGTAAGAAAGTAGGTACTCTTTATCTACTTGCTTATATTACTAATTCTTCTTCTATTGTGAAGACGTGGCTTTGTAGGCTTGGTCACATGAGTAAGAAGGAGATGCATGTTCTTGAGCCAAAGGGTATAGATCGAGATTTCTATATGCAGAAGAAGAAGGTAATGTTTCTTGAGGAATCCAATGTTCGTGACAAGAGCAAGAAAGCCTTGGTTTTCAAGGAGAAGATGACGGATAGGTATCAGTCATAGGGGCTAAGGAATTCTGAGCAGAGCAAGGGTGATTTGGACAAGGGTTTAATCCAAAAGGAGCTCATGGGTAGAAGTCAGTTCTCACAAGCAAAACACAGAGACCGATGTCGATAGAAAAACTGGCATCAGCGTCTAGACAGGGACCAACATCGGCTATGTGTAGACCAATGTTGATGACTTAGGGTAGATAAACACCAGTGTTGGTCAGGGAAGAATCGACGTCAGCAATGAGGCAGTCATAGGGAACTGACATCGGTCGGGTGCAGACTGGAATGTGACCGACATCGGTCACTGAGATGAATTTTGGGTGGACAGCAAGCTATCAAATAGTCTCAAGCACCCATATGAAGGACTTAAAGGGTAGGTAAGCCTCAAATTCATCATTTCCCTTCTTTACACTACTTGCTGCTCACTAATGGTAAAGAACTAGGAAGTTATTGAAGAAGCAGAATAGGTAGATCTAGGAAACAGTGGGAGCTTGGCATGGATGAGGATGTGATTCCTAGGAGAAGAACCAAATAGGGATTTATTGGTAGAGTTGCTAGCTGGAAGTAAGCACTGAGAGACGAATGGATGTTCAGGATGAAGAAGAACGGGAATGGATATGTGAGACGAAAGATCAGGGTATATGGTCTTGAGTAAGCTGCAGGGCAATGGAGGTTTGATCATTGTGTTTCTCTTTACCAGGTTGGATAATATTAGCTACATTATCCTATTACTGTATGATGTGCTTGTTGTAGGGTTAGATATATAGGTATTGCTAAACTAAAGGTAAATCTAGTTCAGGGGTGTGTCATGAAGAATCTGGGAGTAGCAAGATTCTTTGGCATGAGTGTGTTCTAGGGACATGCAAGGTCATATGTTAACTTTGTTTTAGGATGATTGTGTGAGACCGATTAGCATGTCGATGGTTGGACAGTTCACAGAACACGTGTCTTGATTCACATAATGAGGTTGAGTGCATGGTATGTACTAAACCTGAGTTTTCCCAAGCAGTGGGAGTTGTCAGAAAGTTGGAGCCAATCTGGGAAAGAAGCATTGGAGGGCAGTTCAGTGGATTCTTAAAGGGACCAGCAGCAGGTGCACATGCTATGCAGATTCAAGTTATTTTCTACATGGTTTGTAGATGCAAATGTGGTAGGCAATTTGGATGACAGGTTTTGCACTACAGGTTTTGTGGTGGGTAGTATTCAGGGGTGATCTTGAAGAGGGATACAGAGCCAAGGGAACAAACTAGACAGTGTACAAGTATAGGTATAGTTGCAGCTGTTTATCTCCAAGTGGGAGATTGTTAGGTTGTGGAGCTAAAAGCTTTAACTTGTTACAGACATGGAGAGGTTTCTGAGTTCCAAAAGAACCAGTGTTGGTAGTATGACTGACGTTGGTCATGACCAGTGCAAAAGGCAACCGGCGATGGCAGGAAGTCAGCCGACATCGGCAGCACCAGGCAAGCAAGGACCGACGTCAGTCCCCTGTGTGTTCTAGAACTATTCGTTGCATGAACAGTTAGTTTAGTGAACAAAGTGTTTGCATGTAAAGGATATTTTGAGTCTTGAGCTACGTGTCTATTATTAGTAAAATAGAAGTCTAAGTTATTGTTTAAGTCTGGGATCTATTTATAGACCCATTGGCATGTATTGTAAAGTGTGCTAGTGAAGAGAACAAAGAGTGTGTTCCTCCTAGTTCCATTATTGAGCTAGAAAGGAAGGCAAGGAAGATCCTTCCATTGTGAGTATGGTCTATTGAATTGCAGGTTGCAGGTTCATGGGAGATCAACTTGAAGTACTATAGAGTGCTTGGTGTACTAGCAGGGTTATTACTGACTGGTTGGAGAGGTGAACACCAATTCTATGTGTGAGTTGTGTGTTGGGACCATTTTTTGGTAGGAGAGTGTTTTGAAGAAGAATTACTATACACTTGAGGTGTGGTAAGCCTCTGTAAGGTGGAAGAGTGTGGCGGATCTTTATTGTATTCTTTTCTGTACAAGTATTAATATATAAGAGTGTATATTGTCTCTCATATTCTGTGCTATTGGTGAATTCTAGTTACTTGTGTTTTTGGTTATTTCCACATGTTTAATTGCTTAAGTTTGGTAATCATATTGTGCTCTTTCTAAGGAGCAAGATCCTAACAATTGGTACCAGAGCATTTTTGTTGTTCTAGGGGTACCTGACAACCCATAGTTCATATTTAAGACCCTGCATATACTGAGCTTGCCCATGAGGTTGTCTTGGGTTTTAAAGCATTTAGGGGGTCTAATGATATTTTAAAGAGATGAAAATTAACATATAACATAAAAATGACTTGGATAATCTATTAAAATAATCAATTTTGATGAGACAATAGGGGAATCACCCTTTATTTTGTTTGAGATAGAGGGTACTCCCCTAGGATGCAAACATGTAGGTTTTTAAAAAAAAAGATAATAAGGATGGTTGAGGGTTGATATAACATTTAAATAATATATATAAGGTTTATAAAGACATTAAAAAACATAGGTAAACCTTTAAAAATGTTTGGAATATGCCAGAATGTCTTAGACTCATAAATATGTAGGAAGACCTACTTGGTTTAAATTAGGCCTAAAGCCCTAGAGGGGTATGATTTCATTTCTAGATTTAGGTGAGAATAAAAAATGAATTTAAACATGTTAATTAAGTATTTTAATGTGTTTTAAATCTATTTTAATGAAAATAAAACTATAAAGAAACCCTATTTTGGCTCAAAACAAATTCAAGGTATGCAAAATGAAGAATAAAGCTTGAGAGGCTCATTTGAGATGCTCATGCCTACTTGGAGGTTATGAATGGGAATATAAGGATTTTGGGGATGTTTAAGGAAGTAATAAGAAATAAATTTGTGTAGTTTTTTTAATAACTAGATGTCATAATTGTATGAAACATCCTTAGAGGGTAAAAGTACTCTAAACCCTTCAAAACCCTTAGTAGTGACCCGATCGGCAAGATGAAGTAAGAGAGGAATAAATATGGAATATAATTACTTGGAAAATGATTTTAGGTTATATGGGACCCTCTAAGTATCCTCCCTATCATACTAAGTTGTACCTTAACTATACATATAAGATGAAAATTGGCTTTCTTTGACTATTTTTGGTTTCTTGCAGGTATGGAAGGGTTGCATAGGATGAAATAAAATTTGGGAGAGAAATTGGGTCTTGATATATAAGATAAATTTATTTCAAAAAAATATCTCAAAAGTGTCTCTGAAAGTGCCTTCATCTCAGCCAGTCAAAACTGGCATACTGGACAAGCTAGTGAGAGAGTGAAAAATTCAAGTGGGAGGCCTTTTAAGGACTTCCTAAGGAATATAAATCCATGAGGGGAATTTAAAAGTGTAATTAACTCCTATATATGGATCATATTGGAAAATTTAAGGAAACCTTAGTGCCAAGTGTGCATGGTGAGTGAAAGAGGAGTTATTTAGACTATAGGTAGTGATAGCTCATGTCCATAATAATCCTAATGATTAGGGATGAAAGAAATGAATATTATAGAATTTATATAACCCATAAATATAATTAAAATCATAAAATATATCCATATTAATCTATGGACATTCCAAGAAGGCCAAATGATGAAGGTAGTTTTATGAGTAAGCATTGAGGAGTTCTACGCCACATTTCAAGAGTTTCATGTTTTGACAGACATTTTTACAAGTATACCTTGCATGTTCTATTCCATATCAATATTTCATAAATTTTTAAATACTTTCATTATCATGACACATGTCCTAGTGACTCTTGGAATTCATTCTCTTCTCCTCTTTCTCTAATTTTATAAGTAGAAGCCATTTTGGCTCTTATAAGCTAATACCACACCATGTATGTCAAATCCCTGTTGGAATGACATTATATTTTTTATTTGAAAAATAAATGAAAGTATAGATGTGATTTCATTAAAATTTTTATAATTGTGTAAGTAATGCATGGAGAAGTTAGTGATAATCTTTTATCCTTGATTTCCTTATCCTTTCATGTTTATCTAAGAATTCCTATTCTAATAGGTCACATAGACTGTAGTTAGTGTGTTAGCATCATTTAAAAGTGAATAATTATCCTTAGAGTGTGAAAATTTACCTCTATTTCACTTTCCTTGTGTTGTCTCATACATATCACCTTTATGTTGAAACACTTATGTTAGAACCTTTTAGGACTTGGAAGCTAGTTTATATGCCTTATTTCTTAGTGAAAGAAGTATGATGATCACGTGGAATTAATATTGGTGTATAAAACTCTTATAATAGTTAAATTTAATTCAAATTTATAACTCTTTTCTCCACAAGCAACTAGTTAGTTAGGTGATAATCATTTAAAGGTATATTTAAGGAGATAACCCTTAAATCTAGAGGTCTACATATACCTATAGGTAAACCCACACACCTAAAATTATTCCAATGTTTAAAAAATATATAAGAGGCTTGAATAACCTATTATAGGGTGAAATATTTGGTTAAAATAGGTCCAAATCATTCTTATACATTTTGAGTGCTAGTTACATGTTAGGTTGATAAAGCACGATGATTCTCATGAACATTTTTTGAAACCTAGCATTAAAGTTATTGATAGGCTCATTAGGATCCATTTTAATACAAGTAAATTATATATAGGACATTTGAGCCTATAAATTTCCTAAATTTGGTGAGAAAGTTAGTACTAAAATGGTCCCAAATGGGGATAGAGTCTTTAGGGAGGTTGAAGAACTAATCGTATGTTGAGTTTATCAATATTAAGGGGAAAATATTGCATGACACATCCTTATGTTATAAATTTAAGAGCCTTAAGTTATTTTGATAGGAATTTATGTGTTATTAAACACTCCTTCCCACACTAAGAGTGAAATGGTGAAGATATCTCTTAGGATTTATAGGTAAATCACGGACAACCCTTGGGCCACTAATGGTAGAGCTAGCTAGCTAGGCCAACCTAGGCTACAAATTTGGAAGAGATTATGGGAAAAAAATAATTAGAATAATATAATGTATAGGTTGGTTGTGCATGGGTTTTATATGGAAAATTAAGGGGAAATCACTAATCTACCATGACATGACCTATCCTTAGTGATAGGTGAACTAGTCTCTAGGATGCTTCACAATCAAAAAGTAGTTAGTAAGTTACTATCAAAAAACATAATTTAAAATAAACCAAAAATCAATACACAAAAACTTGTTTCCCTTTATTTAATTAATTAACTAATGAAAATAATGAAATAAACCATGTTGTGTCCCTCCTTCTATCACTAGTTATTTGGATCATTCATAAATATGGTTCATGAAATAGCCATGAGATTGGGTATTCTCAAAGTGGAAGATGGGAACAATGATGTAATTTTGTCCTCTATTTTAGGACTAATTTGGTATCAACCCAAGGCATGACTTTGGGTATTTTAATTCACTATGGATTCTATGTGATATAATATACAAGAGATGCAACACCACTAATGAAAATTCAATGCAAGATTCTTGGATAAAAGTCTAATTGCTTAGAGTTGTTATTGATGCTTATATGTTATGTTCATCTAATTTTGAAATACAATGGGAAATGATAGTTAAATATTTGAGAATATACATAAAAAGAGGGGAGAGGAGGAAGGAAAGAGAGCCTCTATATTTATAATGAAATCAATGTATCGACCATTGAACCAAGTTCCCTTACCATGGTTATACCACTATAGATTGAGATTCACCAAAATTTATATATCTAAGAACACATAGTGGGAAGAGTCTGAGGAAATAAATGAACATGCCTCAACTATGAACCCTCACTAAATATAAGTACTAGAAACTTATAGTCTATTACACATAATCCTTGAATGGTAGCTTTTAGAGTAGCACACAAGTTAAAAGTACTCTAAGAAATGAAAGAGTTCACAAAGGGATTATAATATATGAGCACGTTATAACCATGGCATACATTTAATATCAATGTGTTAGTCTAATTAATCTAATATTAACAATAATTTAGGATGGAAATGAAAGATAATTTGAGACATACAACAAGGATTTTATATAAAACTAAAATTGCATTCATTAAAAAAATAAGCGCTATTATAATAATATCAATCATGGCCAACTTTTACAGTCTAAAGGGATGAAGGAAAAAGTAGGTGAAATCCTAGATTAAATTCAATAGCACTTTTGAGAAAAATTTAGTCAACCTTTAAATTATAATTTGGATTTGCCTTCTATAGATAAAAATGGAATTCACCTCCAAATAAAATTAGACTCCCATCCTATGCCATGATGGACACTCATGGTATTTATAACCATAATTCAAAATTCAAAACAAAATCCTCCTTAAGCCATTAAAATATCCATAGGGGACCAATTAATTGATACACAATGGTGGTTTTGAAGATCTATATCATAACTAATTTGAATTTTCATCAATGGCCTCTAATTTAGTTACCATGAGGTCATATTATTAGTCCAAGTTATTAAGGTCCATTAGGGGTTTTCTAAATATTACCTTAGATTGAGTGATTAGTCTTTAATACACTTGAAAGGGAGACTCCATAGACATTTAGACCTCAGACACCTGGATGATGCTAACCATGGTTGCATTGAAATATAAAGAACTACCAAAGTTCATTCCATATCACTTTAGTGACATTATTCCTCATGACTTGGTCAAAGTGAACCAAGTGGACTCCAAATTCTCCCTTATCTAGTAGGGTGTCATCTGGGTAGAACAACATAGAGATATTGATTTCCTTAAAGTATGCCAATATCTTTTAATATCTTTTTCTTTCCCTCTTCCAAGGGTCTTATTATGGTTCAAGCCATACCCATCCATTCATCCATAGTCATTTTCATGTTCTCAATGTATATTTGATATACCCAAAAATATGAGATGGGCATTAATTTTAATTCTAAAAAAATACCTTTGTTGATTATCACTAGAAACTTCCTACATTTACCATCAATATATAAAATCCTATCCATGTAATCCTGAGTTCACTATATGAGCATAGTGGTCTCTACCATAATCTCAACCACCTTCCCCAAAAATAAAAAGAGTAGTAAGAGGGTGTCCTTGACATGCCCATCTAGCATAGTGGGTAAGGAGATATTTGTCTAGGCTTATAGTGTCTGAACCTAACTTTGTATATCCTTAAGGAGATTCTCTGACATGTTGTGGGTTTCCAAATGAATGGAGAGTGGATTATCATCTACCCTTTCCTCCTTAGTATAGATCCTTACTTTGGTAAGGAAGAATTAATCCTATTGGGCTTTTTAGACCATCGAGTTCCATTCTTAGATGAATTTATGCATTAGGGTCCTCTTCATTCTTCCCATGGCTCTTTCAAAAATACACTACATCTCAAGATCACCTTGGATTGTCATCTCTGGTTCTTATGACCTTGGGAACATCCCCTAAGTTCTAGGAGGTGTTGGAGGAGTGTTAAAAATGGTGGTGAAGGATGGAGGATGAGGTGGAGAGGAGATGGAGGAAGTTGAAGGGGTGAATGAGGAAAATAATGGAGGAGGATGGGGCATGAGATAAAAGGGAATAAGGATGAATGGGAATGCCCATAGGAACATCTATTCCCACTAATACTCCTAATTCATGCCTACCTTAAGGTAAATGACTACTGAGAGAGGGGTGTTCATTATAAGGGAAGATATTGGCTAGTTGAATCCAAATCCCTAGGTGCTAGAGGTAATAAAAAGAGGGGGATGGGGAGAAAAGCATGGAGATGCTATGACTAGTGTTGGAGGAACCATAAATGTAGGTAGAGGAGGATCAAAGATCAAAGTATTTAAATTAAATTTTGAGGGTGAGTTTATTTTTACTTCTTCTTGGGTATCTTACTTAGGTCAGCCTTAGATGCCATGGTAAAATGACTAACAGGGATACTAGGAACCACTTTAGCTGACTATGGAGGTTGTTAGATCACCAAAGGGTATACCAAGATGATTAATGGGGGTGATGATATGGTTCCATCTAGTTGAGATGCACTCTTGAAGGTTGTAATCACACTCACTAATGGAGGTGTGCTTATAGGTACCTAGACTTGAGGCATGCCCAATGGAGGTGCCATAGAGTTTAAAAGTTGGGAAATGGATGGGGCAAAGGGAAACAAAGAAGTGAGGATGCTTAGAAGGATTGAGACTAAGGGTACCTAGGTGAATAATGGAAGGGGTGTAATATGTAAGAGGGGAGGCACCACTTTAGGATATTATAAAAGGGGAGTGTAACTAAGTAGTTCTATGAGATGGATATAAAAGGTGGTAGGAGTGAGGGGAAAAACTTAGAAAGTGGTGAGAGTGAGGGGTAAAACTTACACTAGTTATTTTTGGGATCCCCTTTCTAGGCTTGCCTTGAGGCTGCTACTGACATTAAACCTAAGGTTTATATGGCTTGGTTTTGAGGTGATAGTGGTGAAGATGCCTATTTTTGGGCTACCTGATGCCAAGTTACATAGGTCTATATTGGATGGAGCCAATCTATCAAAAATTCTAGATGAGGTAGAGGTGGATATGGAGCATGAGGAGTGGGCACTACTAGAGGAGGAGGAGGAGGAAGAACTAGATCATGAAGAGATAGTGCTACTAGAGGAGGAAGAAGTGGAATAACTTACAAGATCCTCCTATAAATCATGAGATGAGTCAAGGTGAAATCCTCCATGGAATGAGTGGGTGTTGGAGGGGGCACAAATCAGCCCAAATGAACTTTATTTACCTTCTTATTCTAAGCTATAATTTGGGCTAACACCTCTTTGTCATTTGTAATAATCAAGTACATCTCATCATCATACTATGACTTGTGGTCATAATTAATATTAATATGAGTCGATTAACTCACTAGATGAGCCTAAATCATGTCCTTTGGGTCCTAATACCACATATTGGATTTTCATAGAGTAAAAGAATCCTACCTACTTACCATTTTTTGGAGAGGAGGGAAGGCCTTGTAAATATGGTGTTGAATGGATATTGGGAGTAGTGGGTTATATTGGTCACCTATGTAAAATTAAAAAAAAAAACATTCCATGAATTGGTACATGATCTCCTACTCTTGCAGATGTTCTAGGATGAAGTATGGTAGATAAAGGGGATAATCAAAAATGTTGATGACTTAAATCATGGTTTCCTCCTAGTAGTACCAATAATCACTGATGGCTATAATGGAATCTCTAATTTCTTGTAAAAAATGTGGCAAAGGGGCCTCCTTGATCATGTTTTACACTACGAAGTAGAAGTGATAAGCAATATCATGGATATGGTTCTAGTACTAGTGGCCATATAGCTTATAAAACACTACATGGACTATCGATCCCCTTATAATCCACATAGGAAAAGTAGATGGCTTGAAGGTGATCATCCCATAGACTAAATATATGAGATAACTCATCATGTAGAATTTCCCCCCTACTCAATCATATGCTATGGAATTAACCAATTTGAAGTTAATTGACCCTCCCATGTTTATAACTTTAGAGTCAGTGAAGATTGTATGGAGTAGAGGCACCCATAATTCATTAACATGTAAGAAGTCTAGGGCCCTAAATAATTAATTCAATTGAATCATACCCACTCAAAGATTGTCCTAAAAGGTATATACTATGTATACATTGATGTCCTCCTTGCTCACCCACTTGGCATCTATATTCTTGGCCCAATCCTATCGAACCTCATAAATTTAGAAGGTGTCATTCTAAGATTTTACCACCACAAAATCATATGAGAAGGTGAAACTTGGGAGGGATTAATATGACTTATAATCAATCCTAGAGATTTCATAAATTTGGTATCAAGAATTATCCAAGTAAACCTAATCATAGACTTTGTCTTGTACTCACTTAGTAGTGAGGAGCAAGTTTCTAAACAAGTCGGTGTAGGTTAAAATATTAGGTTTGGCCATATCCCTATGAAGACCAAATTTATTATAATATTGAATGGAATATTGAAACTTATCATGTTCATCATTATTAGATCCTAAGTCCTTGGGTACCTATTCGATAGTTTTGAATAGGTTATGATAGTGATTGAATTGGGTTAAGCCTTCTAGGAATAGGGTATCCCTACACTCAAGTTTAAATTTGGGGTTTGAGGAGGATGCAACCATTATAGTGAGGTGGAGGCCAATAAAAAAGTATTGATTGTAGGGGAAAAATTTAGAGGTATTCAATGGGAATAATACATCAAGGAATTGATTTTCTCTTGAGGATATATAGTGATAACTCTTAGCGAGCCTTCCTTAAGATATTTATAAAAGAATTAATTAATATCCTTATATTAATAGAATTTGGTATCTTTCTTGATGTGGATTCATATTTGGGTTTGTGTTTTTATTTCCCTTATTTATTTCCCAATCTAGAGTTAAATTCGGAGCTCATGATCCTATGCCACTAACCAAATTTAATAATGGCAATGTGACATTTTACAACTATCTAATTAGGCCCACATGTCTATTTTTTTAATTCCTAATGCATGGTAGGCATGCAATAACATATCCTTGAGGCCTCTTGGGAAACTCTTACCTTATGCCACATGTCCTATGCCTATTGGTTCACATATTAATAGTCAACACATAAGCATAACCTTGTACTTCATGTTATATCCTTAAGAGCGGTGAGGTGTTATTTAAGTACACAAGAAATCCTCTAATTAATATTTAATATCCATATATACTTCATTCTAACCATCCCAGGGAATTATGGGGCCATTGGATCATATGTTTAGTTATGCTACATGGCATGTTCTAAGTGGAACAGTCTCCCTTAAGCATTGACATCTCTAACAAGACTAAGAGACTAGCCAAAATGACACCTTGATACATGACACATTCTAAATATGTTAAGATTTGTGAGCTCTAACATCTCTGATAAGAATAGGAGACTAGCTAATCTAAAACCTTACTATGTGACATATTTTAATTAGGCTAGGTTCTCTTAGGATTTGACATCTTTAATAGGACCATGAGACTAGCTAATCTGATACCTAAATATGTGGCATGTTCTAAGTGGGTCAGGCTCCCCTAGGCTTTGATATCTCTAACATGATCAAGAGATTAGATGATCTAACATCTTTCTATGTGGTGTAATTTGAGAGGGTTGAGCTCCCCTAAGCTTTGACATCACTAAAAAGACTAGGAAACTAGCTAATCTAACACCTCACTACATGGTACACTCTAAGTTGGTTGGGTTCCTCCTAGGATTTGAAATCTCTAACAAGACTAGAATATTTGATGATCTGACACTTTTATACATGGTAAAATTTAAGTGGGATAGGATCTCTCAGGTTCTAACATCTCTCATAAGAATGAGAGACTACCCAATTTGACACCTCACTACATGGTGTGCTCTAATTGGGCCAGGCTCCCCTAGGCTCTAACATCTTTGATAGGACCAAGTTATTATCCAATCTAACACCTTGATACATGCCATGATTTGAGTGGAAGAGGATCCCATAGGCTCTAACATCTCTAACATGATTGGGAGACTGGCTAATATGACACCTCATTATGTTTAATCCTTTAAAATGGTTTGTTTATTCTTTCAAAACCCATGAAAAAAGATTAAGTAAAATTCAAAATATGTGCGACTCATCAATAAAAAACTGAACTACCATTAAGTGTTTAATTTAATATATAGGACAGTAGGTCCATTTCTCTAAGAAATAACTAAGACTCTGGTAACTTCTTTTTAATGTTAACTTATAATGATAGTGCTCTAAATCCTTAAAATAGAAGCCTACCATAGTCATAAAATAAATAAGGTTTGCCATTATTCAAGGAAATTAGGGTAACATATGTTTTGTCAATAAAGAGTGATACCCTTGTGAGAAGGTGTGCTACTTACCACTACTATTGAAACAATTAAATCTCTCCTAAGTGTGGGTGACTTTGGAAGGGAGAGAATCTTTAGATAGAGGGTTGGTTCCCTTGATCCACTCAGTAAAACTGACCTTAATCCTACTAATTACTAATTTTTGAATATGAAAAGGGTGAAATGGATACTAATTGTACTAAAATTGAAATGAAAACTTTGGAATGAGGGTGATTCACCAATGAATATGAAAAATTATGCTTTCAATTGACACTCTTAGGAAGAGAAGAATCTTTCACAAATTATCTTCACTTTAGGTATGACTTCTATAGTAATGTTTCATGCAAAGGACTTGAAAAAAATCACTCTTTGTATGGAAGGAATGAACATGTATTGAATTCACTTCTAAATTTAGAATAATATTGATATTAACACTAATTATGACATATATAAACTCAAATATACTATATGAAGGTACCAAAAACCAGACAATAACATAGGAAAATAAATGATTCATAATGATATATCAATGGAAATCACCATACACTTCACCAAAACCTAAAAATGGGGAAAAGAGATTCTTATTTATCAAATAGGTGAATACATAAAATTTTAAACCTTTAAGTATAACCAAAGAAAAACAAATAGAAAAACAAATGATAGATGAGACAAAACAACCCCAAAATAAGGATGTCAAACTTGGTCTTCAAGCCCCTCAAGTGATACATAGTGTTTCCTCAAATATATCATTTCACTCATGTACTTAGGGTGTCATAGATGTATATTATCATGTTTTAAGGAAGATTTAAAATGTCTCCATAATTTATTGGTCAAGCTTGACCACCTGGAATGTGCCTATACCCTTGCTTGCACACCTTATATACTAGCTTATATGTCCTTATTGAAGAATAAGTCCTACTTGAAAAAAATAATTTAAGTCCTCATTAATTATCCATTAAAATATTATTATAATCCATTCATTATGTCTTTCCACCTTAATTGGTATGTTATAATTCACATTGATGCTTATTTGACTCTTTCAACATGATAGGCATAAGAAGGAAGGAAGGTCTTGTTAGGAGTCCTTGAGACATTTTCAACCAATTTAATGTATTTTTCAACTAAAATTAACTTATTGATACTTGAGTAGGTATATGATGGAGATATAAACACAAATAAATCCTTTTGACATGTTTCTATATATCAATTTAGTACTTTGATCAATTGACTCCATGAACAAAGAGGCATAGGAGAGAGAAAATTGGGTTTTTCATTGAACCAAAAAAATAACTTCCCTGAATGACTTCTCAAAATTAACTCAAACCTAAAAAAAATCAATTGGATCTATAAAACTCTCCAAAAGATGTCATTTTGTTCATTTTACTTACTTTTCACTCATTCCTTGTAACCCAAAAAATTGGTAAATCTCCTTGTCTAGAAGAATGTACAGATCACATTAGAAAAATGAGAATGTTTTCAAGTACCTTTTATCCCCTTATATATTCATACAAAATTTCACTATCCAAATCCAAGAGTAAGTATTTTTTTAATGTAATTTCTCTCTCCAATTAGGACTAATTAGGCCTCTTAGGCCTAGAAAGAGAGATTTGGCTCAAATGAGCACCCAAACATGTGAAACCTACCAAAAATGTTTGATTAAATTTACCTATCCTAATACCATCCTCCATGCCAAATTTCATGTTTTTGGTCCTTGTGTAGATGTGAAAACCATGAAATGTCCATTGGTAAGCCTATATGCTTTTGTGTACTTAAAGGGTAGTTTGAGATGCTTCTCATGAAAATCATAGATTTTTATGACTAAAAATGAAATTATGATACCTTTAAAACCTTAAAATAAATCATACCATGAGGTTTAAGTCATTTTTTTCACTCATAATCCTTCACCATTGATTTTGGGCTTGCAAAATTGAGTTCTCTCACCTGTCCAACTAGTGGCCAACTTGCAGGGACTATATGACAAATTGGAATAGATATATAAGAGTTTTGATGATTATAAAACCTATATAAAGTACCCATAAACATCTTCAAAATTTTTATGGATCACTCCATAACATATAGTATCATAAATAATCTTAAAACTACCTATTTTACCCTGTATCGTACGATACTATACCTGCACATGTGAACACACATTTGTAAGTGAATATCAAGAGAGTTGTGAATATGAATAAGATCATTTATAATTAAAACTATTTCATTTGAGGTCATTAATAATCATATTTTCTCCATCAGGTCAGTTGTAGGGTTTAAGGAGGGTTTCAAGAGGTTTAAGGTCTTAAGAAAAGTTGATAAAGGATAGGGATCCATTCCAAAAACCAATGTGAAGAATTTGTTCTAGGGGAAACCATATAATATCTCTTATGGGATTGAGTTCCTATGCATATTCTCATTAAATTTTTGAGCAAACCTTTGACCTCCTTCTCAAGCAAAATAAGGTTTTGTCACCTTTTGATGATTGTTCATGCATCTATGAATCCTGAATACCAAACCAACTCTAGAATATTGAAGTAGGGCACACCACACCCCCCCCCACTCTCCCCCCCCTCCAACACCTATAAAAATCTCAGATTGACATACACCTCTTAAAATAAGAACTAATCCCTATAAAACTACCTCTCAGTCTGAGGTTACATGTGTAAAGGTTGAGGAAGTTCTTTTATTGTCATTAGACCTCAAAACCCATTTTCACATCAAATAATCTATGAAAATACTTAAAATTATTCATGATAATTAATCAACATGATTTTATATAAGCATTGACCTTCCAAACATGTCTAAAACACTGAATTCCACTATTGAGGGTTTTGGTGCAAAATGAACTTGTTGACCCTAGAGGTCTATGAACTGATTTTTCTTCCTCATATCATGATCACATATTTATAAATATCATCATAAAGGTCATTTAAACTCCACATTAAATTTCATATTTCCAAATTTTAGTGAAAAGACACTCTCCTCTCTTTGTCAGAGGGTAGGCCTTTAGGTCTATACTAGATTATGTTGGTAGACAAAGTTCTGCCTTTTATGAATATGATCTTCACCAACTAACTTAATGGAAATGTATCCCATAAACACCACTATAATATCATTCAAATTCATCTCTCCAACTCTCCTATCATCATAAGCATGACCCCTACCAACATTCTCATTCATAGAAAGACTACCCATAGGTCTATACTAGCTATAGGTGTGTATTTCTTGATCTTGGCTTAGATATGGAGGAATAGATAAATAAGACCTTTAATTGGTATATAAAATTTATCTAAAACCTCTAGTACCTTATAAAGGTATTTAAACCCCTCACTACCTTCCTTTACACAAGCTTCTCATTAACTTGCATGGGTTGACTTGTTATTACCCCGTTGACTATAGGTGGATAAGATGTGAGTGAATTTTGTGAGGATTATTGACTTGAAACAATCTTCATGACCTTTTATCTAACTCCACAAGCTTATATGAAAACTAAATAATCATTTAAAGTTTGAACTCTCACTAAACTCCTTCATCTTATTATCTTCATAACTCAGTTAGGTCCCTTTAAGCTTGTTGTAGGTGTTTGTTTTGAAGTTCATAGATCGAGGATGTAGAATATGAATATAAATAATAAAATTAAATAGGTATACATTGACCTATTTTAATTCTATACATTTATTATAATAAAAATTTTCACCCTAAGATAAGATTGTTTAGACCTCTCCAAATTTGGTTAAACATGGGATTACTCCTAGACCTATGGGTCATCTATAACAGGGGTAAACCTCTAGATTAAAGGGCTAGCTCACTTTGATGAATCAATTAGGATAAAAAACTACTTATTTTTTTATAAAAGGGAATAAATAACTGAAATAAACCTAACTAAAATGGTGATGCAATAAACTTTGTTGAACACTACCACACATTACACAATACACTAAGACCTACAAGACAACATGAACATACACACATCCTAGAATGAACCTATTGCATCAATTTTTTGTATAAGGGTAAGGAATTTTAATGATAAGAGGGAAGAATAATTACACTTCAAAACCCATAAGAGATCCTTGATGAAAACAACTATAACCTACAAGAGAGAAACAACCACATGAGGCAAGATAAATAGGACACAAACAAGGTGATATACATCTACACTTGATAAGATCAACAATTTATAGATTTATCAGTGCATGTAGTAATATAATGAGGTAAAACATTAATTTTTTATTTATAAAAGGTATAAAAAATGAGAAAGGCTTCACCATACTTAGGTGGAAGATACATTTCAAGCCAAAAGTGGTTGTTTATATAGAAATAGTGAAGGAGAAGAGAGAGAGAGAGAGAGAGAGAGAGAGAGAGAGAGAGAGAGAGAGAGAGAGAGAGAGAGAGAGAGAGAGAGAGAGAGAGAGAGAGAGAGAGAGAGAGAGAGAGAGAGAGAGAGAGAGAGAGAGAGAGAGAGAGAGAACTAACTCAATAGGTCTAGGATGACATGTGGTACTCATCTTCAGATGCTCCAACTCTCCAAGTGGTGTGGGAATTGAAAAGCTTATTTGACACCTTGACTAACTTCTTGAAACTTCTCTTCTTATATTCATGTTGAAGGACAAGTGGCCTACTCAGTGAGAAGATCAGTTTATAATACCTATTATATATTCTCTTGATACATTTATATTTACCATAATAGGTTCTTCTTAACACATCATCTCTTTCTCTTGTAAGGTATATAGAGGGCTCTTCATTTCCTTAGGCCTATTTTGCACAAAAGTGTTAAAAATTGGTTTCAGTTAATTTAGATCATCTAAAATTCATGGATTACCTATTTGAATCATATTAAACCTTAAAAAAATTCATTTTGAGGTCTCAAACTAGCCCCAATAAGTCATTCTCTACCCAAATCCCCAATTAGGCCTCATTCCTTGTAGCCTTTTTTCATGTAAATATCCTTGCATGGGATTTGTAAAAAATATCCTAAGAATATAATGAATATTCTAGTACCCTCTATCCTATTATAGTTCCATGTTCAATTTCATGAGCTGAAGCTAAGTGGAAATCTACTTTTTCTCCCTATCTCTTTTGCCAATTAGGCCTCTATGCCTAGAAAGTGGATCTTGGCTCTAAACTCATCCTACACTTGCAAAGCCTCTAGGAAGTGTGTTATTAATTTTACCTATTACAAAAAATATCTCCATGTATAGTTTTGGATTATAGAACATTGTGATTATAGATAAACCATGAAATAGCCAAAAATAAGCCCTTCGCAAGCTTGTTTGGATTGCCTTGCAAAATGGAGTTTGTTTAATCATTTTAGGGGTTATTGAGAATTTTTTTTGATTTAAAGAGATGATATAAGTCTCAAGGGACCTATTATAATGATTATCAAGTGTCCATCTCTCTAAAATCCCTATAAACACTAAAAAATACACAAAATAGTGCATTTATGGTAATTTGTATAATAGTTCGTACAACTAAAGTACATGTGGATGATAAAATTGGAGTCTATAATAATATAAAAGAGGTTTTGGGATGAAAATATGGAATGAGGTGTGCTTAATAATTCCATCTCTATAAATAGGTCATTATAGCCCTCTTAGGTAGTTTGAAAGTACCTCAATTCTTAAGGATGGTTCATAATTTTAGATGTATGAATCCTCCAAATATATATATATTTTTTAAGTTAAGTAAAATAGTTAAAATCAACTAGGAGATCAGGATCTCATGCAACATGTGTGTTCCATACCAAGCAAAAAAAACTGCCATCTCAGGTTGCAAATAGGCATTTTATCAGGTCTAAGTAAGAAAATGGGTTATTAAAAACTTTCATTAAATTATTATAATATAAAATAATATAAATGGGGTCTATGACATACCTATAAACATATTAAAATATTCCTCCAACCATATTACATCATCAAATTTATCAACCATGCCACTAGCTCAAGCTTAGGGTTCTTGTATTAGTTTACCAACCATACCCTAATGAACTATATGTGACATTTTCTATCTATTTTAGGAGGTCTATGACTCATGGAGTGTTTGATAATTCCTATTACCATCTCTTAATGGTATAAATTCCATTTAAACTCCACTTAAACTCACCACCTCACCACCAAATCTTCTTAGGGCTAACTGCCTTATTGTCCTTAGTGTGAATTGGAATGTGTGTGGAGCTTCAAGCATATGCTATTCTCTTTGATAGAGGTCATATCCTCATATAATTATTATAAAAATTTTTAAAAATTTTCTTATGGGTACTCAAGTTCTAATTCAACTCCACTTGAGTTCACAGTCATCTCCTTGATGACTACTTAACTAAGCCTATGTCATGCTATTTTAGGATTATACAAGGTTGAATAATAGAGTCTACTAAGATGTTTCATTATTTATTGAGTTTTTAAACTATGATGGATTATTTTTTCACCCTAAATCACTATTTAAATCATTGTTATTTCTCATTTTTCACTCTTATACTTTAAAATCTATTCCACAAAAGGTATGTAAGACTGTGTGATAACAATTGTTTTATGACCCCTGTTAGTCCTTCACTCTGCTAATCTCTTATTAGGCTTAAGAACTCAATGATATAAATGTTTTTATGACATTTATGTATTTTATTTCATTAAAAATTAACACAAACCACCACTTTAAGCTTTGGAGAGGCCTTAATTTACTTGGACATATTGTATACCTGTGTGTGTTCCTTTGAGAATGGTCTACCAACATAATATTCTAAGAGTCCTATTTTTGACACTAGGCCTATCCTATCATGATGTTTGATAGTTTATGATATTATTAAAATATTATAAACTCTCATTTCCTTCCAAATCAACAACTCACTATTATTTCAAAACCAACTTTCTCAATAGTTGACTGTAGGTATGCATGAAGATTTCTGAGTGGAGTGGTTTAGATTTAGTTTGCAGTCCTGATGGTTTAGGATCCCTATTAAAAATTTATATCTACCTATATTAATTATATTGTGATAACTAAGTATCTCATTCAAATCTGTAAAACCCTCTATGTTTTTTCATTATCTCTTCCCTAGGCAAAACCTTTAATAGGTTGGCTGTAGGTGTTGATGTTGAAGGAATTTGATTATGTATTAGGTCTGACTACATTCTAAGCCTTTCCTTACCAAAATTTATAGTATAAATGGTTTTATAATGTTGTTTATTATGTCTTGATATCCTTTGAGTGTTTTAAAGATCCCAACTTCACCATCAATACTTTCTAAGGCTCATTTCCTAACTGACTATAGGTATGCCTTTTGAAAAGGGTTGAGTTTGGTTTGAAATTGACCCTTCTCACTGTATCATGACATTTTACAGTAGTTAAGAATATTAAGGGGAGAATTTATTACTTCATTACAGGTACATAAACATTTTCAAGGCATATTCAAATTTTGTGTTCACTATTTCTCTTCATACAATCATGTAAAATGCTTCTTAGGCTACTAGCTTGTCATTTAGCCACCACTTTATTTGGCTTAAAATGATTGGAAACCTCAATTATCCATGAATCCTTTCAATATAAACTCTCAAAATGTGATATCATTCTTGGATATATTTAAAAATACATTGATAACATGAATATACCTTGGAATTATAGACCTACAAGTGGTAGGTGACTGTTCTAAATTTTATTACATTTAAAACTTTGAAAGGTCCAAATATGAATGTTACAAGTCAAATAACATGACATTAATTATATAAATATGAATAAAAAACCTCAAAATATCATTGAAAAACATATTCAAATACTTCTAACTTAGTTTGCTATACAAACACATAGAAAATAGTTTCAAGAGAGTGAATGAAGTAAGTGACTACTTGAGACATGTACAAAATATATAACTAGTAATGAGGATATTGATGGATTTTGGAGATAATGGAAGACCATGATATTCATTAAATTTAATTTGACCACTTGGAAAACTCAAATACACATAAAACATGACTAGTCACTTCAAACTACTCTGAAGAGAGACTTTTCATGCCAAAATACTATAAAAACATTCCAAAATGATGAATTAATGTATTTGAGTAATATAAATACATATAAGAACACACTAAAAATGATTTAAATCATCCATGAATTCATAGTTTGTTCTAAAATTTATCTAACTCAGTGTATGGGGTTTTTAGTTCTTAAAAAGTTATTTGGGATCTTAGTGATTATTCATAAAGCTAATAGAACAAATCCAACAAAAAATGAAATAAATTGTAATCCCATATGGATCCAAAATGTTTTCCAAAATATTATCCCCCAAATCTACCTGTATGACCTGTACCATCTGCTTGAAGCTAGCCTTCACTAGCTTATGAAGGGGATGATGAGAGAGAGGGATATGTCTAAAACTATTGAAATCCAAATTTCTTCCCAAGATGTTTCCTGACCTATAGAATATTAAATTAAACTTAAAATATTTTCACTTTCACATGACTTCCAAAAGTCCATACAACTTCTTTTAAACTAACATTGAAGTGCAAGATTTTGAATTTTTCTGATCCCTCTGATAGGAGTGATAGTTAATTAACTGATCCCAAATCCTTGGAATAAGTGTGGTAATAATTTTTCCTTTATGGAACTTGGACACACATTAGTGTTAGCCAATAATTCACTTTTTCATGCATTTTACCCCTTCAAGCTAGCAAATGTTATTCAAACTTTACAAAGCTTCATGAAATGTTATGAAAAGATGTTTAGGAAATAAAATAAAATTATTAAACCCATTATAACCTATGAAATAACTTTACCATGACCTATCTTTTCATGACATGCCTAAACCACTATGTGACCAAAATATGACCATACCATAATCTTTCCAAACTCACCTTAATAGATGCTAATAAGGTATTTTAAACTTAACTAAGACCTCCTAAATCACCTAAGTTTAGATAATTTTCCTATAGGTGTCCAATTTTGACCTAGGGGTCAAAATTTTATAACAACATCATTATAAAGTGTTAAACTTCTACTACTTCCTCTCAGACAAGTTTCTCTCACATGACTAGGCACATGCCACCTTAATTGATTGTGATTACTAAGGTCTATAAGTCACTTTTATTTCCTTATTACTAACCTATTTTTGTCTTCAAAGGATAGTATTCAATTAATACTTATATCCTACTCATCCATCCTCTTCATTTCATCCATCATCTTGACATACTCACAATAAGTTCATATTGCATAATAAGACTACTGACTGAGCTAAAATGCATGGTCATAAATGTACATTTAGTGTTCTTAGAAATGTAGGTTGAAAAATGTTATGTTACTCATATTATTCTCTTAATATTCCCAAAAATCATCATTTATAACATTTAAAACCTTAAACTTGACAACCACCTACTTTCATGATTCAACAAGATGATTTTTGAAGTAGCCTAATTGACTATTGTAGGTGGTGATTTTACCCTTTTAAGACTCAGTATGGTTAGAGAAAAGATGTATAAAATGTTTGGAATTTTATAAATATGATTCCAAAAACTATTCTTGACCCAAACACACCCCACCAACCTGGAAAAGCTTTCAAATTTTTGGATAAATATGGAAATCAACATATGAACTTTACCTTAAAAACTACTAATTTACCTTATTTCCTACTAAACTAGGTTTTGAAAGGCTTTATTTTATGGTTTTGATGTACCTTGGTGACACTTAGAGAATCCTTATTCATTGACAGGGCCTATATCACATTGAACATTCATCTTGACACTTCATAAACACATTTTAGAGAGCACATAATCTTTAGAAATCTCTTAATAGGTGGTAACATAGTAGTACATAGTCCTGACTATGTTATTTAGGCATCTAAGGCTCCAAAGATATATTATGATCTTATAGTGTCATTGATAATCTTTAGGACTCTTATGAGAATTTGAGAAACAACTTCATGATCTCAAAACACACTTCATCTTCATCAGTCCTCATAGCTTTTATCACTTACCATGATGTGATTCTAACCTACTCATTAGGAATACAAGTGCTCATTTTATGATAGCATAGTATTAATACCTCATATGTAATTAAATCCTAATATAAATTCAAACTTTATGATCTTTTATAAATCCTTCAAGATCATGTTGACCTTACTGAGATACTCTCACACACTATAAGTTCATTAGATCTGCAACTATACCCTATAGAAGACCCCATCTCACTCAAGCTACCTTAAGGAAGACTCTTTTAATTATGAAGGCACCTAAACATTTTTTTTAATGAAATGTGTGTATTTTACCTAAAACATAAACTTAATAAACCTTTGGATATGAATACATTCAACTAATATATCAAACATGTTTGAAAATTACCAATCTTAACAAATAAGATATGAAACTAGTTTCCTATCAAAAGACTCCTTATCAAGGAAAATTAGATGATGATTATAACATGAAAAAGGTCCTATTTTACCCTAAAACCATCCCCATGTAACTAATTTTATCCATCAAGCTCTGAAGTGAATAAATAAAGACAAACTTGGACCCTATATGGATGATTAAGACATAATGACTCCTTTACACTCTTAGCGATTATTCATAAAGATGGGGGGATGAATATGAAAAAATTGATATGAAATTGAATTTAATTATGATGACTATCATTTTCCAAGAGATTTTTAATTGAATCTCTCTCCTACTTGTATTGATAAAAAATTGATGGCCTTCCTAGAGCTGCCAAGGAGGTCAATATGAGAGTTAAGTCAATTTTATACATTTTGGCACTTTAAAATCCTTTCAAACCATGTATTTGAAATTTTAATGAACAAATAAGGTAATTAATATTATTATATAATAATTATACCTTGAATAATTATATATATAACCTTAAAATAAGCATTTTTGACACTAAAATAGCTATAATCAATTGAGAAACCTAATGAAATTGATGCTAAAGGAATTTATTAGATCCTTCCATACCTAAATAGGTACATAATGTCATTTTTTTGATATTATACTTCCATTAACATGAAAAACCTACTCCAAAAGCCACAAAGTCAAATAAAATACAATCAACTAGGTCATGAGGTTAGTCAAACATACCACCAAGTAGATTGATCAATTGTAAAGTATTAAATGAAATTGACACAATACATGAATCCTATTAAGATTTTATAGACTCCTTTCATCACTTAAAATAACCTGATTTAGGTCAAGAGGTGGCTAGAGAAGCACATGACCATGATGATCAAAACTTTAAATTCATCAAATTTACCTTAAAATCTAATAATAAAGGTTTTGGATGACCATTACAAAGACATTACAATAAAAACATATCAAAAAATAAGGAAAACAATGTGACAAGAAAATTTTTAAGTGGTAGGGGTGACAATTTGACCTATGAGTTTAAAATTGTCAACATTTTGGTGGCTCAGCTGGGAAGCATGCTTACTATGCTTGAGAACTAGACCATTAACATATATTTTGGACTCATAAGTTCACTCTTACATTATGAAATAAACAATAACAAATATGATCAAAGACTAAAATACTCTTGACTTGAAAAAATACAAATTTTATCCTCCAAAACACGGAAAGAAAACACACAAAATAAGGGAAATTGACTAATAAGACAAATATGTAAGAAAAAAACTTATTTGAAAGAAAACAAAATCAAACTAATGTGCTAGGAAATTACTTGGAGGAAAAAAACAAACTATGTACAAAGAACCTATCTCTCAATAGCAATGCTTCAAATGTATCCCATTGACTAAGATTGGAAGCTCCTCACCATCCATCTTAGCAAGTTGAAAAGCATTGTGGGATTTATAGATGGACATTATGTATGGTCCACTCCAAAGGGAGTCAAACTTGGTGTGATTTCCTAGTTTACATCTATCCTCATCCCACTTGAGAACCAAGTTTCCCTCTTTGATACTCCTTAAAGATGATCCTTTGTCAATGGTTCTCTTCACTTGTGATTGATGAATTTCCATGGCTAACATGGAATAATTTCTAATCTCTTCTAGATCTATAAGATTACCATACCTTACCTCCATTGGTTCATTCTCAAACAACTCCAACTAGTGCATTAGTTATAAAATAATAAACTCAAGAGAAATGGGAAACCTTGCTTCCTTACCATAAACCAACTTGTATGGTGAATTGGATATAGACCTTTTATATGTGATCCTATCAGCCCATATATATGACTTAAAATTTAAGTTCCATGATCTATGATTATCTTTATTAGTCTTTCTTATGAGATTTGGTATGTTCTTATTGGAGGAATCAATAAGGCCATTTCCTTGTGGGTAGTAGTTTAATGAAGTACTAAGGTATACACCATGTTGAAAAACCCATTGGCTAATCTTAGCTCCCAAAAAATCCATGACATTATCTAAATTTATGGTGGAGGGAACACCAAATCTTGAAAGTAAACCTTTATAAAAATCTAACACATTGGATACATTTGCCTCCTTTAACTCTATTGCCTCTATCCATCTAGTGAAGTAATTAATGGTAGTAAGGATATATTTATGACCCAAAATTTAAGGTGGGTTAATGAGGCAAATTAAGTACAAATCCCATTAGATAAAAGGCTAGTCCACTAAAATTAGTTGGAGAGGTAAGGTTGTAAGTTTTTGTTTTCTTATAAACATAACACATTACTTGCATTTTCTCACACAAGTATGGTAATCTTTGAATATAATTGGCCAATATTACTCACTTCTCATGATATTAAGGGTTTTAGTTCTTGGTAAGAAATTTTCTCCACCATGTCCATTATGAAACTATTTAAACAAACTTTCTATTTGGCTTGGCTCTATGCACCTTAATAAGATAACATTGATGTCCTTTAAAAGTACACCATCAACAAGGAGAAATAGAATGGATTGAAATATATTATACTTGATGCACTTAAGTTATGAGGATATAAAACATCATGGAGATACCTTATCAAGTCTTGAAACCAACTTGAAGATGAGGTATGATTAGCTACAACTTCTTCATCATTTAACACTAAAACTACCTCCTTAGCCTCTTGTAAGTCTTGGGCTAGGTGTTCACATAATAATTTTCCTCTAATAAATTTTGTGAATTTTATTTCAATGTCATACTCCACCAATATCATTATTCAACCCACCTTCTTCTCATTTATGTCCTTGTTCAACAATAACTCCTTGATGCTTGGATGAGAAACCATTCAATGTATATTGTTGTTAGATAACATAAGTTTAAACTTCTTAAGATATCTGATTATTAAAATAACATGATTATATACATAATTATAAATGATCTAATATTCATCTAGGCCTTGAATTAAGAAATATATTGGATGCTCCAAAGCCTCTTGAGTTTTTTTGCATGAATATACCTGAAATGGTGTCCACATTAGGATATGTATACAAGATGAAGTCTTTTGAGAAATTAGGATTTATAAGGGTATGATTCATGACCTTATTAGAGTATTATAAATGATGTCATGATGATGTAATAGAGGTTCCATAGTGAGTAGATGAATTAATTTAATAGCTTAAGTGACAATGAAAAAGTGTGCAATGTGCTTGTCCTAGTATGCTTGAAGAAGGTTTGGTTGATCTTTAGAGTTTGTATAGTTAGAAAGGTTTAGGGATGAGTATGGTGATTTAAGCATGTTAAAGGGGTCCTATCAAAATTCAATATTTATTTGAGTTTTTGTGTGCATGATTATAGTATAACCAGTTCATCATTGTTATCATCTAGACACTTTAGGTCTGGTGGAATAAAATTTGAGTAGGTAGTTTGATGACATCACCATTTCCACATGGGAATAGTCAAGGGGAGTTGGTCATATGGTTGTGATCACATTAGAACCTAGTTTTTATGCACCAAATCTTAAGCCATGAATCAAAGCATGGTCAAAGATATGAGGGTGAAAAGTTGGCTTCTCAATTAGAATTCATTATTTTCCCATAATTAGCCAAATTTGGATTTGACTAGAAAGAGCTGAGTAAGCATGTTGATAAGGCCAAAATTCACATGCATGGAGGTGTCAGGAAAAAATGATCATATGGGTTTGTTAATTTTTGTGCCTAGTTTATTTTTATAAATTTTAGATCATGTGGTGAATCACATTAAAAGATATGCATATGCAAAGTTTGGATCTTAGGTAGTTTGGCTGTGCTTTTTCATACTTAGCCAAATTTGAGTATGACAAGTAAAAATAAGTAGGAATTTTGATGATGTTATATATTGCACATGTGAAGGTGTTAAGATTAATTGATCATATGGGTTTATTAAATTTTGATCCTAGTTTATTCTATATAATATTTAGATAATGTGATGAAGTGCATCAAAATATATTCTTGTTTAAAGTTGGCCTCACAAGCAGGTTTTTGACATAGTTGGCTCTATGATAGAAGTTTTTGAGAAGGCATTTTAATGATGCTATATCTTATATGCATAAAGGTTTTATAAGTTTAGTACATGTTTGGATTCCTCTTTTAAAGGATAATATATAGTTCAATTTACAACACATGAGATTGATCACAGAAAAAGATATATCTATCCAAAGTTGGCCTTCTAGGCATATTGAAAGGGTCCCCATACTTAGTCATTTCTATACAATTTAAAGTTTGAGCAAGATTGATGGTATGCATTACTCCAAGAATTTAAGAAGAAATGAGATGAGGATAGGAGTATTATGTTTAATTATTGAGAAAAATTATAGGATAAGGATCTAATGGTGAATAGGTATTCATACATTTTGATCAAACAGTGAGCATTGATAGTTAAAGACCTGACTGATCTGTAGATATTGATGGAGTGCCTTGAGTCAAAATTGTAAGGGTATACAAGATGAGGTCAAAGTGACTAAGGTTTAACATCTAAGAATTGGAATTTATGCATTAAATATCATAAAATATCAATGGTGTGTATTTAATCTGAGTAGTGAAGACACAAGATGTTTGCAAATTTTCCAAGGTTTAACTATGACTGTTGTCATTCAAATATTTGAATTTAACTAAAAGATAAACTAGATATCTATATTTTATCCATATATTTTGATATAATTAAAATTTTCTAGTGATATAAAAATAAAATATGAAGATGACTCAATGGCATATATAATGAACCTAATTTTAAGATTTGGAAGTGTGTACAATCAAATATATTAATGTTCAAAGTTGACTATGTGTTTGTGTGTATTTTACAAGTGACCTGAGAAGGATAATTGAGTTTATATATATATATATATATATATATATATATATAGTTTCAATGTCTCTTGATGAATTAGCTATTGGGAAGTGTTTTATATTGTATGAGGATGATCTGTGATTATTTTTGAGGTGTGATCAATATATCTTGATTATGAACAATGCTTAAGAAGTTGACTATATGTTCGATAATGGTGTTCATGTGTATAAGGTCTCTGTTTGAGTTGTTTGAGCATATTTAGATGTAAGCTAAGATGAATTTGATAATTTGAGGATGTTGAATAGGACATAAGGAGTGGACTCATGTATTTGAGAATGGTCATGTGTTCTTAGTTTGTTTGATGATGTGATAAATGGGTGAATAGGTCTCCATGAAACCTATAAGAGCTATGAGGGCCTTATTAAAAGGGATAACTACTTAAGGGTGACCCATAGATGCTATGAAAAAACTATGAAGTTTGTTTTGATTTGTGTCTTCATGTGAGAGATTCCTTAAGGGATAATGCATGCCTAATGTCCGACCAAGGTGTTGATTATCAATATTGTTCTATAGAAATCAAAGATGGTGATTTTTAGAATTCATGAGTGATACTTGGGAAAGATTTGAGAGAGACTTATGTGTGTGAATTATGGAGTGAAGGAGCAGTATAATTACATGAGTATGAGTTTAAGAGTATAATATATTGAGGACTATTTTTATGACCTATGGGTTATAATTCTATTAGTATAATAGTGATATTGTAGATTGAGTATGAGTGAAAGTAAAGAGTGATAAGTAGAGCAAAAGTGAATAATGATAAGAAGAGGTCCATCATCAAGTATTGTAGACATTAGTTTAGAGGTGGATGTGTTCATAGGTGTTGTTGTGGTAGCTCAACATCTAAGGTGGTTTAAGCCTCCTTTCAGGTGAAACTTGCTAAAAGGTATGGTTATTATTACAACTTAGCTAGATAGGTGTGATAGTACCTTGTGGGATTGTAGTCTCATTAAATAGGGATTGTACTTATTTGATAATTTTTAGATGGTCTAATTTGTTTCTTATTATTATAAGATAGTAGTCCAATTATAGGTTTTAGTGGGTTTTATTCACCTAAAGGGTTTCCCACGTATGCCATGTGTTATGTGATTGATCTTGCATTGCCTCTCTTACTAATTATTATGAATGATGTGTATGATTCATGAATACTTGTGGTAAATGATTAAGTATTTGTAAATATAAAAATTTAAGTTGGATTATTTGGGCTCACTAATTCACCCCCTCTTAGTGATTGTACCTCTAATAATTGGTATCAAAGTAGGTCCTTTGGTAAAGGCTTAATAGCCTAAAGGTGATCAAAGGTATAATGGTTGAAAAAGAGGTTATTTTTGTCACCTATATTTTCACCCTTTGAGAGGATTTCTCAACTCTCCTCATCCATGTGGCATAATTGAAACACCTCTAGGCTTGTGGGTAGCCTAAGGATGAGGTGAATCTCTAGGTAGGGATAGCTCCCTTAATGTACCACTTTGGATCACTACTACACATAAAATTTGTGAGGGAAAATGGAGAGAGAAAACTAAAAGAAAACTATCCTAAGGTAGGTGATACACCAAATAAGTTGATGACTTCAAAATGGCTACATGTTACACATGAAACTAAGATACTAACCAAATATACACTTCTCTAATCTACATCTTCTCACGTCAATATTAAATTATGAGGTTATGGATGAATTTTTAGGTTAGGAGGAATAGAAAAGAGGCATTTAATGGAAATAGTGAATATAATAACTCACTTAACCTTGACACTTCCTTGAACACTTCACATGCCCTGTAAGAAGAAACTACAAATAGGTGAGAATGAGACATCATGCCACTAATCAAGATCCAAAATTCAAGTAAACACACTATGAATAGTTATGTAAGAGGTAAAAAAAAGTAGTTTTATTAAAAAAATGGTATGAAAATGATTAGGGATTCACCATACTCAGGTGGAGCATAAGTTACAAATGCTAAAATGGCTAGTTCTTATAGAAGTTGAGAGAGATAAGAGAAAATAAAAGTCCAAGGGTCATAAAGACACTTGAAAATATGATAAAAGGAGTTAATTGTGAATTATAATATGATATGGTATGAAACATGTAAGGTTATAAGGAACAAGGGGCTTTCCAAGTCATGAAACTCTCGAAAAGTGGCATGAAAGTTCTCATTTTGGCTCCAAAAACTACCTTCATGACTTGGACCTATTTAAACGTCCCAAAAATGATTAGGGTTAGGTATGATGATTGGAATGAATGGTAAGGTTTTTATATATGTCTCTCCATGAATTTTGTGTAGTCTTGGTCATCTAGAACCTTCCCAAAATGAGATATCACCATCTGCAGTCAAAATAACTCTTCTTTCATGTACCCTGCACACTTGGCCTTCAAAAAGGCATTATTTTTACATGAAAATAAATGGGAGGGATTTTATAACACTTTTAAATACCATAAATTTCCTTAGAGGCATAAATAACATATTCAAATCAGCTCACTTGAAGTTTTCCACCCTTCTCACAAGCTTGGTCACTATGCTAGTTTTGACTAGTTGAAATAAAGTAGCTAGTTGAGGCACTTAGAAGATATTAAAAGGGATTAAATTTAAATTTAGAGTTATATTAATTCCTAATATTCCCTTACATGTGATTTTAATCTCTTAAAAACTCTTGGAACCCAAAAAATTCATAAAAAGGTCAAGAAAACCCTATTTTTTACCCTATCTATATAATTCTATACAGTCCAAAAGCATAGGGAGAAGACAAAGAGAGTAATATATAAGTTTAAATAAATTTAATAGTAAAAATAGGCCATTATAATAGCCCTATATCCTCATTTCTCCAATCAGGTCATTATTCAAGGTTTAAGAGGGTTTTAAGTCACTTTTGCTCTTAAGGATTGTTCATGAAGACCTGAAATACAAATCTCAACTTGATGATAAAAAAATTGATGTTTAGGACCATATATAACTCCTAAAATATTTTTGAATTTTTTTGAAAAAACATCAATGAGATGTGAGCACTCCAAGTTAGCCTATTGAGCTTGATTCTTCATGTCTTGTATGTTGAGTTGTTCTAAAGTCCAAAAATAACTTCTTCATGATTTACCATACATACAAATAAATTAATTGCCTATATTATGGTCCAAAAAACATGTTACACTAGGTTATAAATTTTTCCCATAGTTGGAAATGAAAACGACCTATCATTTGGGCTTTAGGCCAAAACCCTACCTAAAAGTCATGACTACCACCTTGAGGGTTTAGACCTCTTTGTTGAATTTCACCCATTTATTATTAATTATTATGATTATCTAAGTTTTTTTAACCTTCCACATATTCATAAGATATACCTATATATTTATTTTTACCTTACCTATTTTCTCTAAAATTGTAGGTTTATGTGCAAGGGGAAGTACCCTTTGTTTGAGACAAAATAGAGGCTAATTCACCTATTTATCTAGACCAAATAGGTATTGGATATAATTATAAATTTTTTGAGGATTCTATACATAAATAATCAGAACTTTTTCATATCATTTGACCCTTAAAAACTTGTAAAATCCAAAATAGGCTCATGAGAATGCAGACTATGTATAGGGTTTAGGGAATATGTTAAATGTTGCAACATTTGATCCCTATACCTACTTGTTTTTTTTTCATATTAGGGTGTATTAATTAAATATAAAACTTAAACAATGTTTTATAACCAATTCATCACCCTTATCCTCCACATGTTTCATTAGGACTTATATAATATGATTGTGACTGTGCTTGTCCCAGAATAGGGGACCCACCTGTAGATGAAACTTGGTAATTAGAATTGAATTCATTACGTAATACATCCTAAAAATATTTTATTTCATTTCATATTATTTTTAACTCAAATCAATTCATTTTCAGACCTACTCTCTATTTAGGTCACTTGTTTTCTCTTACTATTACACCATAACCACCTATAGTTAGCTATAGGTGAATATTTCACTTGAGGGGACACCTGTAGGTGATCACTAGACCTTGAAAACTCACTAATATACTTATCCTAATGGCCTAAAATCCCATTTAAATCCATTTTACCAACCAAACTAAAATCTCAATGTTTCAACTCTTCTTCATGAATGATATGGAAAATGGTTCTTGGCTGTAGGTCAACATTTTCTCAATGTAAGGAATAGAAGTGTACATGGGAAGAAAAAAATAGTATATCCTCATCATTTAATTATATTTATTCCATGAATAATCACTTGAAACATTTGGAACCATTCCCATATGTTGTCATGGTCTATAACTATCAACTTGGAGTGCAAGGTCACTTTTGGATCAAAATCCTATAGACATCAATGCCTGAGTTTAGTATCTTTGTAGGCAAATTTAGGCCTCTCAAAAACTATCTTTCCCTAGTCATTCTCCCCACAAATTTTTCATGGAATTTGTCCTATGTATTTAATACTAGTTTTAGTCATTAGGATACATCAATACTTCTTATAACCATGTTATATGTTCCTCACAAAATGCCCTTAGACCTCATTTTTCACTCTTTAGGGATTAGATCCCTAAACTTAGTTATCTCATATGTAGAGGTAGATTACATTTCACTTTGCTAACCTAACTCTAAAAATAGGTCTATCAAGGTCTATGTAGCATATTAGTATATCAATAAGGTTTCTATCTCATACTTCAACCCTTCTATATGGCCATTTGGTTCCTTGTTAACACTTGAAGGTGGTTATGCTAATATATAGGCTGTGAAGATGAGGATGGGTAGTGGACATGAGGTAGACCTTTCATTGACTTATATATCCTACCAAACTTTTAAAACATAATTCCTTGATAATGAAAGACTTAAGACAAGGTTTGAAACTCCAACTCAATATTTTGCTCTATATTAACACCACCTATAAGTGGTCTTTGTTCAAGGTACATGCAGTAATATAAGATGGGAGGCAATGAATATTACATTTAATCATGAAAAAACATAGAATTTTATCTAATTCTCCACATGGGTGCTTAACATCATGAATACTTTGAAAACCATTTCAAAACCTTTATTCTAACTTGATTCTCTCTTGCAAACACCTATAGGTGAATACTTTCATGTGTACAAGCAACAAATGTGAGTTTGGTAGTGTGCATTATTTCTAACTTCTTATGATTTCTAAGATTATCCAAATACCCTCAAATTCACTCATCACATTATAAAGGATATAAAATAGGTGCCAATACCTCATTTTCAATGTGAATTTCCTCATAAGAGCACTTAGAGGTGTACATTCCAATTGTAGACTATATGTATGTGTAGTGTATGAAACCATGAAGATGCTTTAGGGAATGAATATATAAATAAAGGAAACAAAAATTGAAACATGGACACAATCCATCACTATCCTTTGACACCATTACTAAGACCTGAAGGTATTGAAAGTGGTGGGAAACTACCAACAACATAGAAAGTGTCTTTTCTTGTAATCTGAGATGTTTGGCCCACCAAAACATTTTAAAACTTTAAACCAAGCATGGGAATAATTTGAGGAGGGAGATAACATCATCTAAAAATAATATCAATAAGTTCATTATACTTAATTCTCTAAAAAAAGGAAAAACCTATAGGGTGCACAAATTAGAAAGAAAACTAGATAGTCTAAATTCTTAGGAATGGTTCATATAGCATATAATACCATTACTCTAAAACAAAACTTCAAATGGAATCTAACTGAGTGTAGAATAAACCCTAAAGACAATTTTTCCTAAAACCTCTTATGTTATCCATACCAAGTACAAACCTAATGACTATTTTTACTTGCCAAACTTAGTGGAAGGAGAGATAAGTAGTTTTCTTCATTTATTTGAGATTATGATAAAAATGATAACCTCAAAAAGTGTTTAGAAGACCAAGGGACACTCCTAAATTGTCTTTAGCTTTGGGAGTCTGTACAAGTTTGTACACCTCATTAAATGCTCATGTTTTAAAGAAAATTGCCTCTTTTTCTAAATAACCTACCACTTTTAAATTAGTAAAAGTTAATTAAGACATAAGAGGACACATGGGCCATGAAATCATCCCTTAAGACCTTCAAATTTCCATAAGAGGCTGTATAACTCATTAAATGCCCCCCTTTTGATCTCAAAATGACTCCTAGGACTAAAATGATCAAAATGACTAAAGACCAAGGCTAATATAACATTAAATGACATTAGTTAACCTATAATACACCTCATGAACTAACATTATACCCATAATAAACCTATAAATATGAAGTTTTTTCTTATAGGAGTCGTAATTTGACCTATAGGGTCAAATTTGGTCAATAAATTGGTGGCTTATAAGGGTAGTATGCCTACTATACTTATTAAACTAGTAACCTTATCATTGTATTGGGATTAGGAAGTCATCTAAAGTTTGAAACATGGAAGAGGACCATGAAAATTTAAAATAATCTAGACTAAGATAAGATAACTAATTACATCAACCACATAAAAGCAAGGACACACACAAAGCAAAGTGAGGACACTAACAAGACACACATGTGTTCAAGGCACTTAGGGAAATTAGAAAAAAATATAACTATGTAAAAATAGAAACTAAACATACCTCCTTTCCAGAATAAAAAGGAAAATTCATTGAATCTCCTTCTTCATGAGATAAAACATAATGTCAGACATGTTTTTCCTTGGATTGGATGCTTTGTAGATCAGACCTATTCCTTGGCACATCACTTGATCTGCTCTTAAGTAGATCATTCTTAAATATGTCTCCAATGTAGATATATTAATCTTTAGCTTGAAAAAATACCTCATACTACTTCCCACTTTTCATCTCATGGTCAACTTGCATCTTCTTTGTAGGCATGGCTTCAAGAGGATTGATTTCTTGTTCCTTAGAAGATTGAGGCCAATAGGAGCTTGTTCCATCCTTTAAGAGCTGATGTGTTTATCTCAACTACTTGATATTATGATATCCCATTTTTATGACATTAAAAATATCATCATCAAATGCATATGCCTCTTGAAAGGGAAGATTTGAAAGGTTGCTTTTTCTTTGCATACTCACTTGCATGTCAAGGCTACCTTCTCCATTTTGACTAGATCATAGCCTCCTTAAAGAGAATTATATCTTGATATAATTATTAAAAAAAATTCATCCAAATTTTTGTGTGGAACTTTTTCTTCCACATATATGATATCTTGTATAGTGATGGAAGAACCAATGACTATTTCTTCCTCTTTGGCAAAAGGAAAGCATTCTTCCATATCAACCTAATCTAAAGATTCAAAATAAGAGACCACCTCTTATTTAGATTTTAGAACCTCTTTAAGGATATCAAGTTGCATATAAATTTCCACAACATGACTTTGGTTCTCAGGGGCTTTAATATCTTCCAACTCATTCTCCTTTTTGGTGATGCCAAGACTAGACATCTTAAAATTAAGTGTCTTAGTCTAATGAGGCTATCAAGGAGTTAGGATTTATTCAAGAAAGAGTTATAAGTTTTTGTCAAAAAAATAATCCTATTTATGTTTACATACCATAGTTAAATCAAGGCAAAGGGTGATGGGGTGAGGAAAAGATGAACTTGTTGGTGATGGTTGCACATAAAACTCAAAATTAGATTGAGAGTGAAATGTAGGGGGTTCTTTTGGAATCTCTTGAGGAAGGGGAGGCAGACCTTGGGATAAAATGGATTGGTTTTCTTCCTTCCATTTTAAAATAACTTCATTTTAATATAATTGTTCTTTATCATTCTCTTAAGGAAGGGTAGATGGGGTGTGTTTAGTCATAAGATCTTCTTTTGGGTCTAAACCTTCCATTACACCTAGAATTAGCAATTTCATCCTTGACTCTAACTCTTAAATTTTATTTGATAGGTTTTCTTGGAAAATTATCTCTTTAATTTTATAGGAATAATCATCAAGATAAGTAGTACAAGAGGGCTCATATGGAGGATAAGAGGTTTCTTGATAAAGGGTGGGAGGGGTTTGTAAAACATCAAGCTCCTTCTCAACTTCACACTCTTTATCAAGAATTTTCTCATCTTTATTTCCCCATGAATCCAATATCTTATTCAAAATTAGGATATTAGGATTAAGAGTATTTTCTTAAGGTAGTGATTCACTTTGAGTAGTGGATGAAGTTTTGAATAAACTTGGGCTCTCCTTAGGCTTGTAATCTCCACTTTGTCTCCAACTTGGAATGTCATATCTAGAGGTCTCTTCTTGAGGTGGGGATGTAATGAGAAAGGGAAATAAGGGATTAAATTATAATTATTTTACTAATTAAATGGACTATTTCATATGCATATTATCTAACTCAATATGCCTATCAATATTTTCTTCAAAAACAAAGTTTCTCTTTTCAACTGTCTCTTCTAACTGATTGAGAAAAGGATGACTTTGATAAGACTAATTGGGTTCATGAGTGGGAATCATGTAAGAATGATAGAAGTCTTTGGGATGCAAATATGAAGGATAATATGTTTATTAAGGTTTCTTCTCATAAATTTTTAGCCTATCTTCCAAGGATGAAACTAGGCCACTCACATATAGCATCTCACTTGTGAGCCTTTGCCAATTGGCTCTCTCAATAGGTACCCACTCCCTTTTGACTAGATATAATGCATATCTAACCTTATAAATTAAATGACAAGGACTATCTAGACCATATCCCTTTTGTGTTTCAATATTTAACATTTACTTCTTATAACCTAAGAGAGTTTTTTTGAAAGTGGAAATGGATTGACTTGATAAGTGACTAGGTTGACTAGGAGTAATATGTGGAGAAGGCTGATCATAGGATTAATACAACTAATGACCAGACTAGTTATAATACTAATAAATATCATGATAAGGTTGATAATGGTCATAAAAATATTGGTAAGAATCACACCAAGGCTGATAGGGAGTGCCATAAGCTTGAAATGTCTCACCAAATTATGTAAAATAGTAATCAACACCAAATTCATCCATGAAACTTCATTATGAAGCAATAAATAAGGAATTTTTATCAACAATGTTCAAAATAAATAATTGGATTGTTTGACCAATTGATGTAACTTTAGAGTCACTATTGATGCTTGGATAGATGCTTCTAAAGGCTGATTATTGAAAGATAACACCAAAAATATTTCAACCTCTTGGATTAAGAGTCCCACCAAGCATGCCAAAAACTATTATCACCTATATTTTCATAATTTGAAGAGATGTCTCAGCTCTCTTCATCCAAGTGGCACAATTGAAACACCTCTAGGCTCATGGGTAGCCTAAGGATGAGATGAATCTCTAGGTAGGGATAGCTCCCTTGATGTACCACTTTGGATCACTACTACACCTATAATTTTTGAGGAAAAATGTAGAGATAAAACTAAAATCAAACTATCCTAAGGGAGCTGATACATAAAATAAGTTGATGATTTCCAACCAGCTGCATGTTACACATGAAACCAAGAGACTAACCAAACATACACTTCTCTAATCTACATATTCTCACATAAATATCACATTATGAGGTTATGGATGAATGTTTAGGATAGGAGGAATATAAAATTTTCCTTTAATGTCTCTACTAAAAAAACTAATTCACTTGACATTGACACTTCCTAGAACACTTCACATGCCCTTCAAGAAGAAAATGAAAATAGGTGAGAGAATGAGACAACATGCTAACGAATCCATAGTATTCACTAAGAAAGATCCAAAATTAAACTATGAATAGTTATGGAAGAGGTAAAAATAATTATTTTTATTAATCAAATGGTATGCAAATGAGTAGGGCTTTGCCATACTCAGGCAGAGCATAAGTTATAAAGGCTAAAATGGCTAGTTATTATAAAACTTGAGAGAGAGAAGAGAAAAAATAATTAAAAGTGTCAAAAGGACACTTTTAAATATAATAAAAGGAGTTATTTTTTCATGAAAAGAGGATGTGGGATGAACCATGCTAGGTCATAAGGAATAAGTGGCTTTCCAAGTCATGAAACTCTTGCAAAGTGGCATGAATGTTCTCAATCTAGCTCAAAAAATTGCCTTCATTATTTAGACCTATTTGAACATCCAAAAAATTATTAGGGATATTTATTATTATTGTAATTAATGTAAAGGATTTAATACATGACTCTCCATGCATTGTTTATAGTCTTGGTCATCTAGAACCTTTCCAAAATGAGATATCACCATCTGTAGTCAAAATAACTCTTCTTTCATGGACCCTACACACTTGGCCTTTAAAAGTCATTTGTTTTTCATGAAAATACATGGGAAGGAGAGGAAAAAATTTTAAAGACCATAAATTGACTTAGAGGCATCAATCACACCTTAAAATTATCTCACTTGAAGTTTTCCACTCTTCTCACTAGCTTGGTCACTATGCCAATTTTGACTGGATAAAATGAAGTAGCTAGTTGAAGAACTTAAGAGATATTAAAAGGAATGAAATTGACTTGGGGATTTATATTAATTCATAACATTACATTCCATGTGATTTTAATCTCTCAAAAACTCTTGAAACCTAAACAACTCATTAAAAGGTCAAGAAAACCATATGATATCACTATAGCTTTTGGTTTACCTTTCTCACCTATTTTCTACAAAATTGTAAGTTTATGCACAAGGGGAAGTACCCTCTATCTAAAAAAAAATAGATGGTAGTTACCATGTTTATGTAGAATAAATAGGTATTTTATAGGATTATAAAATTGGTGAGGATTTTCTATACAAAAAATCATCCCTTTTTCATAACATTTGACCCTTCAAAACTTGTAAAATCTAAAATAGGCTCTTAAGAAAGTAGACTGTGAGCAAGGTTTGGGGAATAGGCTATATGTTCTAACATTTTATCCCTCTCCCTACTTTTTTTTTGTTTTATGAGGGTGTATTAATTACATAAAAACATTAAATAAGGTTTTATAACTAATTCATCGCCCTTATCCTGTACATGCTTCATTAGGACTGAGTACAATATGACTGTGCTTATCCCAAAATAGGGGACCCACCTGTAGATGAAACTTGGTACTTGGAATTGAATTCATGATTTAATACTAATAAAAATATTTTATTTCATTTCATATTATTTTTAACTCAAATAAATGTATTTTTAGACCTACTCTCTATCTGGTTCACTTGTTTTCTCTTACTGTTACACCATAACCACCTATATTTAGCTATAGGTAAATATTTCACTTGAGGAGAAACCTATAGGTGATCAATATAACTTGAAACCTCAATAATAAAATTATATTTATTGTATCCAAGGAAATTTAAATCCATTTCACTAACCAAATTGATATCTCAATGTTCAAACTTTTCTTCATGAATGGCATGGAAAATGGGTCTTGGCTGTAAGTTAGCATTTTCTTGGTGTATGGATTAGAAGTGTACATGGGAAGTTAAAACTAATATATCCTCCTAATTTAATTATATTTATGTCATGAATTATCATTGGAACCATTTAGAACCATTCCCATATGTTGGCATGGTTTATAACTATCAACTTGGAGCGCAAGGTCACTTTTGGATCAAAGATATGTAGACATCAATGCATGAGTTTAGTTTCTTTGTAGGCAACTTTGGGCCTCTCAACAACTATCTTCCCCTAGTCATTCTCTCCCCAAAATTTTCATGGAATTTGTATTATGTAATTAATACTAGTTTTATTCATTAGGATGCATCAAGACTACTTATAACCATGTTATATGTTCCTCACAAAATACCCTTGGACCTCATTTTTCACTATTTAGGGATTAAATCCCTGAACTTAGTTATCTCATCTTTAGAGGTAGTTTACACTTAATTTTTCCAACCTAACTTTGAAAATAGATTTTTCAAGGTATATGTAACATATTAGGATATCAATAAGGTTTCCATCTCATGCTTCAACCCTTGTATATGACCATTTTGTTCCGTATTAACACCTGAAGGTGGTTATGCTAATATACAAGCTGTGAAGATGAGGATGGGAAGTGGACATGGGGAATACCTTTCATTGACTTATAGATCATACCAAAATTTTAAAACACAATTAATTGATCATTAAAGACCTAATACAAGGTCCAAAACTCTAAATTTATATTTTTCTCTCTATTAACACCACCTATAGGTGGTCTTTTTTCAAGGTATAAGTAGTAATATAAGATGGTAGGTAGTGAATGTTGCATTTAAATTATGAACAAACCTATGATTTTATCTAATTATCCAAATGGGTGATTACCATTTTTTTAATACATTGAAAACCATTTATAAACCTTTATTCCAACTTGATTCTCTCTTGCAAACACCTGTAGGTGAATACTGTCATGTTTACAAGCAACAAATGTGAGTATGACAATGTGCATTGTTTTTAACTTATTATGAGTTCTAGTATTATCCAAATACCCTAAAATTCACTCCTCACATTCTAAAGGATCTAAAATAGGTGTCAATACCTCATTTTCACCATGAATTTCCCCATAAGAGCACCTGGAGGTGTACATTCCAATGGTAGACTGTGTGTATGTGTAGTGTATGACTACAAACCATGAAGATGATTTAGGGAATGAATATAAAATCAAATGAAACAACACTTGAAACATGGAAATGATACATAACTATACTTTGACACCATTACCAAGACCTAAAGGTGTTGGAAGTGGTGGGAAACTACTAGCAACACAGAAAGTGTCTTTTCTTGCAACTTGAGATGTTTGGCCCACCAAAAAAAATTAAAACTTGAAAACAATCATGAGAATCACTTGAGGAGGGAGCCAAAATAATCTATAAATAACATTATCAAGTGAATTACATGTAATTCTCCAAAAAAAGGCAAAACCTATAGGGTGCATAGATTAAAAAGCAAACTAGATAGTCTAACTTCTTAGGAATGGTTCATAAAGCACAAGATACAATTATTTTGAAACCAAGGATCAAATGGAATTTTAATAAGTGTAACATACATCCCTAAGATAATTTTTCTTGAAACCTCTTATGTTGACCATACCAAGTACAAAATTGAAGACCATTTTTGCTTGCCAAGCCTAGTAGAAGGAGAGATAAGGGGTTTTATTAATTTCTTATAATTTCTGATCAAACTAATCACCTAAAAAAGTGTCTAGAATACCAAGGGACACTCCTAAAATGTCCTTATTTTTGGGAGGCCATACAAGTCTGTACACCTCATTAAATGCTCATGTTTTCAAGAAAACTACCTCTTTTTCTAAATAATCTACCATGTTTTAGTTAGTAATAGTTTATTAAGACATAAGAGGACACATGGGGTGTGAGATAATATTGTTAAAACTTTAAATTTACCTAAAATTCTGTACAAATCATTAAATTCCCCTTTTTTGACCTCAAAATGACTCTTAAGACTAAAAGGATTGAAATGATGAAGGATCAAGGGTAATATAACATTAAATGACATAAATTAACCTACAATACACCTCATGACATAAAATTATATCCATAATAAAAATCTAAAGATGAAGTTTTTCCTATAAGGGTCCCAATTTGACCTGTAGGGTCAAATTTGGTCAACAATTATGGCTTATCTTCATGACAATCTAGATTGTGCTTTATCAAAAGTTAATAGTGTAAAGGCACAAGTTCAAAATCTAGAGGCAATAATCAAGAATATGCAGGTCATGATGAATAAATATCTCAATCAAATAATGGAATAATTATAAAGTAAAGACATGACTTATTTAGATGTACTATTATCCAAGGACAAAAGGGTTTCCATCTCCACCAAAAGGGTTAAGAATGGAAATTCATGGATCAGGAATAATCAAGAAAAAGGTAGGTCAAATATGAATAATGTCTTCAATGGGTATTGCTTCTCCTACAATCATTTTGGTCATAGATATAGAGACTACAAGCTCTCACTAGAAATTAAAAGGGATCTCATATGTTACAACTATAATTAATAAGGTCATATAACTAAAAATTGCAAAAGAGCTTTATGGAAAAAGGATATACAAGCCATTGACACTATCAAATGGTTCAAGGAGACCAATTATAAAGAATAAAAGAAGCAAAATCTAATTATATCACCAAAGGAAGAGTAATTATTTGTTCAAGTATCTTTGCATACTCAAAAAGATGAGAATAAGAGATGTTTTATAAGCAATAGATGATCAAATCATATGACAGGAGATAAAAGCAAGTTTATCTCTCTCAAAAATACCAACCTAGGTATAGTGTTATTTGGTGACAACAAATATGCTAACATAGTCAGCAAAGGTACAATGATTTTGGACAATGGTCATACTAGGATTGAGAATGTCTTATATGTAGAAGGTTTGAAACATAATGTTTTGAGTGTGATTCAAATGTGTAAGCAAGGAAATTTTTTTAACTTTTCATGATGATGTATGTGAAATAAGAAATACAAAATATGGAAAATTAGTTGTAAATGTTCTTAAAATAGATAACAACATGTATGCATTCCATGAATCCAAGAAGGTAGAGTGCTTCATAAGTTAATTGGAAGAAAGTTGGCTTTGGCATAAAAGGCTTGGAATATAAATTTTGATAATATGATAAAAATAAATTCAAAGGGGTTGACAAGGCATATGCCTAAGATTTTTAAGATTCCTCATTCTCTTTGTAAGGCACATCTTATGGGAAGAAAACCAAGAGAAGATAAAAAACCAAGGAGTTCTCCACTACATAGCCATTGGAGTTGATCCACACTGATCTATGTGGACCTATGAGAACTCAAAGTATTCAAGGTAATAACAACTTCATGATTATTATTTATTATTTTACTAGGATGACTTGGATATTCTTTATTAAAGAAAAATCATAAGCTTTTGAAAAATTTGTGGCATTCAAATCTCTTATGGAAAATGATAAAGGTTCAAATATCAAGTGTGTAAGATCAGACAAAGGAGGTGAGTTTTGGTCTCATAATTTTGATAATTTTTGTGAAGAACATGGGATAAGAAGAGAATATTCTACTACTAGAATACCAAAATAGAATGGTGTGGTTGAAAGGAAGAATAGGATTATTGTTGAGATGGGTAGAACCATGCTTCAAGATGCAAAATTATTAGAGGGATTTTGGGAAGAGGAAACCAACACTTTTGTTTACATCTTAAACAAGTGTCAAATTAGAGTAAATGATAATAATAATCCCTATGAGTTATGGAAGAATAAAGTGGCTAATGTCAAACATTTCAAAGTGTTTTGGAAAATGTGCTTTATCAAAAGAGATGAAGATAATCTTAGCAAATTTGATTCAAGGTCTGATGAGGGAATCTTCTTAGGTTACTCTTATATCAGTATGACCTATAAGTGATTCAACAAGAGACTTCACAAGATTATTGAAAGTTAAAATTTAAGGGTAGATGAGACAAGTAGATTTAATAAGACAAAATTACATGTAAGTGACTGAATTTAGAATTTTATTACAAACAATGATGAGTTGTCTATTCAAACGGATGATGAAGATTAAGAGGAAGAAGAAAGACAAGATACTAAAGCTCCATCTAGAAGGATTCATAAATATCATCCAATCTCTTAAATTATTGGAAATATTGGTGCAAGGTTGCATACTATAAAAATAATGTTGATCAATCAAAATCAACAAGACTCAACTTTATTATCCATGATTGAACCTAATTTTTTTTTGAAAGATAGCAAAGATGAAAGTTGGAATGATGCAATGGATGAATAAATTGATCAAATAGAAAGGAATGAAACATGGGACCTAGTTCTTAGGCCAAAATAAAAATGTGATAGGTACCAAATGGGTTTTCAAAAACAAGATGAATGAGAAAGGAGAAGTCACAAGGAACAAGGCTATATTGGTATGTAAAGGATATGATCAAGTTGAAGGAATATATTTTGATGAGACTTTTGCTCCTATTGTACGGATGGAGCCAATTAGACTCTTTTTGGCATATGTATGTTTCAAAGTTTGTAAGGTATATCAAATGGATGTGAAATATGCATTCTTGAATGATAACTTAGAAGAATTATACATTTATTTACCTCAAGGATACTTCATGTTAAGTAATCAATATTTATGCGTAAATTGAAAAATGCTCTATATGGTCTTAAATAAGATCCTAGATCTTGGTATGATAGACTAGATAAGTATATTTTAAGTCAAGGCTTTAAAAGGGGGTAGATAATAGTAGTTTTTACATTAATATAGAAGGTAATCATTAATTGATAGTTGTTTTATATGTTGATGACATAGTTTTTAGATCTAACAATGATAAAATGAATATAGAATTTGTAGATACTATGAAGAGTGAGTTTGAAATTTCAATGTTGGGAGAACTATATTTCTTCTTAGGATTATAGATTAATCAACTTGATGTAGGGATATTCATTTCAAATGATAAATACATCAAGGATATGATAAGGAAGTTTTAGATGATGGATTATAAGCCAATGGGTACTCCAATGATAATAGGATGTAAGTTAAGTAAACTAGATGACTCACCAAAAGTTTATCAAAATTTGTATAGATCCATGATTGGAAGTCTTTTGTACTCTAACACATCTAGGCCTAACATCATACAAGTAGTAGGTCTTTTAGGAAGGTTTCAAGTTGATTCTAGAGAATCTCACTTGAAAACAGTCAAAAGGATCTTGAGATATCTTATAGGTACCATAGAATATGGTTTATGGTATCCTAAGAGTAAATAATTTTCTTTAAAATCATATACTGATGCTGATTGGGTAGGATGTATAGATGATAGGAGGAGTACCAATGGTGGGGCCTTCTTCATGGGAGAATGCTTAGTGTCTTGGCTTAGAAAGAATAAAGCCTTAATGTCTTTATAAACTATAGAAGCTAAGTACATAGAAATTACCTCTTATTGCACACAAGTAATGTGGATGAAACACACTTTGGAGGATTACAAGGTAAGACAAAATGGACCTTGTCCTATTTATTGTGATAATACTAGTGCAATTAATATCTCAAAGAATCTTGTTATGTAGTCAAAAACTAAATACATTCTTATTAGATATAATTTATTGAGAGAACAAGTGATTAAACAATGTGTTAATTTGAAATATGTGCCTACAAAAGAGCATTTGGAATATGTGTTAATTTAGAATTTGTAGATATTAGTGTAGGTTATTATTTTTCCTTATTATTTAATTAAGAAAATTATATATTTGTGCATACTTGGAGTTTTCCTACATTCGTGGGATAGGCTAGCTTATGTGGAGATGTGTGTCATAGATGTGTCATAGGTGTCATAAGAATGTCATAAGTAACTCCCTTGATGGGAGTTACTTCTCTATTATTAGCACCTTGTCACCACCTTTCATGGAGGAGTTATAGTTTATTTTTGGGGTGCCTTGACCACCTTTTGTGGAGGAGTTACATGCTCTCCTATATGTATTCTTCACTTTGGCCATCTCATGTTAATCAGATATTGGGTTTTCTCCTATTTTGTCTTGTGCAATTTATCTTCTTGTATAATTTCAAATTGCTTTAGCATCTATGTGGTGTGCACTTGCTTCATCTCGTGTGATCATGTCTCCATTGTATTCGCATTATCCAGATTCTGGCAACAACTCTGATATGGTATCAGAGCCACCCCAGTAATCGTGTGTCTGGTTATGCTATTAGTTTATTTTGAATTTCTTACTTTGCTTTCTTAGTAGTTTTTTTAACCCAGTTGCATTTGAGAGTTTTGGTAGAGTTTCTTGAAAACTCATGCAAATCCATACAAAAATCTGTTATAAAAATTAATTCTATTGAGTTTCATTCTGATCTATCCTTTAGATATCTACGTTGGAAGAGGTAACCTGCATTGGACTAGTTTTTTTCTCCATTTCAAATCTGAAGGCATTGACTTCTACATTAAATTTGTATGGATTTTACGGATTGACTTCTCCATTTCAAAGCTAGTGAGCAGTCTGCCTGCTTCCATTCAGATCTTGCCCATGGGCACCCAGATATCAAGAATGTTGAGCGACCATTGGCAGTTGTGGAGTAGGAAGGAGCTAGTGTTGAGGCCGATCCAGTTCTTGTGATTATAGATAAGCAAGTCCCTGGCCATGCGGATCAATAAATATATGGCATATAAAGCTATTTGTAGATAAAGATCTATAGACTTAATACACTCGAGTGCCATTGTTGTGTGCAAGGAGGCCGCACATTCTCTCCATCCTTTCCTGTGTCCTTCTACAATGCCACACAAATAGCAATGCCACATAGACAACAATGCCATGCAGACATCTGGGTAGCCAATCATGGGCTGGGCTTCTAGTTGCGGCATTTGAACATTACAGCCACGTGGAGGGTGGATAATAGAACATAGAAGTCCATGGTGACTTGAACTGGGGTGATGGTAATTGGTTTTTATATGTTTTCTGACTTTATTGACTTTACAGTGTCATTTAGTATGCTAGAAAACAAGTAAGTTGAAAATATTTTTTAAAAAGAGCAATTTAGAGGTTTTTAAAGTAACTTGTATCTTCGACCTACGAAGACGAAGGGTGAGGCCTAGATTGGCAGGAGGCCAATTCCCCCTCATAAAGACCTCCTTTGGATTCCTCACTTTGTGCCAAGTCCAATGAGTGGTTGGAAGGCCACTTTCTCTCTCAAAATAGGCATTTTTTTAATGTTTTAGTGCTTTTTTTTTACAAAATTACTAGTTTACGGGAAATTAAAACTTTAAACTCTTGCAAACGGTAGCTCAAATTCAAGTGCTATCTTTTACAAAAGTGCTTATTTTTCAATTTTCCACAACTTAGGCTAGATAATTGTCAAATATGCACTATTTTATAAAGTGCCAAAAATTTGGGTCTCCCAGGACGCATTTTCAGCTGAGTCCAATGTCCTGTTTGCTTAAAGTCTTGGACTGATTGCTCTAAGACGCATTCTCAGCTAAGCCTAACATCTTTTGAGCATGCACTTACATCTTCAGGGGGGCCTTCTAACCTCTTCTTTTCTTTTATGTCTCTCTTTTGGGGGGGGGAGTTTTTTCCTATGGGTTTTCTCCTTTTCTCTATCTTATGGGAGATTGTATTTGTACATGGGTACCTCATCAAGCCTAGTTGCCAGGACCCATTTTATATTTCCACACTACCCACCTAAGCTGTGCTTATGAGGGGGTATTAGTGTAGGTTTTTATTTTTTCCTATTATTTAATTAGGAAAATTATATATTTGTGCATACTTGGAGTTTTCCTACATTCGTGGGATAAGCTAGCTTATGTGGAGATGTGTGTCATAGATGTGTCATAGGTGTCATAAGAATGCCAGAAGTAACTCCCTTGATGTGATTTACTTCTCTATTATTAGCACCTTGTCACCACCTTTCATGGAGGAGTTACAGTCTATTTTTGGGGTGCCTTGACCACCTTTTGTGGAGGAGTTACTTACATGCTCTTCTATATGTATTCTTCACTTTGGCCATCTCATGTTAATCAGATATTGGGTTTTCTCTTATTTTGTCTTGTGCAATTTATCTTCTTGTATAATTTCAAATTGCTTTAGTATCTATGTGGTGTGCACTTGCTTCATCTCATGTGATCACATCTCCATTGCATTCGCATTATCCAGATTTTGGCAACAACTCCGATAGACTCACCAAAAGTTTATCAAAATTTGTATAGATCCATGATTGGAAGTTTTTTTTACTCTAACACATCTAGGCATAACATCATATAAGTATTAGGTCTTGTAGGAAGGTTTCAAGTTGATCCTAGAGAATCTCACTTGAAAACAGTCAAAAGGACCTTGAGATATCTTATATATACCATAGAATATGGTTTATGGTATCCTAGGACTAAATAATTTTCTTTGAAATCATATACTGATGCTGATTGGGTAGGATGTATAGATGATAGGAGGAGTACCAATGGTGGGGCCTTCTTCATGGGAGAATGCTTAGTGTCTTGGCTTAGAAAGAATAAAGCCTTAATGTATCTATAAACTATAGAAGCTAAGTACATAGAAACTACCTCTTGTTGCACACAAGTAATGTGGATGAAATAGACTTTGGAGGATTACAAGGTAAGACAAAATGGACCTTGTCCTATTTATTGTGATAATACTAGTGCAATTAGTATCTCAAAAAATCATGTTATGTAGTCAAAAACTAAATACATTCTTATTAGATATAATTTATTGAGAGAACAAGTGATTAATCAATGTGTTAATTTGTAATATGTGCCTAAAAAAGATAATTTTATAGATACTATGACCAAACCATTGTCAAAAACTACTTTTGATTATCTAAGGCAAAGCTTGGGTGTCATTTATTTTTCTGAGTCAATAGGAGGTATTTTGTTAAGGGGGAGAAAAAAGTTCATGATATTTTTCCAGAGATTTGTGAAGGAGATATAATACAAGGTCAAAATGGGTGTTTTTAGATGGTTGTGAGCATATTTCCTATTTGGTGAGTGGCATGAAGTTCTGTTGGTAGTCCTTGTGGTATCTTAAGAGAGAGGGATAGTAAGCATGTGTGGTGGTTCTTCATGGTGTGTGGAGATATGAATATGATTAAAAGGTGTAATGGATCATAGTTATTAAGGGGAGTCCCTCTTAAATTATTATTTATGTGTTCCATTATATTTATATGGTTTTGTGTTCTTTTTTCATTAGTTGTAGTGCTTGGTTGAAGAGAGTGTTGGCATGGAGTAAGAGGAAGTTATCAAGGAAAGAAGTAGTTTCAAGTTAAGGGGGAGTTTGTATCATATTTATAAGATGATATTTTATTATTTTATAGTATTTTCATGTCCTTAGGATCAATTGGTGCCCAATTTCTCATTGTGTCAAAGAGGGAGAAAGTTCATGCTGTGGGAATGTTTGAAGAGAGAAGGTGAGTTATATATTGCTATATATGATGATTGTTGACATCAATGACAAAGGGGGAGATTATTATATTATTTTAAATTATGTCAAGATGATTTCATATAAGTTCCCTAGTGAGTAAATGAAGTGATTTAATAGCCTAAGTGATAATGATAAAGTGTACAATGAGCTTATTCTATCATCCTCAAAGAAGGCTTGGTTGATCTTTAGAGTTTACATAGTTATAAAGGTTTAGGGATGAGTATGGTGATTTGAGCATCTGAAATGAGTCCTATAAAAATTTAATAATGCTTTGAGTGATTGTGTGTATGATTGGAATACACCCGATTCATCATTGTTCTCATCTAGACACTTTGGGTATAGTGGAAAAAAATGAGTAGGCAATTTGATGACATCACCATTACTACATGGGAATGATTAAAGGGAATTTGGTCATATGGTTATGTTAAATTAGTCCCTAGTTGTTATGTTCCAAATCTAAAGTCATGTGTTGAAGCATGGTCAAATATATGAGGGTGCAAAGTTGTCTTCTCAGTCAGAATTCATTATTTTCTCATAGCCAAATTTGCATGTGGATAAAAAGCGCTGAGTAAGCATGTTGATTAGGTTATAATTCACACACATGGATGTGTTTGAAAAAAATTATCATATATGTTTGTTCATTTTTGTGCATAGTTTAGTTATGCTAAATTTTAGATCATTCAATGAAACACATCAAAAGATATGCATATGCAAAGTTTGGCTCACAGGGTAGTTTGACTATGTTTTTGCATAGCCAAATTTGTGTATAATAAGAAAAGATGAGTAGGAATTTTGATTATGTTATATATTGTACATTTGAAGATGTTAAGATAAATTTATTATATGGGTTTGTCCAATTTTGATCCTAGTTGATTTGCACTAAAATTTAGATCATGCGATGAAGCAAGTCAAAAGATATGCATATTCAAAGTTGGCTCTAAGATATAATTTTTTGAGAAGAAAATTTAATGATGTTATATCTCACATGAAAAAATGTTTCAGGAGTAGTTTATTACATGGTTGGATTCTTATTTGAAAGGAGAATATATGGTGAAATTTATGGGACATGAGATTGATTGCAAATATATATATATATATATATATATATATATATATATATATATATATATATATATATATATATATATATATATCCAAATTTGTTCTTCTAGGCATATTGAAAGGGTCCCAATACTTAGTCATTTATGCACAAGTTGAAGTTTGAGTAAGATCAACAATGCACATTATTCTAAGAAGTCAACAAAAAACAAGATGAGGATAGGTGCATGATGTTTAAAAACTAAGCAAAGGTATATGTTAAGAATCCAATGGTTAGCATGTGTTTGTATAGATTGATTGAATGGTGAGAATTGATAGTTAAAGACTTGATTGATCCATAGATATCGATGGAGTGAATTGAGTCAAAGTTGTAAGGGTGCACGAGATGAGGTCTAAGTGATTGAGGTTTAACATCTGAGCATTAGTGCCTATGCATTAAATATTAGAAAATATCGATGGTGTGTATTTAATCTGAGCAGTGAGGAAATGAGATGATTGCAAAGTTTTTGAGGTTTAACTGTGACTGTTGTCATTTAAATATTTAAATCTAACATGAAAAAACTAAAGCTCTTTATTTTGTCCATATCTTTTGATAAAATTCAAATTTATTGGTGTTGTAAAAATCAAAGATAAATAGGACTCCATGATATATCTAATAAACGTGATTTGAATATTTGGAAGTATGTATAGTCAAATTTATTAATTCTCAAATTTGACTTTATGTTTGTGCTTATTCTACAAGTGACCCAAGAAGGATAATTGAGCTTATATAGATATTATTTTGATGTATCTTGATAAATTGGCTATTGTGGAGTGTTTTAGACTCCATGAGGATGCTCTATGAGTATTTTAGAGGTGTGATCAATCTATTTTGAGTATGAACAATGATTAATAAGTTGAATGTATGTTTGGTAATGGTGTTCCTGTGTATAAAGTCTCTATTTGAGTTGTTTGAGCATAGATAGAGGGAGGATAAGATCAATATGATCATTTGAGTGTGTCAAAGGGGACATAAAGAATAGACCCATGTATTTAAAAATGGTCTTGTGTTCTTATTTTATTTTATTTTATTTTATGATGTGCTAAATGGGTGAATAGGTCTCCATGAGACCTATAAGAGATACAAGGGCCTTATTAAAAGGTGTAGATACTTAAGGGTAACACATAGATGCTATGGATGACCTATGAAGTTTGTTTTGAGCCATGTATTTATGTGAGAGATGCCTTAAGGGTTAAGTCATGCCTAATGGATGACCTAGGTGTTGATTATAAATATTTCTCTATAAATAGTGAAATCAAAGATGGTGATTTCTAGACTTTATGAGTGAGACTTGGGAGAGATTTGAAAGAGACTTATGTGTGTGAATTATGGAGTGAAGGAGGGGTATAATTAACTAAGTATGAGATGAAGAGAAGAAAAAATTAAGGACTATTTATATGACTTCTAGGTCATAATTCTATTGGTAGAATAGTGCTCTTACAGATTGAGTATGAGTGAAGGTGAAGAGTGATAAGTAGAGGTCTATCATCAGGTGTTGTAGACATCAGTTAAAAGGTGGATTTATTCATAGGTGTTATTGTGGTAGCTCAAAATCTAAGGTGGTTATAGCCTCCTTGTAAGGTGAAACTTGATAAAAGGTCTTATTGTTATTATGTCTTATCTAGATAGGTATGACAACACCTTATGGGATTATAGTCTCACTAAATATGGATTATAGTTCCTTGATCATTTGTATATGGTATAAATTGGTTCTTTTTATTATAAGATAATAGTGCAATTGTAGGTTCTAATGGGTTTTATTCTGCAAGAGCATTTCCCACATATGTCATGTGTTATGTGATGGATCTTGCATTGTCTTTATTGCTCATTTATATGAATGATGTATACACTTCATGAATGCTTATGGTAACTGATTAAGTGTTTTTAAAGATCAAAATTGAATTTGGATTATTTGGGATCACTAATTTACCCCCCTCTTAGTGATTTTACCTCTAAGAGAAATATTACTTGATTTATCTCTTCAAAACACTATATCCCCTCCTTAAACCAACTAAAAAGTTAATTCTTCTTAAACATGGCTGTAAGTGGCTTTGCCAAAGTTGAAAAATTAGAAATATATCTCTTTATGAAACTAATTTGTCTTATAAATATTTTTAATGCCTTTTTATTCTTAGGCAAAGATAAAGTGAGAATAGAGTTTATCCTTTCAGGATCAATCCTTACACTATGTTTTGAAACCATAGGTCTAAGAAGCTTACCTTCATATACTGAGAAGACACATTTACTAGGGTTAAAAGACACCCCAAATTAACTAAATATTTCATACACTTCTTTGAGATGAAACATTCATTCACTTGCATTCTTTGAAAACATAGTAATGTCATCTAAATAGACAAGAAAAAACATATTGATAAGACCTTGGAATGTCATATATATGGCTCTCTGAAAGGTTTCTCTAGCATTAGACAAACTAAATGGAATTTTTCTATAGGCAAAGGTTCCCCACTTGGTGGTGAACAATATCTTAAACTGATCTTAATCCTTAACTAGAATTTTATTTTAGCCACTATACCCATCCAATAATGAGAACCTCTTTAAACCAACCACTAGATACAATATTTACTCCATGGATGGAAACAAGTAATGATATTTGAGAGAAGCCTTGTTCAAATCACAAAAATCTACACAAATTATGTTTTCACCATTTTTATTCCTTATTGGATCAAGGTTTGCCACCCATTTTGAGAGCTTGATTGGTAAAATGATGGTTGATTCAATGAGCTTATGAAGATCAGTTCTCATCAAAGGCTCAAGTTTTAGATTGATGGGCCTTTAACTTTGTCTAACCAGTTTGGTTTTAGATTCTAGCTCAATGGTGTTTTGAGATAAACTTGGATCAAATCCCTTAAAGACACTATACTGTGATGCAAAGATATCAATAAATATCCTACATAAATTGGTGAATGATTCTTTTTATGAGGGAGTACATACTTCATCCAATTTAAGAATCTTTTCAGTTGCTATCTCAACATTGGCATAGTGTTCTTCCTTGGTTGAAAATGAATACTCCTCATATCATCATCTCTAATGAATATGTTTTATAGAGTAACAAAACCTTTGGGAAGCTTATTAGACTTAAGTTGAACAATCTGATCCCCATACTACTGCAAGATCTTTGACTGATTCTTGGAAGATAATTTAACTTCCTCTTGAAATAATCTAACAATCTGGTTATCACAATAAAGAAACTTCAAATTATGATGATTATTAGGAATGGAAGGCCTCATAATTATCTTGATATGTGACTGATTTTTATTACTCCTCACATCAGTTAGAATACTAAACTGAGCTCCTATGTCAGCTAGTCTATTTACATGTTTATTCCTTTCTATTGGTATTGACTAAATGTCAATATCCTAAAAATATTTAAATAAGTCCAAAAATATATGATTTTAATATATAATAAAGGTATTATTTCATACATTCATCCCTCTCACCTAGTGAACTACAAGTTCACTATTACCAAAACCCTGTAAAACATTAACTCCCATCTTCCTAGGCCATTGCAAACTATGGACTAGAGCCTCATATTCTCTAAATTATTGGAAATACAAAATAAAATTTGATAAAAAATAAATACATTTTTTTTTATGTGAAATAATCATCATTACATCCCTAGTACCATGCTTGTTCTTTGATCCATAAAAGTAGAGCTGCCAAAGACCATCATTTGACTCATCTTCCTTCACCATGGTTAGAATTTGTGCATCATTTTCATGAAGATAATAGATACCAATTCCCTCCTCTTAAATAATTCTATATGGATAATGTTAATTATAATGTTAAATTAATTTTTAGGCCCATTCATCAAGGAAAATATTAGGGATTCCTTTAAGAGGTGAGTTAGCTTCTACTTCAGTAGCTTGTTCCACCGCATCTGATATAACATAGTTTTTGTTCACAACATTTGGCACATAAGGATCCAAGTGAAAACATGAATTGGCATCAAAATGAATAGTTATATTTTTCCCATACCTTATTTTTAACATCAAATTAGTCCAATCAATTGATAGATAATCATCAATCTTTGATGTGAAATCTCTAGACAAGCACATGGCAAAATAGGGAGGCAAGTCCACCACCACTACATCTTGGTGAATAGTAATGTTTGGGAAACCATGAAATGTTAGTTTTAGGTATTTATCATTAAAATTGTCTTATTTGGTGATCCATATAACTATAATACCCCTTTTGTGTTTGGTTTATTCACCAAACCACTCTTGTCTACAATTTGCTTAGGCATGACAAAACTACTAGCTTTATTGCCTATGATATAATAATGAACTAAAGTATTACCAAAAATTAAAGAGCGAAAAAAGGGAGGTTTTTAAATTTTTTTAACCTTAGATTTACCCACTTTTACATCTTTGTATACTTTTTTCACTTGTTACCTCATTGGTTGATTTAAATTTGCCAAAGCTTTGCTCTCTTTCTCAGTTGGTTTTGGTGACAACTTGATGGCTAAAAGCTCCTGAATTAGCATGTATTTTATCTTGGGATTGCTAAGGAATCCCAAATTATCATACTAATATTTAAATCTTCATATGATCAATTATATTAAATGGATTTTTAATCACCTTTGGATTCCCTCTTTGCATAGCTAGTTGATCTTGTACTTATGGTACTTGATGAGTCTTATCAACCTCTATGTTCTAATTTTTATATAATGTTGGGAAACAAACTGATTATTGACATTCTTAGAAATAATAGGAGGTGTGTATGGAACATGATTCACATCATTTATCTCTTCAATTTCCTTTTATTTTCCTTAGTTATAGATGCAACCATAATGTTTTAAGTACCCGAATCACCAGCTTGATTCAAGGCTACATTATCATCAAGTTATCAATTCAAAAAATTTGAATCCAGATTCCCTTGTCTATGATGCCCCTTATCTTGTTGTGCCATACCTTCACTATGTTGACCTTATTGAAGAGAATCCTCTTCCTGAGTCATTTGAGGCATCACCATGGATTGGTTAACTAATGCCTAATTCTATATGTCATTCTAATTAGAGGGATGCTAACCTAAATCTAGCATCATATTATTTTGTGTTGGCACAACAACAACAACTTTAGATGATGAGGGAACATTAGGATCAACTGTTGCATATGTATTGGACTACATGATCTCTTTTATTTTGATACAAAGGTATTTGTTCTCTAAATCCTTAATAGGAAAGTCTATTATCTCTGTAAGGATGATAGGTAGGCTCATTATGTGCTTGGCAAGGGCTACTTTATTGGTAATACTACCTTTTTAGTTGGATAATTTCATTCCCAAAGGATTACAACATTCCTTTGAACTCTCTGATTTTAGTTGATTAGCTAAGAAGGGATGGAAATTGTGTATGAAGGGTTGGAATAAGATCCATATGAGGAGTTTGAGGGGATGGTATTGGCTATGTTTCTAGGAAAAAAGGCATAGGAGGTTTAGGTGACAATTTTCTAGTCTGTATCAAACTATTCTCTACTCTAATTATAACTTCATAATCATTTGGTAAAGTAGTGCCACCCATTAATTAAATCATGACACTAATGTCTGAATTAAGATCTTTTAGGTAATATAAGAAGGCAGACTTTTGAGATGGCCTAATAATTAGAGGTATCCTAGTCTATGTTTTTTGAAATTTGAGGTTAAAGTCTATCATGAACTCATGAGGAGCCTTCTTTATGGTGGTAAGTTATTTAACCAAGGAAAGGTGACCATATTTTTTCTTAAACTACCTACATAATGATGCACCTAATTCATCCCAAGAAGTAATGGATTTTATTATAAGGTTTCTATACAACTATAGTAATTTTCATTTTAAGGATACAATAAGTAGTCTAATATTACATTCTCCTCGACAACATTATGGACTAAATAAAGGTTTGAAACATATTTTATGTGATAAAAAGGCATAGTTTGGTCTTATCCTAAGAAAAAAGAAATGCTATTAAGAGCTGACACTAGTATGTCATCATATTATGCAAGATTAAATGGGTTTCCTCTACTAAATGAGACAAACACTTGGTTCCTAGGCACAACCATCTGGATATTGGGAATTACACTATCTAGTATAATAGTTTGTTGAGGAGATTGAAATAACCTTATAGAATAGGGGTTTGTATTTATAAATGTAGTTATTTTATAATTATGAGAAGGTAACTTAGTGAATTTAAAATGAATACCTTTGCTTGATGATCTTGTGGTAATATTTGGCATGAAAATTGTGCTAGCCTATTGCTAAGAATACTATAAATTTAAGGAATCCTCTAGTTTAAATGATGATGAGTGTCCTCTACTTCTATAAATGATTTTATCCATCTCCAAACTTCATATATACCATGGAGTATATGTTCCATCAGGCATGCAAATTTTTTTGTCATTCTAATCAGAGGTTTTATCCTTATGAGAAGGTGTGCTACTTCCTACTCTTGTTGAAACAATGGAATATCTCCTAAGTGTGGGTGAATTTTGAAGGGAGAGAAGATATATATAGAGGGTTGGTTCCATTTATGCATTAATTAAAATTGATCCTAATCCTACTAACTACTATTTTTTAACTATGAAAAAGGTGAAATGGATATTTCTTGTATTGAAATTGAAATGAAAACTTTGGAAAGAGGGTGATGCACCAATGAATATGACCAATTATGCTTGAAATAAACACTCTTAGGAAGATAATAATATTTAACACATTATCTTTAGTTCATGTATGACCTCTATAATAATGTTTCATACAAAGGACTTGACAAATTCACTCTTTATACGGTAGGAATGAAAAGGTATTGAATTCACATCCAAACTTAGACAAAGATTGGTATTGACACTTAGTATGACCTATATAAACTCAAATATAATATATGAAGGTACTAAAAACTAGACAATAACATAGGAAAATAAATGATTCACAATGCTATATCAATGGTAATCATCATACACTTCACTAAAACCTAAAAATGAAGTAAAAAAGATTCTTATTTATTCAAGAGGCGAATACAAAAATTTGGAAGCCTTTGAGGATATCCAAAGAAAAAGAGTGATAATAAAATTTTGGAAAAGAAATTACACATAGAAAATCAAATGATAAGGGAGACAAAGTAGCCCCAAAATAGGGATTTAAAACTTGGTCTTCAAACCTCTCAAGTGCTATGTAGTGTTTCCTCAAATCTCTCCTTTCACTCATGTCCTTAGGATGGCATATAGGGAGAGTAGCATGTGTTAGGGAATATTGAAAATTTCTTCATCATTTAGTGGTCAAGATTGACCACTTGGAAGGTGTATATATCCTTACTTGCGTACCCTATATACTAGCTTATATGTCCTTGTTGAATAATAAGTCCTTAAAAATAAGAATTTAAGTATTCATTCATTCTCCATTGAAATATTATTATAAGACATTAATGAGGTTTATCCACCTTACTTGGTCTGTTATAAGGCACATCAATGCTTGTTTGACTCTTTTAACATGCCAGGCATATGAAGGAAAGAAGGTATTGTTAGGAGTCCTTGAGATATTTTCAACCCCTTGAATGTCCTTTGAAACTAAACTTTACTTGTTCATACTTGAGTAGGCATATGAGGGAGAGATAAACACCAATAAATCTATTTGAAATTTTTATATGTATCAATTTAGTAATTTGAGATCACTTGACTCCTTCATGAGAAAAGAGGTGTAGGAGAGATAAAATTAGGTTTTCCATTAAAATAAATAAATCCCATCCATGGATGATTTTTAAAAATAAAATTAGACTTGAAAAAAGTAAATTTTAGCCATCAAACTCTCCAAAATATGCCATTTTGCTTGCTTTTTTACTCATTCCTTGTAACCCTAAAAATTGGTAAAGCTCCTTGTCCAAAATAAAATATGAATCACATTAGCATACTTAGAAATTTTTTTAGTACCCTCTAATATCTTAAATGTTCATACAAAATTTCATGAGCTAACACTAAGTGTAAGTATCTATTTTCTATCATTTCTCTTTCTAATTAGGCTTTTTAGGCCTAGAAAGAGAGATTTTGGGCAAATGACCACCCACACTTATAAAACCTAAAAAAAGTGTTTTATTCACTTTACATGGTCTAATACCATATTACATGTCAAATTTAATATTCTAGGTTCTTATGTAGATGGCAAAACCATGAAATGGTCATTCGCAAGCTTAGATGCTTTTGTGTATTTGAGGGGTAGCTTGAGATGTTTATCATGAAAATTATAGGTTTTTATGACTAAAAATTAATTTATGGTACGTATAAAACCTTAAAAAATTTATCCCTTGAGGTTAAAGTCCTTTATTACACTCATAGGCCTTCACCATTGATGTTGGGCTTGTAAAATTCTCTCACCTATTGAGCTAGTAGCCAACTTGCAGGGATTGTATAACAACTTGAAAGATATATAAAAGAGTTTTGGTGATCATGAAACCTATATCAAGTCCCAAAAACATATGTAAATGGTTTAGAGATCACACCATACCACATACCCTCACAAACAAGCTTAAACCTACCTATTTTACCCTATGTTATATAATATTATACTTTCACATGTGAAAAAACATCTAAGAGTGAATCTAAAGAGAGTTATGAATATGAATAGGATCATTTGGAAGTCAAACTATTTAATTTTATGGAATTAATAAGAATATTTTCTCCATTGGGTTAGTTGTAGTGTTTAAGGAGGGTTTTAAGACGTTTAAATTCTTAACAATGGTTCATAAATGATAAGATTCCATTCAAAAAACTAATGATAAGAATAAGTGTCAGGGGGACCCCTCTAAAATATCCTATGGTATTGATTTCCCATGCATTTTTTCATGAAAATTTTGAGCAAACCTTTGACCTATTTGAGCTCTTTCTCAAGCAAAACAAGGTTCTACCACCTATTGATGATTGTTCATGCAACTTTGAAGCCTAAATACAAAAAAAAACTCTATAATTTTGAAGTATGGAACCCCCTCCAACACTTATATCAATCTCATCTTATCATACACCTTATACAATAAGATCTAACCCCTACAAAATTGCCTCTCAGGCTAAGGTGATTGTGTGTAAAGGCTAAGGAAGGTCTTTTAGAGTCATTAGACCTCAAAAACCATTTTAAGATAAAATAAAGATATTAAAAGACTTAAAATTATTCATTATAATTAATCAACATGATTTTCTAAAAGAATTGACCTTCCAAATAGGTATGAAACACTAAATTCCATAATTCAGGGTATTGATGTAAAATGAACTTGTTGACCCTAGAGGTCTATGAACTAAGTTTTTTTCCTCCTCTCATGATCACATATTGATAAATATCATCATAAATTTCATTTACACTCCCTCTTCACTTTCATAGTTCTGACATTTAGTGAAAAGACACTCCCCTCACTTTGTCACAGGGTAGGACTTTAGGTCTGTACTAGATTAAGTTGGTAGACTAAGTTCTAAATTTTATGAATATGATCTTCTCCAAATCCCTCAATATAAATGAATCCCATAAAAAATCAATCTCAGCTCATTTAACTTAATCTCACCAACTTTTTTATCATCACAAGTATAACCCCTACCAACAATCTCATTCATAGGAAAGACTACTTATAGGCCTATACTAGATGTAGATGTGTATTTATTGATCTTGGATTACATATAGAGGAATAGATAAATAAGAATTTGAATAGGTCTGTAACATTTATATAAAACCTTTTATTACCTTTCAAAGGTATTTAATCCTCTCATTACCTTCCTTTACACAAGCTTCTCATTAACTGTGCATGGGCTGACTATGTTATTACCTTATTGACTGTAGGTGGCTTAGTTGTGAGTGAATTTTGAGAGGATTATTGATTTGAAAATCTTAATTAACTTATATATATCTCTATAATATTTTATGAAAACTAACTGATCATTGAAATTTTAAACTCTCACTGAACTCCTTCATCCTATATCTTCACAACTCAGTTAGGTCCATTTAAACTGGCTATAGGTATCTATTTTGGAGTTCATAGACTGAGGATGTAGAATATGAATAAAATTAATACCATTAAATATGCATAAATATATATATTTTAGTTCTTAACATCATTATAAAGTGTTAAACTTCTACTAGTTCCTCTCATACAAGTTTCTCTCACGTGAGTAGACACAAGCTACCTTAATTAACTATGACTCCAAAGGTCTATAATTCACTTCAATTTCCTTGGTAATAACCTCTTTTTTATTCAAAGTATAATATTCAAGTCATTCTTATATCTTACTCATCCATCCTCTTCATTTCATCCATCCTCTTGACCTACTCACAATAAGTTTATATTGCATAATACTATTGCTGATTGAGCCAAAATGTATGAATGTAGATGCAAATTTAGTGTTCTTAGAGATTTAGGTTGAAAAATATTATATTTATCACCTTATGATCTTAATAATCCAAAATATCATCATGGATGTCATTTAGAAACTTAAACTTGACAACCACCTACTTTCATGATTCAATAAGATGATTCTTGAAGCAACCTAATTGACAATTGTAGGTGGTGATTTTACCCTTTTAGGCCTCTGCACGGTTAGAGAAAAGATGTATTCCATGGTTATAATTTTAAAAATATGATTTCAAAAGTGTTTATTTACTAAAACACACCCCACCAAGTCGGAAAAGTTTTTAGAGTTTGATAAATATGAAAATCAACATATGAACTTTACCTTAAAAACTGCTAATTTACCTTAATTTACACTAAACTAGGTTTTGAGAGGCTTTATTTTATGATTTTGATGTACCTTGGTGCCTTTTAGACCCTATTAATTTAAATAAATGGACTATATCACCCTGAACATTCATCTTGACACCTCATAAACACATTTTTGAGAGCACACAACCTTTAGAAATCTCTTATTAGGTGATAACATAGTAGTACAGAATCCTGACTGTGTTATTTAGGCATTTGGGCTCCCAAGAGATATTTTTTTATCTTATTGTTTCATTTATCATATTGAAGACTCTTATGAGCATTTGAGAAACAAATTCATGATCTCAAAACACACTTCTTCATCTTCATGAGTCCTCATAGCTCCTATCACTTGCCATGATGTGCTTCTAACCTGGTCATTAGGCCTACAAGTGCTCATTTTACAATAACATAGTATTAAGACCTCATATGGAATGTAATCACAAGATAAATTCAAACTTATCATATTTTATAAATACTTCAAGATCATGTTGACCTTATTGAGATACTCTCACACACTATAATTTCATTAGATCTACAACTATACCCTGTAGAAGACCCCATCTCACTCAAGCTATCTTAAGGAAGTCTCTTTTCAAGATAAAGGTACCTGAGACTTTATTTTTCATGAAAAAGGTGTATTATAAATTAAACATGAAATTAATAAACATTTTAAGATGAATACATTCAAATAATATATCAAACATGTTTGAAAACTACCAATCTTAACAAATAAGATAGGAAACTAGTTTCCTATCAAAAGACTCCTTATCAAGGAAAATTAGATGATGAGTATAATATAAAAAATGTCAAATTTGAACCTAAAACCATAATCTTATAACCAATTTTATCCATCAAGATTTGAAGTGAATAAAAAAAGACAAACCTGAACCTTATTTGGATGATTAAGACATAGTGACTCCCTTGCATTCTTAGTAATTATTCATAAATATGGGGGGATGAATATGAAAACCAATTCCAAAAAATTGAAGGTAATTAGGGTACCTATCATTATCCAAGATACTTAGACTTGAATCTTTCTCTCTCCTACCTATACTGATAAAAAATTGATGGCCTTCGTAGAGCTACCAAGGAGGTTGATATGAGAGGTAAGTCATTTATCTACATTTTGACACCTAAAAATCCTTAAAAACCATGGATTTGATCTTATAATTAACAAATAAGGTATTAAATATTCTTGGAGAATAATGGTATCTTTAAGAACTATATGAATAGCCTTAAAATAGGCATTCTAAGAAACCTAATGATATTGATACTAAAGGAATTTATTAGATCCTTCCATACCTAAATAGGAAAACCATGTCCTTGTTATGATAATATACTACCATTACCAAGCAAATCCTTCTCCAAAATCCACAAAGTGATACAAAATGCAATCAACTGGGTGATGAATTTAGTCAAACCTATCACCAACTAGTTTGATCAATTATAAAGCATGACATGACCTTGATACAAGACATGAATCCTATTAAGATCTTATGCACTCCTTTAATCACTTGAAACAACCTCAAATAGGTCAGGAGTTGGCTAGACAAGTACATGACCATGATGATCAAAACTTTAAATTCATCAAATTTACCTTAAATTATGCTAATCAAGGTTATAGATGACCATTAAAAGGACATTAAAAAACAAAATATTATCCAATAGGGAAAACAACACGACAAGAAAAATTTCAAGTGGTAGGGGTGAAAATTTGACCTGTGAGGTTAAAATTGTTAACATTTTGTTAACTTAGCTAAGAAACATGCCTGCTATGCTTGAGGATTAAAAAATTAACATATATTTTAGACTCATAAGCTCAATATTACATTCTAAAATGAACAATAACAAATATGATAAAAAAATACAAGACTCTTGATTTGAAACAAGACAATTTTTCTCCTCCAAAACAAGGAAAGAAAACACATAAAACAAGGGAAATTGACTAACAAGACAAATGTACAAGAAAAACACTTATTTGAAACAAAAAAAAAGTAATCCAATGTGATAAGAAATCACTTCGAGGAAAAAAACAACCTAACTCTGTATAAAGAAATTATCTCTCAATAACAATGCTTTAGATGTATCCCATTGACTAGGAATGGAAGCTCCTCACTATCCATCTTAGCAAGTTAAAAATCCTTATGGGATTTGTAGCTATAGTTTTGTGGGCCACTCCAAAAGGAGTCAAACTTTGTGTGCTTTCTTGGTTAATCTCTATCCTCATCCCACTTGAGAACCAAGTCTCCTTCTTTAAAACTCCATTAAGATGATCCTTTGTCAAAGGTTCTCTTCGCTTTTGCTTGATGAATTTCCATGGCTAACATGGAATAATTTATAATTTATTATAGATATATAATCTTAACATACCTTACCTCTATTGGTTCATTCTTAAATAACTCTAGCTGGTGCATTAGTTATAAAGGAAGAAACTCAAGAGAAATGGGCAACCTTTCTTCCTTACCATAAACTGGCTTGTATGGTGAATTCAATATATAACTTTTTTATGTGATCATATCATCCCATAAAGATGAATTTAACTTCAATTACCATTATATCTAATTATCTTCAATATTCCTTTTTTGCTTTGGTAGGTTCTTAGTGGTGGACTTAGTAAGGCCATTTACTCTTGGGTAGTAGTTTTATGAAGTACTGAGGTATATACCATGTTGAACAACCCATTGGATAATATTAGCTCCCACAAAATCCATAGAATTTTCTAAAATTATGGTAGAGGGAACACCAAATCTTTTAATCAAACATTAATAAAAATCATACACATTAGATTCATTTGCCTCCTTCATATCTACTACCACTATCCATCTGGTGAAGTAATCCATGGTAGTAAGGATCCACTTATGACTCGAGCTTGAAGATAGGTTAGTGAGGCCAATGAAATCCAAACCCCATTAGACAAAAGGATAATACACTAAAATTGGTTAGAGAATTAAGGCTACAAGTTTTTATTTTCCTATAAACATAACACATTACTTGCATTTTCTCACCCAAGTATGGCAATCTTTGAATATACTTGGCCAATAGTACTCACTTCTCATGTTCTTAAGGGCTATTTTTATTATTGAAAAATTTCTTCCACCATGTACATCATATAACTCTTCAAGAAACCTTTCTATTTGGCTTGGCTCTATGCACCTCAATAACATACCATTGATGTCCTTATTTAAAATCATGCCATCAATAAGGAGAAAGGAAATGGACTAAAATATGAAATATATGATCCTTGATGCACTTAAGTTATAAGGATATAAACCATCATGGAGATACCTTACCAAGTCTTGAAACAAGCTTGGAGATGAGGTATGATCAACTATAACTTCTTCATCATTCATCACTAAAATCACCTCTTTATCCTCTTATAAGTCCTGGGCTAGGTGTTCACATAATACCTTGCCTATAATCAATTATGTGACTTTTATTTCAACATCTTAATCCATCACTCTTGTTATCCAACCTACCCTATCCTTGTTTAACAAGAACTCCTTGATATTTGGATGAGTAACCATTTGATGTATCATGTTGTTAGATAACAAGTGTCTAAACATATTAAGATATTTGATTATTAAAATATCATGCTTATATACATAGATATACCTTGTCTAATATTCCTCTAAGTCTTGACTTAAAAAATATATTAGCTGATCCAAAGCCTTTTAATTTTATGGCATGAGTATACATGAAATGGTGTCCACATTAGCATATGTATACAAGATGAAGTATTTTGAGAAATTAGGATTTATAAGGGTAAGAGAACTATATATTGCCTAATTTATCTCTTCAAAAATATCTATCCCTTCCTTAAACCAACTTAAACTTTGATTCTTCTTAAGCATGGATGTAAGTGGCTTTACCAAAGTTTCAAAATTAGAAATATATCTCCTTATGAAATTGAGTTTACTTAGAAACCTTTGTAATGTCTTTTTATTCTTAGGCAAAGACAAAGTGAGAATAGAGTCTATCCTCTTAAGATAAATGCTTAAACTATGTTTTGAAACCACATGTCAAAGAAGCTTACCTTCATGTACTGAGAAGACACATTTCTTGGGGTTAAGAGACACTCCAAATTGCCTACATCTTTCAAACACTTCTTTAAGATGAACCATGTGTTTACTTGCACTCTTTGAAAACATAGTAATATCATATAAATATATAAGAACAAACCTATTGATAAGACCTTGGAATGCCATATATATAGCTCTCTAAGAGGTTTATCTAGCATTAGACAAATTTAATGGAATTTTACTATAGTCAAAGGTTCCCCACTTGGTAGTGAACGCTGTCTTAGACTAATATTCATCCTTAACCAGAATCTAATTATAGCCAAGATACCCATATAATAATGAGAACCTCTATCAACTAGCTAATAGTTGAAATATTTTCTCCATGGATGGAAAAAAGTATTAATATTTGAGAGAAGCCATTTTCAAATCTTGAAAATCTACACAAAGTTTGATTTTACTATTCTTACTCCTTACTAGAACAAGGTTTTCCACCCAAGTTGAGTGCTTGATTGGGAAAATAATGGATAATTTAATGAGATTATGAATCTTATTTCTCATCAAAGGCTCAAGTTTTGGATTGATGGGCCTTTGCCTTTGTCTAACCGGTTTGGTTTTATCTTCTAGATCAATGGTGTGTTGAGATAAACTTGGATCATACCCTTCAAATCATTATACTGCCATGTAAAGTCATTAATAAATCTCCTACATAAATCAATGAATGATTTTTTTGGTGAGGGATTACCTAATTTACCCATATTAAGACTCTTTCCAGATGCTATCTCAACATTGGCATAGTGATCTTCCTTGGTTGAAAATGAAGACTTATATCTCCTCATATCATCATCTCTAATGAAGATGTTTTCAAGAGTAACTAGACCTTTGGGAAGCTTGTTAGACTTAAGTTGAAAATTTTTATCCCCATACTATTTTAATACCTTTGAATGATTCTTGGAAGATAATTTATTCCTATTTAAATAATCTAATAGTCTGGTTACCATCCTAAAAAAACTATAAAACATTAACACCCATATTCCTAGCCCACTTAAAACCATGGACTAGAGCCTCATATTCTACTAAATTATTGGGACAACCAAAATAAAATTTGATAAAAAAAGCCTTTGTTTTTTAGGTGAAATAATCATCAATAAATCCATAGTCCCATGCTTTTTCCTTGACACATCAAATTAGAGCTACCAAAGACCATCATTTGACTCATCTTCTTTCACCATGGTTGGAATTTGTACATCATTTTCATGAAGACAATAGACACCAAGTCCTTCCTCTTTAATAATTCCATATAGATCGTGTTCATGTAATTTTTAGTCCTATTCATCAATTAAAAGATAATGAACTCATTCAATAGGTGAATTAGCTTCTACTTCACTAACTTGTTCCACCTCATCTGATATAACACAATTTTTGTTCACAACACTAGGCATGTAAGGATCCAAGTGAAAACATGTAATGGGATAAAAATGAATATTTACCTTTGTCCCATATATTTTTATGAACATAAAATAGGTCCAATATATATATATATATATATATATATATATATATATATGTATGTATGTATGTATGTATGTATAATCACCAATCTTTGATGTGAAGTCTCTAGACAAGTACATGGAAAAATAGGGAGGCAAGTCCACCACCATTACATCTTAGTGAATAGGAATGTCTGGGCAAGCATGTAATGTTAGTTTCAGGTCTTTGATCATGCCAAATATATTATTTTGTGATCCATATAAATAAAATACCCCTTTGGTGTGTGGTTAATACACCAAACTAAGTTTTTTTGTAATCTGCTTAGGCATGATAAAAAATACTAGCTCTATTATTCATGATATAATTGTGAACTAAAGTGTTACAAAAAAATAAAGACACATAAAAGGGAGGTGTTTTTATTTTTTTAAATTCATATTCATCCAATTTTACATCCTTGTGTACTTGTTTAACTTATTTTCTCATTGGTTATTCTAAATTTTCCAAAACTTTGCTCTCTTTCTCAGTTGGTTTTAGTGACAACTTGACTACTGAAAGCTCCTAAATTAGCATGTATTTTGTCTTGGGATTGATACTAAATACTAAATACTCATACTATTATTGGACCTCTTCATATGATTAATGATATTTAATATAGTTGTAATAACCTTTAACTTCCTTATTTACATAGCTAGCTGATCTTGTACTTATGGTACTTGATGAGACTAATCAACCTCTATATTATGATTTTTCTATAATGTTGGGCAACAAAATTATTATTGACATTCTTATAAATAATATGAGGTGTTTTGGGAACATGATTCATATCCTTAGTCTCTTCAATTTCCATTTTATTTAATCTAGTTATAGATGCAACCACATTTCTTGAATTACCTGAATCACCAACTTGATTTAAGGCCACATGGTCATCAAATTGTAAATTCACAAAATTTGAATCTAGCTTCCCTTATCCATGATTCCCCTTATTTTATTTTGCCATACCTTCACTATGTTGACCTTATTGAAGAGAAGCCTCTTCTTGAGTCATTTCAAGCATCACCATGGATTAGTTGACTAAATCTTGATTCTATGTGTCATTATAATCAGAGGGATGCCAACCTAAATCTAGCATCATATTATTTTGTGTTGGCACAAGAACAATAGATTTATTTGATGAAGGAACATTGGGATCAATTTCTACATATGGATTATCCTACATGATAGCTCCTTTATCTTGATAAGGAGGTCTCTATTTTATAAATCCTTAATAGGGAAGTCTATTATCTTTGTAAGGATGATAGGTAGGCTGATTAGGTGCCTTGTAAGGGCTATTTTATTGGGACTATTACCTTTTCAATTGGATAATTTTATTCCCAAAGGATTATAACATTCCTTTTAACTCTCTGATCTCAATTGATTGGCTAGAAAGGGATAAAACTTATGCCTAAGGGGTTAGAATAATATCCATATGAGGAGTTTGAGGGGATGTTATTGGTTTTGTTTCTATGGAAAAAGGCATAGGAGGTCTAGGTGACACTTTTCCAATCTATATAAAACTAATCTCTTCTCTAATTACAACTTCATAAGCATCTGGTAAAGTAATGCCACCCATTGATTGAATCATGACACTAATGTCTAACTTAAGATATCTTAGATAATATAATAAGGCATAATTTGGATATGGCCTAATCATTAGAGGTATCCTAGTCCATGTTTTTTGGAATATGAGGTTAAAGTCTGTCATGAACTCATAAGGATCCCTATTTATGGTGGTAAGTTGTTTAACAAAGGACATGTGATCATATTTATCCTCAAAATACATACAAAAGGATGAAATTAATTCATCCCAATAATAAATTGGATTTAATATAAGGTTTTTATACCATTAAAATACTTTTCATTTGAAGGATGCAACAAGCAGTCTTTAGCTACATTCTCCTGAACAACATTATGGACTAAACAAAGGTTGGAAACATATTTTATGTGATAAATAGGTGTAGTTTGGTCTTCTCCTAAGAAAAAATAAATGATATTAAGATATAAATCTAGTATTTAATCATATTTGGAAAGATTAAATGGGTTACCTTTATTGAATGAGACAAACACTAGGTTCCTAGGCACAACCATCTAGATATTGGGAATTGCATTGTCTAATATAATAGGTTATTGGGGATATTAAAAAAAAATTATAGGATAGGGTTTTATATTTATAAATATATTTATTTTATAATAATGAGAAGGCAAATCAACAAATTCAAAAGGAATACCTTTGCTTGATGATCTTGTGGTAACCTTTGGTATGAAAGTTCTGATAACATGTTGTTAAGAATACTATAACTTTAAGGAATCCTCTAGTTTAAATGATGATGAGTGTCCTATGATGATGAAAATTATTTTCTCCTTCTCCAAAATTCATCTATGCTAAGGAGTATGTATCTCATCAGGCATGCCAAAAATTGTTGTCATTCTAATTAGAGGTGTTACCCTTATGAGAAGGTGTGCTACTTCTCACTCCTATTGAAACAATGGAATATCTCCTAAGTGTGGGTGACTTTGGAAGGGAGAGAATATATAGATATAGGGTTGTTTCCCTTTATTTACTCATTAAAATTGATCCTAATCCTACTAAATACTAATTTTTGACTATGAAAAAGGTGAAAAGGATAGTGTTTGTGCTAAAATTGAAATGAAAAATTTGGAAAGAGGGTGATGCACCAATGAATATGACCACTTATTATTGTAATAAACACTCTTATGAAGATAAAAAGGTTGAAAATGTTATTTTCACTTCATGTATTACTTATACAACAATGTTTCATGTAAAGGATTTGAAAAACTCACTCGTTATATGGAAGGAATGAAAATTCACATAAAAACATAGACAAAGATTTATTTTGACACTCAGTATTGCATATATAAACTCAAATATACTATATGAAGGTACCAAAAACTATAAAATAACATATTTAAATAAATTATTCATAATTATATATCAATGGTAATCACCATACACTTCATTAAAACCTAAAAATGGAGGAAAAGAGATTTTTATTTATTCAAGAGTTGAATACAAGAATTTAGAAGCCTTTGAAGATATCCAAATCAAAATAGTGATAATAAAATTATGGAAAATAAATTAAAAATAAAAAATAAAATTATAGGGGAGACAAAGTAGCCCCAAAATAGGGATGTCAAAGTTGGTCTTCAAATCCCTCGAGTGCGACATAGTGTTTCCTCAAATATCTCATTTCACTAATGTATTTAGGGTGGCATAGACGTAGAGTATCATGTTTTAATGAATATTTAAAATGTCTTCATGATTTATTGGTCAAGATTGACCACTTTGAAGGTGCCTATATCCTAACTTTCACACCCTATATACTAGCTCATATGTCCTTGTTGAATAATAAGTCCTCTAGAATATGAATCTATGTTTTCATTTATTATCCAATTAAATATTTTTATAATACATTAATGAGGCCTCTCCACCTTAATTTATATTTTATAAGGCACATTGATGTTTGTTTGACTCTTTCAACATGCTAGGCATAGGAAAGAAGGAAGGTATTTTTATGAGTCCTTGAGATTTTTTCAATCCCTTGAATGTAATTTACAATTGAAATTTACTTATTCATACTTTAGTAGGCATATTAGGGAGAGATAAACACCACTAAATCCTTTTAAAATTTTTATATGCATCAATTTAGTACTTTGATCACTTGACTCCTTCATGAGAAAAGAGGCATAAGAGTGAAGAAAATAAGGTTTTGCATTGAACTAGACAAATATCATCTATGGATGACTTATAAACATAAAATTAGACTTGAAAAAGTGAAATTTGATCCATAAAACTCTCCAAAAGTTACCATTTTGTTCTTTTTGCTTGCTTTTCACTCATTCCTTATAACCCTAAAAATTGGTAAATCTCCTTGTCCAAAATAATGTATCGATCAACTTAGTAAAATGAGAACCTTTTTTAGTGACCTATAACCCCTTACATCTTCATAAAAAATTTCATGAGCCAAAACTAAGAGGAAGTATCTCTTTTCTTTAATTTCTTTCTCCAATTAGGCCTAATTAGGCCTCTAAGGCCTAGAGAGAGAGATTTGGCCTAAATGACTAAACACACATGTGAAACATAAAAAAAGTGTTTTATTTAATTTAAATTTCCTAAGACCATCTTACATTCCAAATTTAAATTTATAGGTTGTTGTGTAGATGGGCAAACCATGAAATGGCCATCGGTAAGCCTAGATGCTTTTATGTATTTGAGGGGTAGCTTTAGATGTTTGTCATGAAAATTATATGTTTTTATGATTGAAATTGAATTTATGGTACCTGTAACACCTTAAAAAAAACTCATCCCTTGAGGTTTAATTTATTTATTACACTCATAGGACTTCACCATTAATTTTGGGCTTGTAAAACTGAGTTCTCTAACCTATTGAACTAGTGGCCAACTTGCAAGGACTGTATAACAACTTGTAATATCTATAGAAGAATTTGGATGATCATGAAACATATATAAATTACACATAAACCTATGTAAATGGTTTATAGGTCACTCCACAACACATACCCTCATAAATAAGCTTTAAACTACCAATTTTGCTTTGTATTATATGATATTGTACCTGCACATGTGAACAAACACCTAAAAGTGAAGCTTAGGATAGTTTTGAATATGAATATGAATATGATAATTTTTAAGTCAAAATATTTTATTTTATGGAATTAAGAATCATATTTTCTCCATTGGGTCAGTTGTAGTTTTTAAGGAGGGTTTTAAAAGGTTTAAGTTCTTAACAATGGTTCATAAAGGATAGGGGTACATTCCAAAAACCAATGATAATAAATTTTGGCAAGGGGACCCATATAATATATATTATGGTCTTGAGTTCCCATGCATATTATCTTGAAATTTCTAAGCAAACCATTGACCTATTCAAGCTCATTCTCAAGAAAAATAAGGTTCTACCACCTTTTGATGATTTTTCATGCAACTGTGAAGCCTAAAGACCAAACCAAATCTAGAAGTTTTAAGTATGGAACCCCATCCAACACCTCTAACAATCTTAGCTTACCATACACCTTCTACAACAAGATCTAACCCCTAAAAAACTACCTCTCAGGCTAAGGTGATTGTGTGTAAAGGTTGAGGAAGGTCTTTTGAAGTCATTAGACCTCAAAACCCATTTTAACATCAAGTAAAGATATTAAGTAATAAAAATGATTTATGATAATGACTCAACATGATTTTATAAAAGCATTGACCTTCCAAATAGGTCTGAAACATTGAATTCCATAATTGAGGGTTTTGTTGTAAAATGAACTTGTTAACCCTAGAGGTCTATAAACTAAGTTTTCTTCCTCCTCTCATGATAAAATATTGATAAATATCATCATCAAGTTAATTTACACTCCATATTCACTATCATAGTTCCAAATTTTAATGAAAAGACACTCACTTCACTTTGTCATAGGATAGGATTTTAAGTCTATACTAGATTATGTTGATAGACTGAGTTTCACCTTTTATGAATATGATCTTCTCAAAATACCTCAATGTAAATGGATCCCATAAAAACTCACTCTCATATAATTCAACTTAATCTCTCCAACTCTCCTATCATCACAAGTATAAGCCTTACCAGTATTCTCATTCATAGGAAAGACTGCTTATAGGCCTATACTAGCTGTAGGTGTGTATTCCTTGATCTTGGATTACATATGGAGGAATACATAAAGAAGACCTTGAATATGTCTATAAAATTTATATAAAAACTCTTAGTATCTTGTAAAGGTATTTAATCCCCTCACTGCCTTCCTTTACACAAGCTTCTCATTAATTGTACATGGGCTAACTATGCTATACCTTATTGAATGTAGGTGGCTAAGTTGTGAGTGAATTTTGAGAGGCTTATTGATTTTAAATACCCTTCATGACCTTGTATCTATCTCTATAAATTTATATGAAAATTAACTAATCATTGAAATTTTAAACTCTCACTGAACTCCTCATTATTATCTTCACAACTCAATTAGGTCCCTTTAAACTATATGTAGGTGTCTATTTTGGGGTTCATAAATTGAAGATGTAGAATATGAATAACATTAAGACAATTAATTAGGTCTAAAAAGACCTATTTTAGTTATTAACATCATTATGAAGTGTTAAACTTCTACTATTTCCTCTCATATAAATTTATCTCATGTGACCAAACACATGCCACCTTAATTAACTATGACTCTAGAGGTCTATAATTCACGTGGATTTCCTTGGTAATAACCTCTTTTTGTATTCAAGGATAATATTAAAGTCATCCTTATATCATACTCATCCATCCTCTTCATTTAATCCATCATCTTGACCTACTCACAATAAGTTCATATTACATAATAAGACTACTGACTGAGCCAAAATGCATGGTTGTAGATGCACGTTTAGTGTTATTAGAATTATAGGTTGAAAAATGTTATGGTTATCACCTTATGATATTAATAATACCAAATATCATCATGGATATCATTTAGAATGTTAAACTTGACAACCACCTATTTTCATGATTCAATAAGATGATTCTTGAAGTAGCCTAATTTACTATTGTAGGTGGTGATTTTACCCTTTCAAGCCTCTGTAAAGTCAGAGAAAAGATGTCTACCATGGAAATAATTTGTAAAATATGATTCCAAAAGTTATTATTGACCCAAACACACCCCAAAAAATTTGAAAATATTTCAAAGAGTTTGATAAATATAATTTTTTTTTGTATGAACTTTACCTTAAAAACTACTAATTTATCTTAATTATACTAAAATGGGTTTTGAGATTCTTTATTTTATTATTTTGATGTACCTTAGTTCCACTTAGACCATCCTAATTCAATGAAGGGGCATATATCAGTTCAAAAATTCACCTTGATACCTCATAAACACATTTTTGAGAACACATAGTCTTTGTAAATCTTTGAATAGGTTGTAACACAATAGTACATGATCCTAACTATGTTGTTTAGAAATTTAAGGATACAAAGAGATATTTTGATCTTATGGTTTCCTTTATCATATTGAGGAATATTATGAGAATTTTATAAATAAATTCATGATCTCAAAACACACCTCTTCATCTTCATGAGTCCTTATAGCTCCTGTCACTTTCCATGATGTCCTTCTAACCTATTCGTTAGGCCTATAAATGCTCATTTTACTTTGAGAGAGCATAGTATTAATACCTCATATGTAATGTCCTCCCAAGGTAAAGTTATAATTTCTCATCTTTTAAAAATCCTTCAAGATCATGCTAACCTTACTGAGATACTCTCACACACTATAAGTTCCTTAGATCTACAACTATACCCTACGAAAGCTACCTCAAGGAATATTATTTTCAAGATGAAGGTACCTAAAACTTTAGTTTTCATGATATAGGTGTATTATACCAAAAATATGAACTAAATAAGCCTTTTAATATGAATACATTCAATTGATATATGAAACATGTTTGAAAACTGCCAACCTTAACAAAGAAGATAAGTAACTATTTTCTTGTCAAAAGACTCATTATCAAGGAAAAGTTTTTGATGATTCCAACATTAAAAATTTATTATTTGACCATGAAACCATACCCCTATATCCATTTTTATCCATTGATATCTGAAGTGAATAAATGGAGACAAACTTGGACCCTATCTGGATGACTAGGATATAGTGACCCCTTTACACTCTTAGCAATTATTCATAAAGATGGGGAGATGAATATGAAAACTAATGAAAATTAATTTAATGTAATTATCATCCTTATCATTTAAAAATATATTTGGACCTAATTATCTCTCTCATACCTATATTGATAAAAAATTGATGGCCTTCCTAGAGTTGTTAAGGAGGTTGATATGGGAGATAAGTTAGTTTTATGCATTTTTTCACCTAAAACTCCTTAAAAATAATTTATTTGACCTTATAATGAAAAAATAATGTCCTAAAAATTAATATATACCAATGGTACCTTGAATAAATGTATAGATAGCCTCAAAATATGCCCTTTTGGCACTTAAACTCTTATAATCACTTGAGAAACCTGATTAAATTGATGCTAAAGGCAATTTATTAGATCCTTTCATACCTGAATATGTAAAACATGTCCTTATTCTAATATTAGACTATCATTAACATGAAAAACCTGATTTAAAATTCACAAAGTGATCCATAATATAATCAACTAGGTCATGAAGTTAGTCAAACATATCACCAACCAATTTGATCAATTGTAAATCATGACATGACATTAACACAAGATATGAATCCTATTAAGATTTTTTAGACTTGTTTAATCATTTGAAATAAACTAAAATAGGTCAAGAGGTGGATATACAAGCACATGCCCATGATGATCAATACATTTAAATTCATCAAATTTACCTTAAACTCTACTACAAAGTTTTGGATGACCATTTCAAGGAAATTATAATAAAAAATATATCAACCAATATGAAAAAAAAACATGAAAAGTAAATTTTTAAGTGGTAGGGGTGATAATTTGACATGTAAGGTTAAAATTGTCAATAATAAGATTTCAAAGATCTTATTTAAATGACGCTGGTTAGAATGAAAGAAGGGATCTAAGCTTTGGTTTTAATAATTTTTAAATGAAGGGTCCCCCATTTCTACAAAAAGGGGGCATGTTCATGACAAAAAATAGATACTTCCATGGGGAAAGTGATGTTAAACACTTAGAACCCAACTAGTTAATTTTCCTTCCCTACACAAAACACATATTATAAGAGAGATATTTATACATAATAGAAAAGAAGGCACTAAAGTCATGTAATATAAAGTGACATACTGATATTTCATCCTACAGGTGACCACCAATGTGTATAAGAATTGATTTTTAATTTTTTATTGAATTATAGACTCTACTCTTACAAAAGAGGTTAGACTAGGTATCAAGGTCCTTTAAGGGTATTAATGGCTTGATGTATTGGAGGGGGATGGCATGGGCATTGTTATGATACCAAAAAAGTGTCCACATCCTTGACATAGGTATCTATGGTCACATTCAAGGCCTTTCTCCACTCCCATCTAGGCTGAAAAGCCTACTATGGAGGTTGCTTGTATGGCCCATTCAAGGAAGACTTAAAATTTATATTCTACATGTTTTCTTATCTTTTCTAAGATTCCTTGTGAAAATAATTTTTTTAGTCTCATCCATTAAGGGTTTAGGACCAATCTAAGTGTGAAATGATGATGAGGAATCTCTGAATACCCATCCAGTCTTTGATTAACTCGAATATTCTTGTATTTTCTTGAGATGTTACATTAAGTGAAGTTTGGTGGTTCTTCTATTAGGATGTGGGCTATTATAAAATACACTTATTTATTTTAGAATTACTGGCCTCCCAAATATTAAATTTAAAAATGTTCAATTACCATCCTTGACTTTATTGGATCCAAGATTCAACTTGGATCTTCCTAATTCTCAATAATTCTGCTCAGGCTTTGACCATCACATGAAGCAATTCCCAGTAGGGATGGAATCATAGTAACGCCATAAAAACAAGGTAAAACTCAAGGAACAAAAAAAAACAAGATAAAACACATGTCAAAAGTGAAAACACAACAAAATAAAATCTATCTAATATATACATTACCCACCCTTGCTTGAATCATTCATAAATATGCTAGATGAGACAACCTGTAAATAATGTTTCAAAAATGTTTTGTTTACTAGTAGTGGTAGGTCATTACCCTTGAGATCGTTGAGGTAGAAGGTGATTTGACATAGGACTTTGACTATTTGGTATGGGCCAATCTATAGGGGATTGAATTATGAATGCTAACCGTGGAATTGAGATATGGGACCTCAAGGAAGAAAATGTAAGGAATGGAATTGTAGGTGTCTGAATAAAGTTTGAGGATCATAGAGATACAAATGGAGAGATATTTCCAAAAAATAAGAAAAATAACTCTACTAGAAATATTCTAAAACTGAGAGAAATGGGCCCTATGTTTCAATGGCTACCTAAGGGTTTTTAAAATATCACTCTGGCCACCAATGTTATCTAAGAGAGTAACACTCTCCAAAAAAAATTTAGCCATAGATTTATCTCTCAATAATAGATCTTTGTTTTCCTCACAGATGAGAACTACTCAATCAGGAAGGGGTCATTGCCCATTTTGCTCGTATGTCCTCTCAATGGGCCAGCTACTTTGGGGTTCTTATGGTAATCCTCACAATGAGTTTTAAGGCTTTCACCCAAGCACTTCCCATAATTATGTGGTCAAGTTTTACCCTAATTTGAAACATATTATTGTGATATAAAAAATTATTTAAATGAATTATGCCACAAAATAGAGTCAAGATTTTCTAAAAAATTATTGAAAAGAACTATGTAGAAGAACAAAGGTAAAACTTTTTAAAGAAAAAAATTGGCCTTGGAAAGCACTTTGATATTAAATGAGAGGATCCTCCTATAAGAAATTGTTAAAAATTCATGAAATAATAGATTTATAAAATTAGCTAAAGTAATGAAATGATTATATTAATCATAGACTATTTTGAGAGGGAAACCTCCTTTAAGCAAGCTCAATACAATAAATTTATGGATGCCTTCATTGGCCTGAACACTTCCATATATATGAATTCTAATCTAATCAACTATTACTTCCATGAATGTGGGATAAAATAAAATGCTCATAAGATGAATTACAAAGCATATGCATCCATAAAAACTAATAAACTAACAAAGCAAAGAGAAGAGATATTGTGGGTTCATAAAAATCTAGTTGACCACCAACTTAGAGTCACTAAATACTATTAGTTTATTTTCCTTGTAATTCAATTAAAATTACAATCCTAGGATTAGTGTTTCATACTCTACCATATTTTTTGTGTAAGAAAAATACAACCTATATGATGCTAAATGTTTCTTCCCTAGGGGGTCTATAAGTAGAATAGTATCCACACTGCTTTATTTGGAATGAGATCTATCTATATATAGAGACCATAGGGAGGGCAGGTTTGGGTGATTGCTAGCTTGGTCTTTGGGTAGTTTTGTGCTCAACATGTATATTATTAGGTCTAAAGATACTAGGTTTACTTTTTCATTAATGGCATTGTACTTAGTTATCATGTGTTTCATGTGAGATTATATGTATACATATATTTGGTTAGATACTCCCCTCCATGATAACCACATAATGGATAAATTTGTGGACATATAACCATTTAGGGATTTTGACCAATCTCTACTGAGGAGCATGTCATAGGCTTTAAACTCCACCATTTATATGTCTACGAAGTGTTGAATCATATTCTTAGACTCTAAGTATATGCGTATATTTAGAAGTTTCCCTATCACTTTCACTTCAAAATTTTTGAGTTGGACCACTACCTTGTTTGACTTTATAGGGACCCACTTGAGCTTCTCACATATGCCTGTTAACATTACATTAGATGAGGCTCCTGAATCTACTAGGTAATTATGTAGATTATTTACAAAAAATGAATATTTAAGAAGGAAATGGGGCACCTCCATATTAATCTTGTAAATGAGCGCATTGGTGTGGGTTGCTCTTGGATTCAACTAGGTAGGCTAGGTCTACTTTTGAGTCAAGGATTTTAGAAGGAGATCATGTTGCTCAGTGATTTGAGCAATTTTATGAAGTGTGATTTTGGATTTGATCTTATTCATGTCTTCCACTATATTATAACCCCATTTAATTTGGAATAATATGGTCTCTATGTCTTAGGTTCTTGAGGTCTCGAAGGTGGGGGGCCATTCTTAGCCTTTTAGTTAGGTGGGGTTGTACCATTATTAGGGGGAGTTGAAGTAGTAAGGGGTCGTTGTATTTGCCTATTCTTAAGGGCATAGTTTCTCCTCTATAATTGATGAAATGTTTACACCTCACTAATAAACTCATCTGACTCATTTTATTCTTGGAGAGGGAAATCCATAGTTTCCAAAACCATAAAAATTCTAGGGGATTTACTCATGTTGTATGATTCAGGGTGATTAGGGACCATCTCATATTCTTCCATTTCCTTCTAGAATATATAAAAATAAAAAATAAACTCCATATAGTCTATTTACCCATGGGATACCATGTTATGAACTTGAAAACAATTAGGTAAGGCTATCTTATAGAAATTAATTTTGGTCAACCTATTAGGTGAGGGTTCCATGGGATTTTGAGGATAGTTATAATTCCTGATTGGTCTTTGATATGTAATTTTTTTCTATAAATATCTATATTATAGTTATTTATATACCTTTATAGCTATAATAAATCATTTTTATGTTTATTTTCCATTCAATGAATGGCATCCAACTCATTATTTTTAGACTCTTAGGGTATAGTTTGGGTATTGTTAGCTATTACCAATGCCATCTAGTGTGATATCTAAGGAGTCAGTTCATGCCCCCTAGATTAATAAAATTCATTTATTGGTTTTAAGTGGGATGACCCAATAGGATTTGATGAATTACTAAGAGTGGTTTAAGAATTGGAGCATTCTGATTGACATTGGGAAAGAAGCACAATGTGGGCATTTATGGTAACATATTAGGAGTGGGGGCCATCATTTGGCCTTGGGGGTTTAGTTTCCTATCTACCTTGATGGATCCTATATAAGCAAGGAATATGTATATTATTTTTAGGTATCTCCTAAAAAACATGGCAATCTAAGGGTCCAAATCATTCTTATACATTTTAAGTGATAGTTGGGGGTTAGGTTGATGAAGCATGGTGACCCAAGTATACATTTTTTGAAACCTAGTGTTGAAGTTCCTGATAGACTCATTGGGATCATTTTTAATACAATATAATTATTGGTATATGACATTAGGCTCAATAAATTACCCAAATTGGGTGAGAAATGAAGTACTAAAATTGTCCCTATTGGGGATATAGTCTTTAGGGAGGTTGAAGAACCAATTATATGTTGAGTCCATCAATATGAAGGGGAAAATATTACATGCCACATCCTCATGTTCTAAATTTAAAAGCCTTAGGGTAGTTTTATAATAATCTATGTGATATTTAGTAGTTAATCCCACACCAATATTTAAATGGGGAAGACATCTCTCAGGGTTTCTAAAAAAATCATAGATAACTCCCAGGATGTTAAAGGTAGAGCCATCTAACCAGGCCATCTTGGGATGAAAATTTATAAGAGCTTCTAAGGACAAACTAGTTGGAATAAATTTAGGTCTAGGTTGGTTAAGCTTGGTTTTTATATGGAAAATCAAGGAGGAAATCACTAATTAATTTTAATGTGACCTAGACCTGGTGATAGGCAAACTAGTTTCTAGGATAATTCTTAATCAAATAGTAGTTAGTAGATTATTATCAAAAATGATAATTTAAAATGAACCAATTATTAATACATAAAAATTTATTTCCCTTTTATTTAATTAATAAAGTAATGAAAATTATGAAATACACTGTATCATGTCTCTCCTTATAGCACCAACTATTATTTGGACCATTTAGAAATTTGGTTCATGAAAAACCCATGAGATTGGGTATCCTAAAGAGGAAGATGGGAAAAATGATGGACTTTAATCATCCATTTTAGGTATAATTTGGGATCAGCCTAAGGCATGGTAGTGGGTATTTGACTTCACTATGGAGTCTATGTGAAATAATCTCCAAGAGATGTAGTGCCGCCACCAAAAGTTCAATATGAGATTCTTGGATAAAGATATAATTTCCCAGAGTTATTATTGATGTTTATATGTTATGTTCCTCTACTTTATATATAAAAGGGGAAAGGGTATTTCAATCTTTGAAAATAAACACAAAAATAAGGGAGAGTAAGGTAGGAAAGAGAGCTTCTAGATTTAGAATGAAATTAATGTATTAACCATCAAACCAAGTTCCCTTGCCACAATTATACCAATGTGGACTGAATTTCATAAAAAATTCTATCTCTAGGAACACACAATGGGAAGAGTATGAGGAAATTGAGAAACATGCCTTAACTATGATCCCTCAATAAATATAAGTATTAAAATCTTATAGTAGATTACACATAAACCTCCAATGGTAACTTGTAAGTTAGCACACAAGTTAACAATACTATGAGATATGAAAGAGTTCATAAAGGGATAATAATAGAAAAGAACATTATAACCATGACATATATTTAATGACAAGGTGTGTTTTATTAATATAATAATAAAAATCATTCATGATGGAGATGAATGATAATTTTAAACATAGAACAAGAATTTTGTAAGAAATTGAAATTGCATTCATTAAAAAACAAGGGTTGTGACAATAATAACAATCATGGCCAACTTTTATAGTTTGAAGGGATGAAGGAGAAAATAGGTGAAATCTTAGCTTAAATATGACAACACTTATGATCAAAATTTATTCAACTCTTAAATTATAATATGGATTTGAATTTTATAGATAAATATGGTATTCACCTCCAAATAATGTTAGATTCCCATCTAAGGACATGATGGCCACTCATGGTAGATACAACCATAATTAAAAATTCAAAACAAAATCCTCTTCAAGCCATCAAAAAGATCTACGGGGGACCACTTAATTGATATGTAGTGATAGATATGAAGATGTGGATCCTAACTAATTTGACCTTACATCCCTTTCCTCTAGTGTGGATACCATGAATTTAAATTCTTTTTCCATCTTAGAAAGGTTCATCGATGGTTATATGAATATTACCTTGACCTAAGTCACCAGTCCCTAATACACTTGGAAGGGAGCCTCTATGGACACCTAAAAATCATATATATAGTTGATGCTTACCATGGAATACATTGAAATCTTTGTTTTCACTTGGATTTTTACCCTTTGAGGAGATGTCTTAGCTCTCCTCATCCAAGTGGCACAATTGAAACACCTCTAGGCTGTGGGTAGCCTAAAAATGAGTTGAATATCTATATAGGGCTATCTCCCTTTGATGTACCACTTGTAAATCACTACTACACCTAAAATTTGTGAGGGAAAAGGGAGATAAAACTGAAATTAAACTATCCTAGTGGAGGTGATACACCAAATTATTTTATGACTACCAACCAGTTGCATGTTACACATGAGAACAAGGGACTAACCAAACATACTCTTCTCCAATCTACATCATGAGGTTGTGATGAATTTTTAGGATAAGAGGACTAATCAAGAGGCCTAGGATGGAAATATTTGAATATACTAACTCACTCAACCTTGACACATTAATAGAACACTTCACATGACTTACAAGAAGAAGCTTTCCAACTACAAATAGGTGAGAGAATGAAACAACAATGCTAAGGAAACAACAAGTCATCACTAAGAAAAATAAATAATCCAAGTGAAAACATGATGAATATTCATGGAATAGGTAAAAATTATTATTATTTATTGATTCATGGTATGTAAATGAGCATGGCTTTACCATACTCAGATGGAACATAGTTTACAAAGGCTAAAATGGCTAGTTCTTATATAAATTAAGAGAGAGAAGAGAAGAGAGAAGTACAAAGGTCAAAAATACACTTGTAAATTTGAGAAAGTGAGTGAAATTTACATGATAATGGAATTTGAAATGGATCATGCAAGGTCATAAGAAACAAGTGGCTTCCCAAGTCATGAAACTCATGAAAAGTGGTATAAGAGTTCCCTTTCTTGGCTTAGAAAAATGCCTTCATGATTTATCCCTATTTTAATACCCCAAAAATAATTATGGATAGGTATAATGATTATAATAAGGGCAAAGGGTTGAGAACATGACTCTCTATACATTGGTTGTAGTCCTAATCATCTAGAATCTCATGGAAGTGAACCATCACTGCCTGCAGTCAAGAAAACTCCTTTGTCACACACCTTCCACACTTGGATTCCAAATAGGATTAGTTTTCCATGAAAATTCATAAATTTTTTTGGATTACATGTGTTAAGACCCTCCATGGCCTTATACGCATTAGGCACACCTTATAATCAATTACACTTGGAGTTTATACACTTCTCACTATTATGTTCATAATGCCAATTCTGATTGGCTAAGATGAATTAGATGATAAACAAACTTAGGAGTTTTTATAAGGCATTAATGGACATATTGAGTTATCTTAATTCTCAATATTCCTTCCAAATTTTAATTCATATCTTGAAACCTCCTAGAACTAGCATAATGTACAAAATAATAAAAAAGAGAAATTTTGTACCCTATCTATATAGATTCTCTATAACTCATCCTAATGATAGGGATCCTAAATGATCCTCATACAACATAAAATCCTTGTTATAATCAAACTATTACATTTTAATGAATTATCTCCTTCATTTCCTTTATCAAGTTTAGACTAAGGGTTTAAGAGGGTTTAGATAGTTTAAGCCCTTAAGCTTCATTCATGAAGGTTGGACATGGTAATTTAAAAAAAAATCCAAAAATGTGATATTTAAGGCCCCTATAAACATATACAAACTTCCCTAACCTTGATTCAAAGTGTCAAGGGATATATGATCAATCACACCTCTCTTATCGAGGTTGTATCTCATTTGAATGGGACATGATATGATTCTTAAGCCCAAAAATGGATTTATTATGCTTTGTATACAAAAAAAAATATTTAACACCTCTTTTATGATCCCATACACATGTAAAAATTAATTATAAATCATATCTAAGGCTATAAGTAATATTGACCTCACATTTGGTCTTTAGGATAAAACCCTACCTTTTAGGCTTGACTATAACCTTAGCAATCTAGACCATCCTATTGGGTTCCCTCCTTTTTTGAGGTGTTTTTAATATTTTAATATATGTTTTTAAACTTAAAAAACCTTATTTTAGGGTTCAATCAAATTTTGAAGAGTCTTTTTTATATTTACATCCAAAACCTACCAGTTTACACTTCAAGGGGAGGGCCTTCTATCTGAGATAAAATAGAGGGAACTTTCCCTATTTGTCTAGACTAAGTGAATGTTTGAAAATATTATACAAGTGGTTAGTATTTTATTCTTTGATCATGTCTCTATACCCCCAAACTCCTTCAAATTCCAAGGCAGACTCCTAGAAAAGGGACTGTGTGCAAGGGTTGACCACATGGATTGCTTGAGTATGATACATAGCCCTTTATCTACTTATTTTAAATTGAAAATATAATATAGAGGATATAATGATAATAATTAATGTTCCTTAGGTATTTTTATCACTTAAAACTTATACATACCCCTCCCCACACCTTACTTAGTCAAGACTATACAATCCCTAGCTGTATTCCTTGTTTTGGAGGGCACCTATAGGTAGTCATGCATGTTTTAAGCTTGAGGAAAAGTATAAAACCTAGATAAAGTCCTTTATGGTCATTTATAATTTTTTAGACCCATTTTTTCACCTTGGTTATGCATTATCAACATTGGAAGTAATACTTCCTACTCACTACCTGCAATAGTCAATAATGGTTGACCTCCTTGAAGGAAAAGGCTAGTAAGTAAGCATTACCTCTTAGAATTTATGACACACTTCCTTTGAGAATATTATTGATAATCTGGAGTCAAATTTCATCAATCAAAATTATCATTTTCATGGTCACACTCCTACTATGGATGATGTATAGGTTGACAATTTGTTGTAGGTGAGTAATTTTAGAATTAGGACACCTGTAGGTGCTAATGGGAGACAAGACATAGTATACCATCCTCTTTAGGTGAACCTTATAATAATTGAAATTCATTTTAAATTTGTAAGGTAATTTATTCATTAGGATATATCTAACCTATAGCTTTGGGTGTAAGGTCCTTCATTAAAGCTCAAAATCTTGTAGGTGACTATTGCCTAGATTTAATGGCCAAAGAGCAACTTTGAGCCTTCAAACTTCCAACTTCCATTAGTTAAAATCATCACTCCTTTTATAGATTTAATGTCCTCCTATGTGGGGTATAAAATTAAAACACATTTATATTCTTCAAAAAACCTTATAACCCTATTCTATGCTTTTGACAAAAGTGCTCAGACCTCTATTTTCTTATTTTAGGGAAAAGGTCCCTGAACAAGTCTTTTTCACTTTTAAAGGGTTCCTCACTCTTTAATTCCCCACTTAACATAAAAAACATGAATACTAGGGTATTCTAAAATTTTTAGGACTTATAGGAGAGCTCAATTTTTTTCAAAACCTTCATACATGCATTCTCAATTTTCTATTAGCACCACCTATAGGTGGTTTTTCATACACATGTAATGAATACAAACTTGGATAGTGTGTATTGTTTTAGAGCTCATAAAAAGACCTAGAATCTTCTCTAATTATCAAAATTGGTGCTTATCATTCTGAATAGCTTTAAAACCATTTCAAAAACTTTTTTCTAACTTGATTCTCTCTTACAAGCACCTATAGGTGAACATTGTCATGTGTATTGGTAGTGAATGGAATGAGAGCAATGTGCATGGTTTATGAGTTTCAATGAAGTTTTATTATTTTAAAAAGGTTCAAAATATAATTTTTTTACCATCACAACATTTATTATCTTAGATACTCCATTTCAATATGAGATTCTCCGTGATGACACCTATAGGTGCATTTTAATGGCAAAAGACTATGAGTTTAGGTAATGAATAGTAATATAAGTAGTTTTCAAGAGATATATAATTGGTATTTAATATAGACATTAAAAAAGTGAAAAAATAAACTCTTCCCACTCCAATATATTTGAAACACCTATCAGAGCTCCCATTCCATCATACATCATTCTGAGATACTTGTGTATTCAATGAACTGCCTGTATATGCATATAATATTAACTATCATAGTCCCTTGAAGATTTATTTGGGAAAAGAGTTTCAAAATTTAATTTGACAAAGATTAAATTGAAAAAATTTAAACCAAAATATCTTCATGATAAAAAACCACTGTCAAAGCATGAAGATCTTGCAAATGGTGGAAACCTACTTGCAACATAGAATGGTGCTCTCTCCTATAACTTGAGATACTTGGCTTATCCAAACATATTAAAACATGAAAAAAATCATGGGTAATATGAGGTGATATATTTTAAATCATATAGAAACCACATTAGAAACTAGATTGTATGAAACTATCCATACAAAAATAAAACCTATAGGGTGTAAGAAACATTAGGCAAAAAACCAAAGTCAACTTTTTAGAGATGGTTCATAAATAATAATTGAAAAATATTAAAAATATTATTATGAAAATTAATATATATAAGTTTAATATCACCCCAAAAATCCATTTGGTTTGAAACCTTCTCAACTAGTCGTATTAAGTACAAACTTGCTGACTAGTTATATGTGCATGGAAGGGTGAAGAAAGATCAAAATGATTTTAGCTCAAATTTGACACTTTAAGAGTAATTAAATCATGTAAATGGATTTTAAAAAGATAAATAGTCATCTCATGACCTTATTCCATGTGTCACTCTCCCTTGTGGGTTGTACAAGTGCTAAACTCTTCCTTTTCCAAAGGAAACTACTCTTTCTTCTGAAGAACCTGCCACTTTTTGGTTAGTAATAGTTACTAAATACTTATTAGGACACATGGGATGCGATAAAACATTTTTGACACCTTCAAACTTATAAAGGAGGCCATAAAACTCATTTAATTCTCTTTATATGACCTTTAAATGGTTGAAAAGACATAAAGACTAATTAGACTAAGACCAAGGCTAAAATGACATTAAAATATATCCAATAGATTATGATATGCCCTATTAAAAAATATTAGACCCCATATAAACCTATAAAGATCAGGTTTTACCTATATGGGTCCCAATTTGACCTGTAGGGTCAAATTTGGTCAAGAAATTGGTGATTCATAGGGGTAACATGCCTATTATGCTAACTAGACTAGTAGCCTGATCAGTCCATTGGGATTAGGGAGTCATTTAAAGTATGAAACACAATAAGAGGACTTTGACCATTGAAATAATCTTTGATCAGACAAGACCAATTTACTACCTTAACCTCAGAAAGTAAAAGACACACATAAAGAAAAACAAACACACTAACAAGACACACATGTGCTCTAAACACTTAGGGAAATTAAAAAAAAAACAACTATGCACAAATATAAACTATGCATATCTCCTTTCTAGGATCAAAAGGAAAATTTCTTGAATCTCCTTCTTCATGAGATGAATCATAGTGCCAAGCATGTTTTTCCTTAGAGTGGATGCTTTGTAGATCATACCTATACCTTGGCACTTCACTTGATATGATCTCAAGTAGATCATCCTTAAATAGGTCTCCATTGTAGATATATTCCTGTTAAACTTATACAAATACCTCATACTTCTACCCACTCTTCATCTCATGATCAACTTGTATCTTCTTGGTAGGCATGGCTTTAAGAGGAGTAGTTTCTTATTCCTAAGAAGATTGAGGCCAATGGAAGCTTGTTCCATCCTTCAAGAGATGATTTTTTTTCTCCCAACTAGTTGAGAGGATGATAACCCATCTTAATTATTTCAAACATGTCATCATGGGATTCATACACTTCTTGAAAGGATAAATTTGAAAATTTGCTTCTTGCTTGCATACTCACTTGAGGGTTAAGGATGCCTTATCCATTTTTGATTAGATCATAACCTCCTTAAAGAGGAGTATAACCTAATCCAATGATTCCAAACAAGTCATCCTAAGGATGATTAGGAACTTGTTCTTTCCCATCCATAATATCTTACATAGCGATGGAAGAACCAATGATTATTTCTTCCTCTTTGGAAAATAGAAAATATTCTTCCATATCAACCCAATCAAAAGTTTACACATAATAAATCACCTCTTCTTTATAATTTAGGACCCCTTGAGGGATTTAAATTTGCATCTCAACTATCATAACCTGAATTTTCTTCTCAAGGGCTACAAGATCTTCAATCTCCTTCTTGGTGATGCCAAGACTAGGCATCTTATAATCATGTGACTTAGTCCATGAGGCTACCAAAGAGATATATTTTATTCAATAAAGAGTTCCAAATTTTTATTAACCAAATTTTCCTCCTTAAGTTTCCATACCATCAGTTCATCAAGGCAAAGGGTGATAGGGAGAGGACAAGATGAAATAGTTGGTGGAGGTGGCACATATAACTCAACCTTAGATTGAGAATGAATTGTAGGGGGTATTTTTCAAATCTCTTGAAGAAGGAGAGGTATACATTGGGATAAAATAGATTTAATTTATTCATTCCATTTGAAAATCACTTCATTTACATCTAATTTATCTTGAGAACTTTCTTGAGAAAGGTTATATGGGGTGTGTTTAGGCATATGATCTTCTTTTGGTTCTAAAACTTCCACCACACCTTGATTTAGCAATTTCATTCTCAACTCTAACTATTTAATTTTTTTGGGTAGGTTCTCTTTGAAACTTATCTCTTGAAGTTGATATGAATCATCATGAGGATAAGGAGTATAAGAGGGCTGACATGGAAGGCAAGGAGTCTCTTGAGGAAAGGTGGGAGGGTCTTGCATAAGATCAATCTCTTTATCAACTTCACACTTTATATCAAGGTTTTTATCCTCTTTCATTCCCCATAATCACACTACCTTATTATACCTTAGTATGTTAGGATTATGACTCTATTTTTTAGGTAGTGATGTAATTTGAGGAATGGATGAAGTGCTCAAGAAACTTGGGATCTCTTTAGGCTTGGATTCTCCACCTTGACTCCAACTTGGAATCTCATATCTAGAGGTCTCTTCTTAAGGTGGGGATGTAATGAGAAATGGAAATGAGGGATTAAATCCCACTTCCTTTTCTAATGATACAGACTACTACTTTTTCATATTGGATAACTCAATCTAACTATCAAAATTTGCTTCAAAAATAAGGTTTGTCTTTCCAACTCTCTCCTCCAATTGATTGGGAAAAAGATGGCTTTGATAAGCTTGATTGGAATCATGAGTAGGAGTCATGTAGGATTTATAAAAATCTTGGGGAAGTGGATATGAGGGCTGATAGACTTGGTGAGGCTACTCCTCATGAATTCTTAGATTATATTCTAAAGATGCAATCAAGCCACCTACATATAACATCTCACTTATGAGCCTTTGCTAATTTGCTCTCTCAATAGGTGCCCACTCTCTTTTAACTAGATCTAATGTATCTCTCAAATTATGAATGAGATAATTAGGAACATCTTGACCATATCCCCTTAGTGTATCATGCCATATCATGTATTTTTGATAACCAAAGAGAGTTTTTTTGAAAGTGGAAATGGAATAATTAGAGAAGTGACTATGTTAACTAGAAGGAGCACTATATTGATAAAGGCTGGTTATAGGACTAATACAACTCATGACCAGGCTGGTAAGGATCATATTGGATCTAGTAAAGACCATATTGGAGCTAGTAAGGATCATGATAGGGATGATAGGGAATGCCATGATCTTGATAAACCTCACCAATTTGGGTAAAACAATACTCGGCACCAAAGTCAACCATAAAACTTCATGAGGAAGTAAAAACACAAAGAATGATTATCAAAAATATTCAAAAGGAATACCTAGGCTACTTGACTAGCTGATTTAATCTTAGAATCACCATTGATGCTTAGATAGATACCTCTAAAGGTTGATGTGTTGAAAGATAACACAAAAAAAAATTCAACTTCTTGGACTAAGAGTCCCATCAAGCATGCCAAAAACAATTATCAATTGGATTTTCACCCTTTGAGGAGATGTTTCAAATATCCTCATCCAAGTGGCATAATTAAAACACCTCAGGCTGTGAGTAGCCTAAGGATGAGATGAATCTCTAGATAGGGCTAGCTCCCTTGATGTACCACTTGTAAATCACTAGTACACCTAAAATTTGTGAGGGAAGAGGGAGAGAAAATTGAAAGTAAACAAAGATAAGAGAGGTGATACAAAAAATTAGTTGATGACTACCAACTAGATGCATGTTACACATGAGAACAAGGGACTAACCAAACACACACTTCTCCAATCTACATCTTATTACATCAATATTTCATTATGAGGTTATGAAAAATATTTAGGTGAGGAGGAATAAATAAGAGGCCTAGGATGGAACTATTTGAATATAATAACTCACTCAACCTTGACACATCAATATAAAACTTCACATGACCTACAAGAAAAAGCTTTCCAACTGCAAATAGGTGAGAGAATGAAACAACAATGCTAAGGAAACAATAAGTCATCACTAAGTAAAATCAATCATCCAAGTGAACACACTATGAATAGTCTTAGAAGAAGTAAAAATATATATTATTTATTGATCCATGGTATAAAAATGAGCAAGGCTTCACCTACTAGGTGGAACATAGTTTAAAAAGGCCAAAATGGATAGTTATTATAGAACTTGAGAGAGAGAAGAGAAGAGAGAAGTCCAAAGGTCACAAGTAAACTTGTAAAAATAAGAAAATGAGTTACATGTGAATGAAAATGGAATGTGAAATGGACCATGCAAGGTTATAAGAGACAAGTGGATTCCCAAGTCATGAAACTCATGAAAAGTGGTGTAGTAGTTCCCTTTGCTAGCTCAAAAAAATGACTTCATGATTTAGCCCTATTTGAACATCCCAAAAATAATTAGGGATAGGTATTATGATTGGAATAAGGGTTAAGGGTTTTAGACATGCCTTTTCATGCATTGGTTGTAGTCCTAATCATTTAAAATCTCTTGGAAGTGAACCATCACTAACTGTAGTCAAGAAAACTCCTCTTTCACACACCTTGCACACTTGGCTTCCAAAAAGGCATAAATTTTACATGAAAATTAATAAAATGGAGTGGATGACCTGTGTAAAAAACATCCATTACTTAGAGGCATTAGGTGCACCTTAAAATCACTTCCACTTAGAGTTTTCACACTTTTCACTACCATGTTCACTATGCCAATTCTAATTGGCTGAGATGAAGTAGCTAGTAAACACACTTAGGATTTTTTTAAGGCATGAAATGGACATAGGTAGTTATATTAATTTTAAATATTTCTTCCAAAGTTTATTTCATCTCTTGAAACCTCATAGAACCTACATAATTCATTAAATAGTTAAAAAGAGTAATTTTGAACCCTGTCCATACAGACTTTATACAACTCATCTTGATGGTAGGGGGATTTATTGATCCTTGTACAACATCCAATACTTGTTCTATGAAAAATATTTCATTTTTATGTATTATCTCCTTCATTTCCTTTATCGAGTCTAGACTAAGGGTTTAAGAGGGTTTATATAGTTTAAGCCCTTATGCTTCAATCATCAAGGTTGGATGTGGGAATTTCAAAAAAATTCCACAAATGTGATATTCAAGGCTGATATAAACTTCTCTAAAATTCCTTGACATCCATGCAAAGTGTCAAGGGAGATATGAGAAATCACACCTCTCCTATTGAGCTTGCTTGTCATTTGCATAGGCCATGATATGGTTCTTAAGCCTAAAAATGGATTTATTATGATTTTTATAAAAATTAAAATATTTAAAACCTCTATAATTATCCCATACACATTTATAAATTAATTATAAATCATACCTAAGGTTGGAAGTAACATTGACCTCACATTTGGTCTTTAGGACAAAACTTGACCTTTTAGGCTTGACTACAACCTTAGCAATCCAGACCATCCTATTGGGTTACCTCATTATTTGAGGTGTTTTTTTGGTTACATATATGTGTTTAAACTTAAAAAACATTATTTTATGGTCCAATAAACTTTTTAAGAGTTTTTTAATCTCTACATCCAAAACCTACTAGTTTACACTTTAAGGGAGTGCCCTCTATCCAAGACAAAATAGAGGGCTCTTCCCTTATTTTTATAGACCAAGTGAATTTTGGAAAAGATTATCCAAGTGGTTATGACTCTATATTTATTATTTTAGTCCTTTATTAGGTCTCTAGACCTCAAAACTTCTTCAAATTCCAAGGCAGACTCCTAGAAAAGGGACTATGTGCAGGGGTTCACTACATGGACTGCTTGACTATTTTACATAGCCATTTTTATAGTAATTTTAAATTTAAAATATCCTATAGATATATAATGATAATAATTAATGTGACTTAGGTATTTTTATCACTTAAAACTTCTACATACCCCTCCCCACACTTATTCAAGATTATATACAACCCCTAACTATATTCCTTATTTTAAAGGTCACCTATAGGTAATCTTACATGTTTTAAGCCTAAGGAAAAGTATAAAAGTTCCATATAGTCCCTTAGGGTCATTTATAATTGTTTTAACCCATTTTTTCACCTTGGTTATGAACTATTAAGACTGAAATTACTACTTCCTACTCACTTCCTATAACAGTCAATAGTGGTTGACCTCCTTGAAGCAAAAGGCTAGTAAGTAAGCATCACCTCTTGTAAATTATGAAACAATTAATTTGATAATAATATTAATCATATGGATTTAAATTTAATCATCCATAATTTACATTTTCATGGTCACACTCCTACTATGGGTGATGTATAGGTTGACAATCTACTATAGGTGAGTGATTTTAAAATTAGGACACCTATAAGTGTTAATGGGAGACATGACACAATATAACTTCCTCTTTAGGTGACCCTTATACTACTTAAAATTAATTTTAAAATTTTAAGGTTATTTAATCATTGGGATATATCTCACTTTCAACCTTGGGTGTAAGGGCCTTCATTAAAGCTCAAAATCCTATAGGTGACTATTCCCTGAATTTAGTGGCTAAAGGGCAACTTTGAGCCTTCAAACTTCAAACTTAAATTATTTAAAATCATCAATCATTTTTTATAGTTCATGTCATATGTGGGGAATACAAGGAAAACACATTTATAGTATTCAAAACTCCTTGTAACCCTATTGTATGTTTTTAACGAAAGTGCTCAAACCTCTATTTTCCTATTTTAGGGAAAAGGTCCCTGAACAAGTCTTCACCTTTGAAGGGTTACTCACTCTTTACCTAGCCACTTAATATAAAAATAAATCATTATAGGGTCTCATAAATATGTTAATACTTCTAGGAAAGTTATAAATAGTTTTAAAACCTTCATACATGCATTCTCAATTTTTCGTTAGCACCACCTGTAATTGGATTTTCATACATAGGTAGTGAGTATAAACTTAGACAATGTGTATTGTTTTAGACCTCATGATTATACTATTATAAAATTATCCAAGTGGGTGATTATCATTATGAAAAACTTGAAAACTATTTCAAAACCTTTATTTCAACTTGATTCTCTCTTGCAAGCACCTGTAAGTGAACACTATCATGTGTATTGGTAGTGAATGGAATGAGAGTAATGTGCATAGTTTATGAGTTTAAATTAAGTTTGGTCCTTTTAAAAAGGTTCAAAATAGACTCTTTTTTCCATCACAACATTTATTATATTAGATACTCCCTTTCAACATGAGATTGTCCTTGAGGGCACCTATAGGTACATTTTAATGGCAAAAGACTAAGTTTAGGCAGTGAATAGTAATATAGGAGGTTTACAAGAGATATATACTTGGGATTCACTCTAGACATTAAAAAATTGAAAAAATACACTATTTCAACTCCAAGAATTGAAACACCTATCATAGCTCCCATTCCATCATGGCATCATTATGAGATACTTGTATTTTCAATGAACTACCTGTATATGCATATTGTATTAACTATCACAATCAATTGAATATTTATTTAGGAAAAGAGGTTTAAAAGTTAAGGTGACCAATAATAAATTGAAAACATGTAAAAAAAACTATCTTCACCATCAAAAACCACTATCAAAGCATGATGATCTTGCAAATGGTGGAAACCTACCTGAAACACATAATGGTGCTCTCTCCTACAACTTGAGATACTTGGCTTATAAAAACACATTAAAACATGAAATAAACCATGGGGAACATGAGGGGAGATATTAAACATCATCTAGAAACCAACTTAACAATTGGATTGTATGGATCTATCTATACAAGAGCAAAACCTATAGGGTATAAGAAATAGTGGGTAACAACACATAGTTAACTATTTAGAGATGGTTTGTAAAGCATAGCTGACCAATACTATAAATATTTTATGAAAATTAATATATTTTAATTTAATATTAACCCCCAAAGTTGTTTTTTCTTAAACATCCTCAACTAGTTGTACCATGTACAAATTTATTATCTAGTTCTGTGTGCATGGAATGGTGAAGAAGGAACAAAATGGGTTTTTCTCAATTTTGACACTTATAAAATAATTAAATCATGGAAATGGATCTTAATAAGATAAATAGTCATCTCATGACCTTATCCCATGTATCACACTCCATTGTGGGCCGTATAAGTGCCAAACTCTTCCTTTTTCAAAAGAAATTGCTCTTTCTTTTGAAAAGCCTACCATTTTTTAGTTAGTGACAATTACTAAAGACTTATTAGGACACATGAGACATGACATAACATTTTTTACACCTTAAAACTTCCCAATGAGGATATAAAACTCATTTAATGTTGTTTTTATGACCTTTAAATGGCTCAAAAGACAAGGACTAATTAGATTAAGACCAATCACAAAATGACATTAAAATATATCTAATGGATTATGATATTCCCTATGAAAAAATATTAGACCCCCTTTAAACATATAAAGATTTAGTTTTTACTTATATGGGTCCTAATTTGACATGAAGAGTTAAATTTGGTCAACAAACTCAAGAAATGCCTAGGCCACTTCCCTGTTCACTTTGGTGACCTTCTTCATGACTTGGTCAAAGTGACCTATGTGGAATCCAAATTCTCCTTTGTCTATAAGGGTGCCATTCAAGTGGAAAAACATAGAGATATTTAATTCCTTGAATTATTCCAATATATTTTTCTTGACCTCTTCCAAGGGTCCTATTATGATTTGAGCCATAACTAGTCATTCCTCCATATCTATTTTTATATTCTCAATAGACACTTTATACAAACCCAAGTCTAAGGTGGGAATTAATTTTAATTCTTAGAACATACTTTAGTCACTCAATTTTTCACCCTTAGAGAGGTAGTTCAAGCCTTATCCAAATTGAGTGGAACATGGGATTAACCCTAGACCTGTGGGTTGTCTATAGTAGAGGTAAACCTCTATATTGAAGGGATATCTCCCTTGATATGTCTATTAAATCTCATAACCTATACTACTAGCTTATTGAGATGAACATAAAGGTTGCTATAACATAAGTATTTCAAATATGAAGGTGATATGCAATGCACTTCTCAAGGTGGATGAACAAGAGATATAATTTTAAACACTAATTCTTTTACTTACACTTAGAGATATATAAAGACACTAACTACACTTCATGTGACTTATTAGAGAGCATACTTATTTCACAAAACATGGAATATTAAAGTGAACACAAGGATATATGATTATCATTTTTTATTCAAATATGCACTACTTCACACACTTAAACAAGAAATTTGAGAACTAAAAATCAGTTTTAAATATTTTATTCAAAGATAAAAATAGTATTCAAACTAGTATGGATTTTTAATACTAGGTTTAGATTCTAAAAAATTATCCAAAGTGGTTTCTTAAATAGATAATGAGAGAGAGAGAGAGAGAGAGAGAGAGAGAGAGAGAGAGAGAGAGAGAGAGAGAGAGAGAGAGAGAGAGAGAGAGAGTAGAAAAGGATTGACAAGTGTCAATGAGAGTTAAAAAAATAAATTGAGTTATGAGATAGTCCAAATAGACTTCCAAGGTCACGTTTATCACTTCTGAGGATGCTCTGACCTTTTATGTGACATAGGGTTTACAAATTAGCCCGACAACTTGACTAGTTCCTTGAAAACTACCCTTTTTTGTATGAAAGCAATCAAAAATGGGATTTAAAATCATGAATTTAAAATTAAATTATCTTATTAAACTCATTTTCCCCTTTACATGTCATAAAAAACTCCTATGACTTGACATTCCATCATTCATGTGTATATGTGTCATGAAACTCTCCATTTCCCATGCCTATCTTTGTCCAAGTGGCCCAAAACTCAAGTGCGTATTATTAAAGGAATATTATCTCCATTAATGGTATTAAAATATGTTATAATACTTTAAAAAAACCATTTTTATTCTTGGAACAACTCCCAATAACTCATTTGGCTCCTTAAGCCCTCATTAGGCCTACTATTTTAATAACCCTAAAAACCTATAAACCTCATTGTATATAGAGTTGTATGGATGATAATGAGAAACCAAGGGAAAATTATAGGAAAAATTATTTCTTTATATATTCATGTCAAACTTTATCTTCTAAATATGAGTGGAATTCCATCGTTTCTACCTTTCTCTCTCTTGAATTAGGCCTCCATTAGGCCTCCTTACTAGGACCCTATTTTCTTACTCCAGACATCTACCATAAGTATGAAATCACCCAAAATAATGTGATTATATTTTAATAGGCTATAACCAACCTCCATGTCAGGTTTGAAATCTTGAGACCCTGTGGAAGTATGCAAACCAAGAAACCACCTTGTTACCTAGCCTCATTTTAACCCTGTTTGAGATTGCCTTGGAAAATGAGCCTAGTTTTATCACATATATAATATCTTATTAAAGTTTTTAAATTTAATATATATAAAACATAAAAAATTACCTCATAAAAATATTTTTAATTTCTCCACTTCTCATAACACCTACAAACCATTAAAAATGTGAAAAATAAGGCATTTGTGGAAGTTTGTACAAGTGACATGTACATAAAAGTATATGTGGGTAATTTAATTGGAGTCATAAAAAAAAATAAAAGAGTTTTTAAGATAAAAATATGTAATTTTATGTTCATTTGATGTCTTTTTCCCCTAACTAGTCACAATCAAGGTTTTATAAAGGTTTAAGACCTATTTGGGGTCTTAACGATTGTTCATAAAGAATAGATCATAAATTGAACTCATTCACATTTTAAAACCTTATTTACTTACCTCCTAAACTATAAAAAATTTCTCAACCTCCCATGAAAAGTGTGAGCTATGGTATGAGCATCTGTATTTGTTACCCAGATGGCATGCTTAGTGTTTCTTGAGTGTGAGATAGGTCTAAATTGGGTTTTGGGTCTCAAAATTCACTATCACTACTGGGATAGGTTAAAATTATCTCAAAAATTCTTATTCATGACTCTATATGATTTTTAGTCTTTGTAACCCCACTGTATGCTCATGGTGTACTAGTCAGGGTGTTTGGGGTTATGAGTCTGTCACCTTCTTGTTAGCCTCAACAAAATTTGGATGGAAACCTAAGATTTGGTTCCACTAAGAGTGTCTTGAGATAATTTTAATGTCTATATTTTTAATAAAGGTCCATTCATGAGTTATGGAATACTTTTTTTGTGCTTTGAGACTAAAAAGATGCCTTAGTCTCATGATTACCCCTTGCCAAAGGAGTGGGCCAAGTCTGAGACAAAATAGTGGGTATGTCAATTATTAGTATGAAATTTAATTGGCCATTAATGTATTGTTTTAGTAATTAAAACCACCTATACCAATTTTAAGAGTGTGATCATGCCTATGGAACTCACAACACACTAATCTCTCTCATGGCTAGACTATAGGCTTGTGTGTAACTACAAGGTTTTGATTGACAGTGTATGGAGTTATGAAACTTAGTTTGGTTCATATTACATTTGTTTATATTTGGTTTCAAAATGACCCTATGGATTATTTTTTTCTTATTACATATTTATTCCTCACTAAGAAAACTACTTGATTATGTATGGATATTTATGGTTGATTTTATTTGACTAAGCTTTGAGATAAATGTTGTTATGGGATAGTTTAATATTACTTAGGTTACATGATACATTGCTATGAGTTAGATATAGTTTAAAAATTTACATTATGAACATGTTTATTTTTTATTTCAATTATATTTTATGATGTATGTATATCATGATGTTATGATCTAACTACCTGCTTGCTATAAGGTTGACATAGGAGAACTCATCCCTCAGAGCATAATGGAGGGAGAGCATCATCAAAGAGAGGTAATGTAAATAGAGATATAAAAATATGATAAATAAATTAATTAAAACCCTAAACACACCCCATTATCTATCATATGATGTATACATAATAATGATTATCATAATGTGTTTTTGGTGTTGTTTGCATTAGATAGTCATTTAAACATGGTTGCTAGCATAGTCTTAATGGTTATTTGGAATTCATCTTGCATGACATGTGTGTATCTCCATTATTGTTTTAGATATTTGTGAAATTATATTAAATTCATATTTATTTATTTATTTGTCATTAATTCATCATGGCATTAAGAGATTCTAATTTAATTAGTGTTAAAATGAATAAAATTTAAAAATTTCCAATTGAGAGGAAAAAATAGGAAAGTGAAAATAAATAAATAATAATAATAATTAATGAAGAGAAATGTAAGGTTTAAATATAAGAAAAAAAAAAGGAATAAATGCATAAACAAACCAAAAAAAATCAAAGTAAAACAAAAATAAAGAGAAAAAAATCTAAAAAGATGAAAAGCTACACTTTTCTCATAGAAGGAAAAAGATAAAAAAGCAAGGGAGGCGTAAAAAAAAGGGGAAAGAAATAGAGGTGGAAAAAAGGAAGGGTGTATCATACATAAAAGAGGTAATTCAAAGGAAAGGAATTATAGAAAAAGAATCACAAAAGCATAGAGGGAAGACACATTTCAAAAAGGTTTTGCCAGGTAGGCATTGGACTTGAATTCTATGAATGAGAAAATTGTATGCATTGGTATTAAAAAATCACTCTAAACTTAGAAATAAATCAAGAAAACTATCAAAGAGTCTATTACACTTACTATTCTTATAATTTATGCATAATGATTTGTAAAAGATAGGCAATTTTTGTGTGTATCAATTTATTACTATTACATCAATCTACATAGGATAAGCAATTTAAATTGTTTGTTAGAATAAACAAAACAAAGATTACTACCTAGCTATATGTGAAGCAATTTATGGAAGATAATTTGAGTTTACCAGAACCATTTAAAAAATTAGTGAACTAAATATACTATTGATTTATATATACTATAGGTCGATAATGATATCTACTGATGATGCTTAACTAAATCCAGTGACCTAGAAATGGGCAACTTGTATATTTTAAAATTAAAATAAGTGGTCAACAAACAATCTAAAATAGTTAAATCTTGATGTATATGCACCTAGATCTGATATATATATATATATATATATATATATATATATATATAGTCAAGTTTATAAAATATAAGGATTTTTATTTAATATTCAACAACTAATACATATATATATATATATATATATATATATATATATATATATATATATATATATATAGAATGAGTAGTCACTAAATTGAATAACAAATATAATTTTAAAGGAGAATGTTTTACACACACACACACACACACACACACACACACACACACAGACACACACACACACACATTATATGGGAGGTATCATAGTATATAAGGACTACAACATTAAGTATCACTATATATATAAACATAGATGTATCATAATATATATGTTAAAATCATATAAATATATCTGTTCTAAATAATTTGAGGTACATGAATCATCATCATACTCATGACTAAGTTGACGTAGCAATGATTATGCTAATATGCAAAAAACTATTAAATCAACATATATTTATATTATTAACAAGTCATTACAATATTTAACAAGTCATTATAGTATTTAACAATTTGTTAACAAGTCATTACATTGTATTGATCTATATTTTTGTTATAAATAATATTTTTATACCCTATAAACTTTGGGCAATCTGTAGTAGGGAGTGTTGAAACTGCAAATAGTGCAAATGAAGTCTATCAATGGTCCATGGTTATAAAAAGAAAAATATAAAAATGTTATTATATGGTTCATATAATGTAGGCACTAGAGTATGTAGGTACCAAGGTGATTTATATAGTCAAAGATAATAACAATTTTAAGGAACTAAGTATGAACTGAATCAATGTATAATTAGAATGTCAATGTATGGATGGTTAGAATATTAACTAGAAATCTAAATCACTTCATATCATGCACCAAGTCTAGAAAAAATAATTCATACTTAATATTATAAGAATTGATTTGTTTAGACACCATAAACAACTAATTGGTATAATTAATATTTTAAATAATATTAAGTCAAGAAAATTGTATAAAGTTATAAATGTACTTTGGGATGTGTATCCCTATGAAAGGACTTATACATATATATATATATATATATATATATATAAATATGAATGAGGTTTATGACATAAGGATCAATAGAATTGATCTTATAGTAAGATGAAGGTAATATTATAAACTAGATATAAGAATACTAAGGATGTTTGATAACCATTGCTAAATGATAAATTGATAAGGAAAATATATATAACCTCAAAATTAACTAAAGAGAGTTGTTTGTTAATATTTTCCATAAATAATGAGACTTATAAATGATAGTCAATATATTCATTATTATGACTATTTAAAACCTTACAAAAACCTTTTTTGGAAATATTAATGACTGTAGGTGTATATATGTGGTTTTAGTATATCAAAATTCTTAAGACTATTTTAATGAGGCATGTGGAGTATAAATTACTCAATGTAGTCTTCATTATGATATGCATGAGTTTATATATCATATGTATCTTTTGAATTCAAAAAACATGCTGTGGATATAAAATTATAATAAGATATGAATTTAAAAATTAATAATGTTATGCTTAATGTGAAATATAGATATACATGTGCCTAATAACATATACATGAACATAATGGTGTGTACTTATGATTATAGTTACATAGGTGGGTATAAATTATATTATAAATTTATGTGTAATAGAATATTATATATGCAAGAATACAACCTCCTAAAATTATATTAAACGTTAGAATGGAATATTATATGCTCCATGTGAACTGAGACTTTCTTTATTATAACTGGTTATTCAAACAAAAGCTTCTATTTTCATTAATTCATATGTACTTAATTATGAATGGTTTTGATATTTAGTGGGTATGATTAAGAAGTTAGTATATGATAATATGGGTTATCATAGAGTGTAGTATATTTGGGAAACCTGTTTATATAGGGAAAAAGTCTTTGGAGTTCTTGACTTAGAAATATAGATTCCCATTGATATAGTATTTATATATATCATTGTGTGCTTATATATGGTAGATATTATGTTGTACAATTATTTGTATATAGGAAACATATTTATTCATGTACTTAGGAAACCATATGAAAATATTACATATATAGGTGTATTGGGTCATATGCCTAAGCTTGTAGCTAAATAGATGGTTATATTGAGTCATAAGGTGTTGGAGGGACCGAAACTATAACCATATGAAAGTAGTCCCTAAAAATAGAATTAAGTTATTTAAATGGAAGTCTAATGAATAACTTGGTTATGGGTTATCTGACTCTTTGAGAATAACATGACTAAACTATTGATATATATTTACTTACAATAATGAAAACTTATGTGCAATACATATTTTGAGTATATTATGTACAAGTGTTTATAAATATATAAGATATAATAGTGCATCATGATGTGTGCCTATAAGTTGTGTTTTTTTAATGCTAGTATGTAATTTAAACGTATGGTATATCTGGGTGGTATAACCTGTACTTGATTGATTATTATTTATGATTATGAGATTGGTTATTCATGATTAAGTAGTGTGCTCATGTACAATGATCTATGATATTATGGGATGTCATAGAGTGTTTTCATTAGTAAATTATAGTCTAAATGTATGTTATACCCAGGTGGTATAAACTATAATTAATATGTCTAGATTCATTCATATGTTTCATGGACTAAATGTATGCATGTTGGATATTTCTAAGAATAACATGTTTTATGATAATCAAAAGTGATATATTATGTTTGATTATGAAGAATAGAATGTGCATTCTAATATATATTATACTTGGGTGGTAAAATCTGAACGTGTTTATTATTTATATTATGGGATAGATTTAATGTGATATTCATTCATATGTTTGATGGGATAAATGTATGTTTTTTGATTGTTCCTTTGTTTAGCATGTAATGGGAAATGATTGCTAGTAGGTTGTAATATATATGAATCTATTATTATATTATGTTAACCAAATATTTCATTGTTGATACTGAGTAAGTATTGATATGGATTTCATTAGAATACTAACATCACAATTACAAATTAAGGTAATTTGATAAAGTGGTGTGTATGAATTTGTCTAATCCCTAGATCATTATTTAATATTTGAAAACCTTGGATAGGTAATGTTTAGTGAGACATTATCATTTCATAAGTATGATTTACATGTTTTTGCAATATCTTGCAATAAAATGGGTTTCAATGATATAGTGCATGTTTCATTTTTAGAAATTATATAACACACAAGTACTAGCTTAGCTCTCTGGATTCTCATGCCATCACTATCTACTCATCCATAAAGCGAGAACCATTCCATGATGGGATTAGTGCATAGGATCATTGGTTTGTGGTTGGTGTGGAATAATGTTTGAATGATGCTATCCCTCCCCACAATAGTACTACTTTTGTGATGACAATTGAAATTACGATAGATATTAGAGTTCATGGAACCATGATCCGGGGAACATGTATCTTATATGTGTACATTGTATTGTATTGTATTTATTATTGAGACATTAATATGATGAGATGCAATTATTTAATTATTTTTATTTTGATAGTAGTGGCTATATGATTGTACCAATCATGGTTGGCATTTATAATTACTGTCCATATTGGTTATGATGTGTTTCATATGTTGATAGTGATTAGTGACTATTAGATGTCACATGATTATTTATAGTTATCACACTTAGAGTATTTTTTATGATCACTACTTATATTCTTTTGGTGTAATTTATTTATAGTATATGTGTTTATTTTTTTTAAATCACGTATTTATAGTTATCTCCCAATAGTTTGTTACATGTGGTATTAGAGTTGTGGCTCCAACTCTAGGACCTAATGAATCCATTAGAATTTTGTATCATTCTATTTATCAAAGAGGAGAATAATGAAGTGTGTGTGGTACATTGAGTGTGTATCCTTAGGATCACTTGTACCCTCTTAGAGTTGTTAAAGGGTTGGTTTATTGAGTGTTTTGATGGTGTTGGTTGTGTAAGATGTTTAGGTAGGTGAGTGCATAATATAGTTGTGAGTATTTAAGAGCATGGGATGCTTATTAATTAAGCATATATGCATTAGTTTTTTTTCTTATATACACTAATCCTAGGATTGAGAAATCCTATAAGGCCATTTTAGAATGACACCATTGAGTACAATGGGAATTAACCTTGTATTAGAGTGTAGTGATCTTATTAAGGATTCTTATGTATTAAGAATTTACTTATGTATTGGCACCCAACATATTTATGTAGAATTTGGAAAAAGTGTCATGTCTCATACCTATCATAGAGGTGAGTTTTTATTCTTTCGCTCTCCTTTGACATCATTATAATCTATCGAAAGGATTCATATTTTCATGATGTTGATTTAGTGTTCCCTTAAATGAAAACTTGTTTATGAAATGTTGTTTTGAAATTATTCCCTTGAATTCATGGGATAATGTCTCTACTTGTTGAGATAGAAGTTGTAGTATTATATGGATTGATGCATCTTTGTGGTTAGTATTTTCCTTCTAATTTTGGAAGTTGGTTATGATAATAATATTACAAGTTTGATACGTAGTGATTTTGACAACTTGGGTTGTGATATTTTTCTTCATACCGTGTGAGGGTATTTAAGAGTTTTTTGTTGATATGTTAGTTATCTAATTTCTAATTATCAATTTTTAGATTCAAAATTTCCATTGTAACTGTATCAAACTTTAGAATTTAGACCATGTAGAGTGATAAAACTTGAATTTATAATAGTTATAAATTAAGCATTATAAGTTGATTATAAACATTATGTTATTATATACCCTTGATTAGAATGATATTATTATTATCTTGTTTAAAAAAACATGTTGTTTTGATGAGACATTTATATACCTTTTTCCAAGAATGAGTAGGGTATAGGATGTGCAAAACATCTTGTTAGTCTAAAAGGGTTAAGATAAACTTTTAACTTGTTGTTTACTAGTTGAGCAAGTAGGGAGACATTATCTTGCATGCTACCTTTATAAGGTTTTAAGGATAGTGTGATCCTTGGCCTTTATATTTTATGATAATCTTAACATTATTTCCTCTTAACTATGAATATAACACTATAGTTTAAGATGTGAAATATAATACTAGTTATGTTTGGCTAGTGACAACTTAATACAATTATGGAAGATTGTATGCTTTTTGTTATAATATGTGTTGGTACATCTAAATTATTTAGAATTTATCATTGATTTATGAGATTTATTAGTATAGTTTTTTGATTCATTGAACCTTTTGCACATTTTGGATATCATTAGGTCATGAAGACCTAAGGGAAGAGTGGTGAATTAGGAACATGAGTACTAAGAGATGGGAGTGGATCCCAGTTAGTCTCACATTAACTCAATAGTTACTTAATTTTGATCTGACAAGGGGAGCTTATAGAATCTAAGATTTAATAGATGGACTTGTCAAAATTAGTCATATGACCATATGAATGTATACTATGGAATGGGTATCCCCTAATTTAGAAATGAGTAGTATTTCCAGTTCTTATTCATTGTCATACTTGTCAAGAAGCTACATGGAATAGTATCAGTATTAACATGTTATACTTACCCAAAGCTATGTGTAGTAGTGATAGTATTAAATTATATATATCATTCTTACTAGGCTCCCTAAATACTTTTCTCCAAAATGAGAAAAAAACTCTCTAGGTTAAAGAGATGTGCAGAGGGGCTGGAAGGTTTTGTGGAAATCTCCCTAACCATTTGTTTTTAGATTTTATGATAATCTCATGTAATTTTATAAAGTTAGTGAAACTTTAATTGAGATATGTGGGACCCTTTGAGGTATTAAAAGTGGTTAGTCCTATAATTTATAGGCTTGTCTTGCCAGTTTTGGACCCCAAGGTGGTCATGATAGAACTAATCACATTGACACTTATAAAATTTATTTGCATAATATGATGATGTCAAAATATAAGGTATTATGGGATAAATACACTAGGAATAATAATATTTAGGAGGAATATGATGAGTTATATAGGAAAATTTCACATTTATTTGCTTGATTTGATACTATATACTATGTCATTTCTATGTGGAATAATATTTTTAATTTAGAACTTATGTTTGAATAAGAGTCATTTGAGACAATGATTAACTTTAAGGGGGAAGGATGTTACATCCTGATTCCTCACTAAGAAAACTATTTGATTATCTATGAATATTTATAGTTGATAGATTTGATTTGACTAAGCTTTGAGCTATATGATGTTATGGGAAAGTTTGATATTACTTAGGTTATATGATACATTGCTATGAGTTAGCTATAGTGTAAATGTTTACATTAATAACATGTTTATTTTTTATTTCAATTATATTTTATGATGTATGTATATCATGATGTTATGATCTAACTACCTACTTGATGTGAGGTTGATGCAAGAGAACTCATCCCTTAGAGCATAATTAAGGGAGAACATCATCAGAGAGGATGATGTAGATGGAGATATCAAAGTATGAAATATAAATAGACTAAAACCCTACACATACCAAATTATATAGCACATGATAGATGCATAATAAAGTGGTTAGCATAATGTGTTTTTGGTGCCGTTTGAATTAGACAGTCATTTAAACATGGTTGCTATCATAGTTTAGATGGTTATTTTGAATTCATCTTGTGTTACATATGTGTATGTTCATTAATAATTTAGAGATTTAAATAATTATATTAAATATATATTTATTTATCATTAATCTATCATGGCATTAAGAGATGTTAATTTAATTAGTGTTAAAATAAATAAAATTTAGATATTTCTAATTGAGAGGCAAAAATGGGAAAAAGAAAAGGAATTAAAAAATAATAATTAATGAAGAGAAATGGAAGGTTTAAATATAATATAAAAAAATGAAGAAATTCATAAAAAAAAGTAAAACAAAAATAAAGAGAAAAAAATCCAAAAAGATTAAAAGCTACGTTTTTCTCCTAGAAGGAAAAAAGATAAAGAATAAAGGGAGGTGTTGAACAAAGGGGGAAACAATAGAGGTGGAAAAGAGGAAGGGAATATCATACAAAAAAGAGGAAATATAGAGGAAAGGAGTTAGAGAAAAAGATGCAGAGAAGCATAGAGGGAGGATGCATTTTAAGAAGGTTTTTCCAGGTAGGCATTACACTTGAATTCTATTAATAAGCAAACTGCATGCATTGGTATTCAAGAAAAAACACTTTGAAATTAGAAATAACTCAAGAAAACTATCAAAAAGTCTATTACACTTACTATTATTATTATTTATGCACAATAATTTGCAAAAGATAGGTGATTTATATGTATAGCGATTTATTACTTCTACATCAATTTGCATAGGATAAAAAAATTAAATTATTTATTAAAATAAAGACAACAAGGATTACTACCTAATGTATGTGAAATGATTTATGGAAGATAATTTAATTTTATAAAAAGCATTTAAAAAAAATAGTGAACCATATATACTATTGATTTATATATACTACATGTCAGTAATGATATATACTGCTTATGCTTAACTAAATCTAGCAACCTACAAATGGGTGACTTGTATATTTAAGAATTACACCCAATGGTCAATAAACTATCTAAAGGAGTTAAATGATTGTATATAGCACCTAGATCTGATATATATAGTTAGGTTTATAACTATAAGGATTTTTATTTAATATTAAATAACTAATTCATATATATATATAGAAAGACTAGTCACTAAAATGGGGAACAAGCAAAATTTAAATGGAGATTATTTTACATACCTCCCATATATATATATATATATATGGGAGGTATCATAATATATATGTTAAAATTATATAAATATATATATTCTAAATAATTTGAGGTAGATGAATCATCATCGTACTCATGACTAAGTTGATGTAGCAGTGATTATGCTAATATGCAAAAAAATATTAAATTGACCTGTATTATGATACCTCCCATATATATATATATATATATATATATATATATATATGATACCTCCCATATATATGTTACAATTATATAAATATATATATTCTAAATAATTTGAGGTAGATGAATCATCATCGTACTCATGACTAAGTTGATGTAGTAGTGATTATGATAATATGTAAAAAAATATTAATTTGACCTGTATATATATTATTAACAAGTCATTGTAGTATTTAAAAAGTCATTAAAATATTTACTAAGTTGTTGATAAGTAATTACATTATATTGATCTGTATTTTTTTATAAATAATATATTTATACCCTAACAACTTTGGGAAATTTATAGTAGGGAGTGTTAAATCTAAAAATAATGCAAATGAATTCTATCAGTGGTTTGTGGTTATAAAAAGAAAAATAGAAAAACCTTATTATATAGTTGATACAATGTAGGCACTAGAGTATGCAGGTACTAAGTCAATTGATATAGTCAAAGAAAATACCAATTTTAAGGAACTCAGTATAAGATGAATCAATGTATAATTAGCAAGTCACTATATGGATGGTTAGCATATTAAATAGAAAGCTAAATCACTTCATATGGCACACCAAGTCTAGATAAAACAAGTCATACTTAATATTATAAGCATTATTATGTTTAGTGATTTAATTTTTTTGGGAATATTGGGCTTTTATTCCTAATTTAGTTAAAGGGCCTGGATTGATAAATTAGTAAATAATATGCAATAAATAAGCTACTAATTTATGGAATGTATTTGTAATTATAGATTTTCTAAAAATAGTAATAAAAGGGAGAAAATAAGACTTATCCTAAATTATGCTGATCTAATTGAGATAGGGTATGATATTCACTATGTAGGCCTAGGAAACTATCACAAACAAGATTATGGGTTTCATTTTTTGATTGGAAAAGAGCACTGAAAGTGGATAGGAGTGGCACTAGTGCAATAGTCTTTATCTGACACTATTGTCTTGAGAGTCTGAGCTTTTTGGGTTTTGTTTAGTAGGTCTATGTGACACTATCTTTGAATTTACAAAGCTTTTCTATCAATAGTGCTCCATATAGAGATAATTTACTTTGTTTCTAAGCCTTTAATGTACTTGAACAAAACTTTGGCAGATAAGGAAAAGGGGTTAGTGTGTGTAAGATACACTAGACATGCTTCACACCCCATATGTGAACACATTGCCTATATAGTAATACTTCAAAAAAGGATCAAGCCATATGTAGTTCTCTCTTTTAAAGTGCTTGGTGGAATTGTGATATGAGAATGCAATGAAATGATAAACTAGGTGTGCTTGAGATGACTAGGGATTGGTGCAGATATTTAGAGGTGCTTAGAACTATACTAGATGGTTTTATGTAGATAATAGGGAAGATTTCCTGAGTGGTTTCACTTATATTCTTTCTTTCTTGATAATATTTTCCAACCCTTTCCAATTGATCTTTTAATTTTGTTTTATAGGGATCTATTGGTCATGGATTGGATTTTCTTATGTTAGGCTGACAAAGAGAAAGATGGGGAATCAAAAGGAATTAACCATTAGGGCTAGAAATGACCTTGGAAAACATCACCAAAAGTAGACAATAGTGGCACCAACACTCCTATCCTAGTGTGGCACTATTATCCTTAGTAGACAAGACCTAGGGGGGTGGATTGGTCATGAAAATATGGTCTTGCATCAGCTAGGGTCAAGTTTGGAAGGTTACGAATGACTAGGAATCAATGAAAACAAGCTTATGAGGGTCATGAGAGCAAGTAAGAGGGACCTATGGGTTGGGTGTCATTATCCATGCTCAAGTTACCAACTTTTACATTTTATATGATTATATTCATCCCCTTTATTTTAGTGATACAATAAAGTGAAATACTAGGATAAAGGAAAAATAGAAAGCATACCTAAACTTACCTACAAGGGTGAAGCTCATAAATCTTCTGTGATGATGGGTGTACATATAGAGAGCATGCTATGAAGTGTAAATATATAAAATAAAATAAATATTAGTTCAATTCTTACTAGATGTGCTATATCTAAAATAAGAATGTACAAAGCTGGGTAAGAGAGAGGAAGAGAAATGAATGAATAAACCTCACGAGGTATGCAGACCAATACAAAAATTATTGTGATGTTGAGTAATGCTAAGTAATGCTAGATGATGCCATACCAAAATTAATATCATGAATAGAGATAAGTGGTCAATTCCATGGAAGGTGGCTCAAGAATGTAAAGGATGGCCTTTTAGCTCCATCATTTCCCACTAAGTGAAGCTACGTGGTCATGCATATGTTAATTGCTATTTGTATTGTGTGTCTAATCCCTCTGAATAGGTGGCTCAATAATACAAAGGCTAGATAGACCTTTGGATTCATCATTACCCACTAAGTGAATCTAGGTGGTCAAGCATGTGTTGATTGATGTTTGGACTATGTGTCTAATCCCTCTAAATAGGTGGCTCAATAATACAAAGGCTAGCTAGAACTTTGGCTCCATCATTGCCCCATGAAGTGAAGCTATAAACTAATACATATATGGAATGTGTGTCATATGAGATGGATCCTAAATCCTATGAATATACTATGATTTGATAATATTGGCATGGATATCCAAAGGTATGCTAGAAACTAAGCCTCTCTTAGCCATTCTAAAAGATGGAGATTAGGCTTGTATGAAAGCCATTTTGAAACTGAGAATCTAGCTTATGTGGAAGCCACTCAGGAACTCAAGAACTTAGGAACTCAGAAGTTAGGCTTGTATGAAATCCAAGCCAAAAATGATGCCAACCACTTGCAGATGGAGTAAGGCACACAAATGCTAAGAATATCTAGACAATGTTGAACTATTAAAAAAAGAAAACAAATGTGCCATGCACATTACCTATAATCACTAGTATTTGAAACATGGATTTTGATTTGAAAGTTATACCAACTACCCTATATAAAAATGGAAATTAGAGACATCATTCCATGCATGATGCCCCTTATATCTAAATTCTCTAAGCAAAATTGTATTAAAACTATTTATTCTGGTCTGAACTGTAGTTAATAAAACTATAACTAAACTTACCTTTTTGTCTATTTTTGGAAAATCTTTTTTTTTAATATTTGGATAAGAGTGCTAGAAATGGATAGTATCACCAGTAACATTGTAGCCCAATCTTAGAAATATTATCCTAGGCCAAATTTGATGACTATTCTAGATTCTTAACTATCTACCTAGTCTATTTTGACTAGTTTGATGTCTGGTTGTTATTCTAAGTGTTCTAAAACTAGATTTTTCAACTGATAGGAGCTCTAATCTCTATAGCAAAACCCATATTTATTTCCCCCTCTTTTGAGGGTAGGAATGGAGACCTTAAAATGACTACCCTCAGAAGAAAGAGCCTTGCAAGTGTGTTATGCTACATGGATACATGATATAATAATGATAATCAACAAGATATCTCAAGATATATCATGGGTTATAGTGAGAGATTTTTAGATCAATAGGGTTATGCCTAGATAGATGTAATAATGTAAAAGCATTTGTAATATACTGAACTAGAGTTTAAAGTCTTTTTAGTTGTTAGTTAGAGGGATGGATCATGATATCCATCATGGAATCTAATAAATCATGAATAATGCATGATATGGATCATGACATTACATACAATTGAAAGCAATCAAGAAAAAAACACACAAAGTAATAAGTAAGAAGTGTACAAGAGTGGCCAAGGGGCCAAGCAAACAAGGGACATGAACACATGTCACTCAAACTAGAAAGCAAACATACAAGGCATATTTAAATGTCACATACACATTTAAATGAAATAAGAAAATTGACATGAAATTGATAATCACATAGAGGAGTACAGGCAAAAGACATTGTCAAATGTCCTAAGGCACACACATGAATAGAAGTAAAGAACATTGGAAAATGTCCTAAGGCACATACAAAAGATAAATAGGAACTGAGAATTGCAATCACATAAAAATAATGATAAGAAAGAAAATAAATCATGTAAGAAACTAGAATTACAAACACATCTATCTAATCAAAGCTAGAAGTGAATGTATGCAAGACATATTAGTACAAGACTAGCTATATGCAAATAAATACACAAGTGCTAAATACTAGTGAGTGTCAATAGAGTAATCTATGTAAGCTATTAGATAATGTACATCAACATGATAGAAATGGTGTGTGGTGTAGGAATGACATAACCTAGATGGTGTAGTCATGTAGAGGATGCCCGTAGTAGGTATGTATATCGATGTGTGTTTCAAATGTAGAAATAGGATGCCCCCTTAATGGGTAGAGTGAAGCAATCAAAGACCTAGATGTAACTATAGACACTCAAATAAAGATCAATTGAAGCATGGTAATGTAGGTAAATTGATAAAAAATAAGCATAAAACATCAAATGTAAGTCTAGAATAGTAGTATAAATGTAAAGCATGGATGATGCATACAATAGAAATGTTTTTGTGTTTTTGAATTATTAAATTATTTTTGTATTTTGAAAATTTGTATTGTTTTTACATTTTTGAAATTTTTTGAGCTATGTATAATCAATCATAATTAAATATGTATAGGTAAGTAAACAAAGGATGATACTAATTGATTAGTCTCATGGGAGACTCTGTATCATGGTGTCCTGTATCAAGGAGAGGTATCGTGTGTGATCATGAAGCATGATGAAAATGTTGAGACTATGGATCCAAAAGTTGTATATTCTATAAATGATCAAAAATATCTAAAGTAAAAACTATGGGATCCCTCTATAACTCTAATAAGTGGATGCATTTGTAGGGATCTTAGGGACCCATCTAGGAGTAGGAGAAACTCTCTAAACATGTGCTCTGTATGTAGATGCATGAGATCTTAATGAGACTACCCTAGTTGTGAATATTGTAATTAGAAGTTATCTAGAATCTTGAAGCTATGGAGGTGTTTTAACCCTCTATGTTGGAAATGGATTCCTCAACTATGTTTGAATATAAATTGGAGGAGGAAATATAATTGGTGGAGAAATTGGAATTGGAAGCTGTACTAAAACTAGTGATTGCACTATAGAAAATGGCTCTAAAGTGGGGAGTGGAAACTCATATGGAACTCCACCAACTATAATAACCTAATTATTTTGAATGAATTTCATGCATTTATGAACTATAGAAGGTAATTCTCAAAGTTTTTGAATCCATGGTCGACCAAGTAACATATCAAAAAATCATGCACTGGGAACTATAGTGAATGGTGTGATGAAGTGTGTTAGACCAACCTATATAAGAAGTACAATATCACCTAATAAACTCTATATATGCCCTCTAAATCCATTGATAACTATGTATATTAGTGTGATATCCTACTTTGAATATCCTAAATACTATAATAATGTCATATTTCACATGTTCACACTAGATCTATTATCTATAAGAACACTATGAATAGGATGATTATGAATGTGATCTCAAATAAAAAGTACATGATAATCTGAATATCCTTGATGATCTGCTGCTCTAATAAGGAGATGGAAGGTCTAGCTAGAACTATAGAATTGCATAAACCAATCATGTTTCTCAAAATATGTGTCTCAACTGAAGGTGTGTTATATGTATTTGGTGTTGGATGTGCATGATATGCATGGTGAACCCTAGATGTGTCCCCTATCTCCTATTTGGAATGTTGTGGAAAAGGATCTTAAAATATTTTCAATGCTTTATCCTATGTTTTATTTTTTGGAGGAGGCTCAACTGAAATGCTAAAATCAATATGATTTCCATCTATTAAATCCTATATCTTATGACTCAAACTAATGCATCTATTTATTATATGGCCTGGTGCCCTATGAAATTCAAAAAATGCATGTTGATCATATCCCCATGGAAGAGATTTATTGGTTTAACTTATCAAATAGGAGGGAGAGATATGATATTACAATCCAATAGCTACCGTAAAACTTTAGCTAGAGATATTGATAGATTGGTAAATGGACACTGAGGATGTACTGATAACACCGCTCACTAAAGGGGCTCTAAATCTACATTAATTGTAGGTTGATTCTAACTCTTGTTATCATTAACCTTTACTTTGTATGGGAATTTATTATTACTCTTGTTTGTTATGTTTGAGGTACTTATGTACTTGAGTTTTCCAATTGAAATTAGCTTGAATTCTCTTTCCTTTAGTGTGTTACACAATTCAGTGAAGGAATATTATCTTTTAAAAATAAGAGATTCATGTAAAGCTAGTAGAAGACTCTATTTGAAGAGATCCTGTAACTCTTGATCGAACATGGGGATAGTCATCTTATCCAAGATAGTATTATATCAAATTATCATTTTACCTTTGTTTCTATTGTGAAACTTGAGTATAAGAGACTTTATCACTAATGTTAATGCTAAAATGAGCTAGGAACATGTCTTCTTAAGTATTGAATGCACTGAATGACTGATTTGGTAAACTATAGAACCATTATAAAGCATAATAATTTAGGCTCCATGGAAATATATTGGTAATTATTCAATGATTTGGTACATATCCCAATCATTCTATGTGAAAATGTCTCAAATTTTTCCTATGGATCACCCCTGCCATCATATAGAGTAAGTTTGGGTTGAACAAAACATTATGGTAAGGGTGTAGAATCAATGTGATGTGTTAATGGTGTATGAAAAAGATAAAAAGAATCCAAACACTATGTAGGTATAGTGTAACCTTGCTCAATATGTATCACCTTGGATTAAAGAGATATTCTCTTGCACAAAGGTTGCCACATTAGGAGATAAGGATGTACTAGCTGTAGCTAGTGGGACAAAAGAAGGTTAGACTACTATAGGGGGTTGTTGAGAAATAATTACCCCCATAGTGACATTTTCAAATGGTGGCACTATTTTTTGATAATATTGACCATTTTTTACTTTTTTTTTGTTCCTCTTGTATACTTCTAAGCATGCCATCTTTCATATCAGGATGTTTGGTTAAAAGTTCTTAAAGTTCTCTTTTATTAGTTTCATCAAAACTAGTATATTGGGCCATTTTTAAAGTAGGAAAACAATTTTAAATGTGTTTGAATGTTTTGTAGTAAGTTATCATAGGCAAAGAGATAGAAAGGGAAATTACTAAATATAGGAAATGCAAAGTCCTAAAAATAGTGCATTGGAAATTATGCAAAAAGGATATAGAGCTCCCAAACATGTAAGGTGATAACTCAAGAAGCAAAAAGGAACTAGTACATGAAACTAGGGTTTTGAAAATAATATTTTTGAAAAATAATATTAATTTTTGAAATTAAAATTGAATTTATAAGTTAAGTATCCAACTAAAATTTCAAAAAATAATGGAAAATGCTTGACTGAATAGGACCTAGTATGTGTAACTAGGGTTTTGAGAAAAATAACTTTTTTTGGAAATTACTATTGAATTTTGAATTTTGAAGGGATTTTTTGATTTTAGTATGTTATTAAAAATTCATAAAATTGTTGGAAAATTACTAAAAAAATATTGGGACCTAGTATGGGCAATTAGGGTTTGAAAGAAAATTATTTTAAAATTTACTACTAAATTTTAAAGTTTGAGATGAATTTATGATTTAAATATGCAAGTAAAAATTTAGAAATTTATTGGAAAAAATTAGTATGAATTTTACCCTAGGGTTTCTAGGGTTAATGTGTGCAATTCAAAGTAAGTCAGGTTCACCAAATGATTTAACAATTTTGGGAATATTGGGGTTTTATTCTTAATTTAGTTAAAGGGTCTGAATTAGAGCTTTAAATCAATAAATAATATGTAATAAATAATCTAATAATTTGTTAAATTTATTTGTAATTAGATATTTTCTAAAAATAGTAATAAAAGGGAGAAAATAAGACTTATCTTAAAATATGTTGATCTGATTGAGATAGGGTTTGATATTCACTATGCAGGCCTGGGACATTATCATAAACATGATTCTAGATTTCATTTTCTAATTAGATAGGAGCATTGAAAGTAGATAGGAGTGGCACTAGTGCCATAGTCCTTGTTTGGTGATATTTTATTGAGATTATGAGCTTTTTAGGTTTTGTTTGATAGGTCTATGTGACACTATCATTGAATTTGTGAAGCTTTATTGTGAATAGTGTTCCTTGTAAAAATGATTTTCTTCATTTCTAAGCCTTCAATATACTTAAACAAAACTTTGGTAGATATGGGAAAGGGGTTAGTTTGTGTAAGATGCACTAGATATGCTTCTCACCCTGTGTGTGGGCATCCTACCTACATACCAATACTCTGAAGAGGAATCAAGCCATATGTAGTTTTCCCTTTGAAAGTGCTTGGTGCAATTATGATATGAGAATGAAAGAAAATGCTAAACTAGGTGTGCTTGAGATGACTAGGGACTGGTGTGGAGATTTAGAGGTGATTATAACTATAGGTTATATACAAAGAATAGGGAAGATTGCCTAAGTGGTTTCACTTGTATTCTTTCTTACTTGATAATACTTGCTAGCCCTTTCCAAATGATATTTGAATGGGATTTTATAAGGATCTATTGGTCATGGATGAAATTTTCTCATATTATGCCAATAAGGAAAAGGATGGGGAATGAGAAGGAATTGACCATTGGGGCCAAAAATGAGCTTGGACAATAGTGCCAAAATTAGATAATAGTGGCACTAGCAATCCTGTCCTAGTGTGGTGTTATTATCCTTGGTAGATAAGACCTAAGGGGATTAATTGGTCATGAAAATAGGGTCCTAAATCATCTAGGGTCAAGTCTGGAAGGCTATAGATGATTGAGAATTAGTAAAAATAAGATTAAGAGGGTTATGAGAGCAAGCAAGAGGGACCTATGGGTTGGGTGTCATTAGCCATGCTCAAGTTACCAATTTTTACATTTTATATGACTACATTTAGATACCATAAATAGGTAATTGGTATAATTAATATTTTGAATAATATTAAGTCAAGAAAATTATATAGAGTTATAAATGTACTTTGGTATGTGTATCCCTATGAAAAGAATTCTACATGAGTACATATATAAATACGAATGGGGTTTATGCCATAGGGATCAACATAATTGATCTTATATTAAGATGAAGGTGATATGATAAAATAGATATAAGAATATTAAGGATGTTTGATAACCATTTCTAAATGATGAATTTGACAAGGAAAATATATATAACCTTAAAATTGACTAAGGAGAGTTCTTTATTAATATTTTTTAGAAATAATGAGACTTAAAAATGATAATTAATCTATTTGGTATTATGACTATTGAAAACCTTATGAAAAAAATATTTGGAAATATTAATTACTATAGGTGTATAAATGTGGTTTTAGTATATCAAAATTTCTACAATTGTTTTAGTGAGGCATGTGAAGTATAAATAACTCAACATAGTCTTCAATATGATATGCATGAGTTTGCTTATCATATATAGCTTGTAAATTCAAAACACATGGTGTGGATATAACATTATAATAATCTACGTATTTATGAATTAATAAAAATATGTTTAATGTGAAATATAGGTATACATATGCCTATTAATATATACTTGAACATAAGGGTGTGTACTTATGATTATATCTCCACAGGTGGTTATAAACTATATTATAGATTTTGGTGTTATAAAATATTATATATGCAAGCATACAACCTCTTGAAAGTATAGTAAATGATAGAATGGAATATTATGTGCTCTGTGTGAACTAAGAGTTTCTTTATTATAATTGGTTGTTTGTTCAAAATATTATGCTTTTATTGATTCATAGCTACTTGATTATGTTTGGTTGTGGTATTTAGTGGGTATGCTTAAAAACACTAGACTATGATAATATGGGTTATCATTGGGTGTAGTATATTTGAAAAACATGTTTAGGTAGGGATAAATTCTTATGGAGTTCTTGAATTATAAATATGGCTTCCCATTGATATCATATTTATATATATCATTGTGTATTTATATATGGTACATATTATGTTGTATAATTATTCATATATAGGAAACATATTTATTCATAGACTTAGGAAACTATATAAAAATATTACATATATAGTTGTATTGGGTCATATGCCTAATATTTTAGCTAAATGGATGGTTATATTGAGTCATAAGGTATCTGAGGGACTAGAACTATAACCATATGAAAGTAGTCACTAGAAACAAAATTAAGTTATTTAAATGAAAGTCTAAGGAATAACTTGGTTATGGGTTATCTAACTCTTTGAGAATAACATGACTAAAATATTGATGAATGTCTACTTAAAGTAATGAAAATTTGTGTATAGTACATATTATAAGTATATTATGTGTAGGTGTTTAGACATATAGCATATAATAGTGCATCATGATATGTGCCTCTATGTTATGTTTTTTTAAAATGATAATATGTAGTTTAAATGTACGATATATCAGAGTGGTATAACTTGTACTTTCTTGATTATTATTTAAGATTGTAAGATTGGTTGTTCATTGTTGAATAGTGTGATCATGTACAGTGATCTTTGATATTATGGGATGTCATAGAGTGTTTTCATTTATAAATTATAGTCTAAACACATGTTATACCTATGGTATAAATTTTAATTAATATGTCTAGATTCATTCATGCATTTGATAGACTAATTGTATATGTGTTGGATATTTTGAGGAATAATATGTTTTATGATAGTTAGTAGAAATTACTATATTGTGTCTACTTATAGAGAATAGAGTGTGTAACCTAATATATATTATACTCAGGTGATAAAATATGAATGTTTTGCCTATTGTTTATATTATGGGATAGATTTAATGTGATATTCATTCATACGTTTGATGGGATAAATGTATGTTTTTTTACTATTCCTATGCTTAACATGTTATGGGAAATGATTGCTAGTAGGTTGTAATCTATATGAATCTATTGGTTACATTATGTTAAATGAATCTCAAATTGTTGATGTTGAGTAAGTAGTGAGATGGACTTAACTATTATAATAGAATCACAATGCTAGATGAAGGTAATCCAATCAAGTGGCATGTATGAATTTGCTTGATCCTTAGATCATTATTTATTATTTAAAAACCTTGGCTAGGTAATGTTTAGAGATACATTATCATTTGATGAGTATGATATACATGTTTGTGTGATATTTTGAAATAGAATGGGTTTATATGATATAACGCATGATTAAGTTTTAGAAAGCATATAACACACGAGTACTAGCTTGTCTCTCTAAATTCCCACACCATAACTATTTACTCATCCATGAAGGGGGGGTGTATTCCTTGATGGGATTAGTGTAGGGGATCATTGGCCCATAGTTGGTGTGAAAAAATTATCTAATGATGATATCCATCTCCATAGTATTAATAACTTTTAGATGACACTTGAAATTACTGCAGATACTAGAGTCTGAGGAACTATTCTCCATGGAGCCATGTATCTTATATGTGTACATTGTATTTATTATTGAGACATTAATATGATGAGATGTAATTATTTACTTATTTGTACTTTGTTAGTAGTGGCTATATCATTATACCAGCTATGGATGTCATTTGTAATTACTATCCATATTGGTTAAGATGTGTTTCATATGTTGATAGTGATCAATACCTAGTAGATGTCATTGATAGTGATCAATACCTATTAGATGTCACATGCTTATTTATAATTATCATACTTAGAGTATTTTTTATGACCACTACTTATATTCTCATGGTTTAATATATTTATAGTATATATGTTTATTTTTTGTAATAAAAATCATATATTTCTAGTTATCTCCCAATAAGATTATTATATTTGTCTGAGGTAGACTCAGAGCACTTTCAAACATCTTATTCCTCTCTTAGGATTAGAACCACCCTGTCACTGTCTTGTATCCTTTAGGTGTCTCTAGGCATCATGAATACACTATCTTTTGTTTTAGGTCTCTCGTTCAATGTTCCATGAACTTTTTTTTAGTCCTTATTAGGATTAAGACTAACTATCTAGTTAGCAGTCTGTAGGTGTTATTTAGGGGATCTTGACTATATTAGGTGTTTTAGGACCTCATATTATATACAAATGGATAATTCAATGGAATTAACCTTGGTTATAGTCTTAATTGGGCTCAAGATCCTTTAAACAATACTCTTCTCTTCCTACATATTGAAAGGGAACTAATCTTGACATAGGCCTATAGCTTACCTCTAGGGTATTAAATGTGTATGGGTTTTAGAACTTACCCTCTCATCATTGATATTATTATGTCTCATGAACTTGGTTAGAGTCTTGATTAGATTCAAACAATCTTCAGACACCTCTATATCTCTTTTCTTGAAAAGGAAATGAATTGACCCTAAAGTAGGCCTATTCCACTAGCCACCTATAGGTGCCTCTAAAGAGTCTTGACTATGTCTAGGTTTGGAAACTAAACTTTTTTCTCTAGGCATGATGATGAAAGGATTTTAACTATTGAGAAGGGTTTATTTAATTATTTATAGGATCTATCAACACATTGATGACATTTTCAAAATGCTTCTCTTTCCCATTTTTCTTCTTTATAACATAATGTAGATGCTTATTTGACTGTGCACCTAACATCTTGATTTCCTTGACTGTCCAAGTGACTTAGATGCTCTTCAAGGGTGTGTAACACTATTTACATCTACATTTTAGTTGAATATTCTATCTTATCTTTGTTTTAGTGTTGGTTTGATGTTGACTTAGTCCAAAATGAGGACTTATAGGCTTTTAGGGCATGCAGGTCACTACTTGACTATCTAAGGCTACCAAGACACTTTATGAAGCTCTTTATTTTTGATCTTTTCACAATTATAAAACTACTTCACACCTCCTTATCACTCCTTCATTGTATCATAGATCTTAAGGCAAGTATCAAGTCACCTTCTACCAGCTTCAACTAGTCTGTATGGACTTGTATGCAATTAACACACACACATATATATGTTTTTTGGGTTGAGAATAGAGGATATCACCAATTTGAGCAACTTTGATGATGTAAATGAGGTAGTCAAGACCATGTAAAATATGAATAGATGTGTTAAACCTTATCCATGGCTTTGAACATCTTTTAAACACTCTTACAGTCTATATAAGCCTACATATGAAAGAGACACCTATGATATTTATTAGAAAGTGTGCATTGGGAATCATATCTTGAACTTCTCATGATTCTAATAGTAAAATATTATCTAAAATTATCATACCATTATATAGTACTGGTGCTTGAGCCAAATTGGTAATCAAACATATAGTAAACTACTTAAATATAAACCATGTTCCCAAAAGTAAGCACACATGAATAATATGGACCAAAGACACATACTAGACAAAATAACATGGAATACATGAAACTGAGTAATCTTATATGAATAATAAATCATTATAAACCTCTGAGAGTGACCACCATAAAAAGGAAATATGGTAAGATTCTTTGAAGCAACTTGTACACCAAGACATTCTTCGAAGAAACCTCATAGAGATGAGTTGGTTGATGAAAATACCATTAAAATGAGATTCATTACCTATAAAATCATCCTCAAAACCTATTATGTATCTAGGGATATGATATATGGGTTGATAGAGATGCTGACATGTGGCACACATCCCCTTAGTTAGTTATATGGGTATAATATATTAGGGTAATAGAGTAACTTATGGAAGTAGTACATTAGGTAATGGTTGGCCTACATTAGATTAGGAGGTTACCCATCCATGGGTTAGATAGATGTATATATATAGGGGATGAATATCATGGTAAAGATATAAAGTAAGCATTGAGTCTTCTATTGTAAGAGGCTATTGGAGGTTGTCCCCTCAAAGAGACATTATGGAGTTATTCCTTACTAAAGGAGTATTATATGGTGTTTTCCTACCTTAAGGGTATTTTTGCATATATTAAATATCAAAATCATTACAAGTGGTATCAAAGCTTCGATTTGGGCAATTTGTATAACGAAACCCTAGTTTTTTTTTTGAATTGTCAATAAATTTTGATTGGTTACGAATTTTTACACAAATTTTTTACTGGATATGGATAATATTTCAACTAAGTTACAGTAAAAAAATAGAGATTTTTTGATTCATTTTAAGGGATTTATTGCTATTTTTAGGGTTTATACTAATTTTACTATATCTTCCAAAATATATTTAATTTTTATTAAAAAATTTTATTGGAGATGTAAGCAGATATAAGAGAAGCACAGTCAAAAATTTAGAATTTTTTGAGTTGTTTGTAATGATTTGTTACGATTTTATGGATCATTTTTGACATTTTAGGGTTTCATGAACCTTAATTTTTTTTGTGGATCATGGAATTGCAAAATTTTTTAGGGGAAGATGATGTTGATGATAGAGAATGGTGGATCCTTTTGGAGAATCATTTTAGAAATTTTTTTGGGCAAAGACAATTACTTTCTTTTTTGTCTAGGTCTGCATTACATTGGTTTGATCAATTGAGCTTTACAGAAAGGTTTTCTTCATGGACAAAAATAAAACTGATATTTTTAGATCATTGGGCTATAAAAAAAGAAGTAGAAGAAGAAGAAGCAAAAGAAGAAGGAGAAGAAATAGAAGAATCATCAGAAGAAGAAGAAGAAGTAGAAGAAGTAATAGAAGAAGCAGATGAAGAAGAAGAAGAAGAAGAAGAAGAAGAAGAATTGGATGATAAAGGTTCAAATTATTTGGCTCCGAAGAACTCTGAGTCAATTTTTCAATTTCATGGATGCATTCAAAAGAAAAGGGTTATTGTGTCCATAAACCCTACCAATAAGTATAACTTCATCAACATGAATGTGTCCAAGAATCTACATGTTCAACCAAATAATATCAAAGAGGTTCAAGTAGATGGTAAGAATATTTCAATGTTTGAATATCTAAAGCTCGTTATGGAAAAATATGTTTTGCATTTAGATTTTTATGCTTTAGATATGGATGATGTGGATATAGTTCTTAGATATCCATGGTTAGAGACTTTGGGAACAATGAATATTAATATTCAAAAAAAGTTTATGAAGTTTTGGCATAGGAAAAAGATCACTTTACAAGATATCATAGTGAAAAAGGCACCAATAAAAATCTAGGTAGATCATGAGGATAAGATGGAAACAGGTGATGAAGAACATGATGAAGATTCAGATGATATAGATAAAGACACACTAAAAATGAGCACTTCATCTACTCAAGAGACAAAGAAGGAAGAGGTGGAAGAGGTAGAAGCAAAGGTGGATAAGGTCAAAGTTTTGGAAAAGGTTGAGGTATATAGACACCCACATCATCATGAGAGGAAATAATCATGGAACTAGGTGAGGAAGTGTCATAACAATAATCATTTTGTCTATACAAGAAATAAAACTTCCAATCATTATGGATATGCATGGAATCCAAAGAAATAATACTATGGCACATGGAATGAATGGGGAAATCATTATGACTATGCATGAAAGAATACCTACTATGGTCATGGTTGGAATCAAAGAAGCACAATGGAATATGGTACATGGAATAAAAATAGGAATAATTATGATTGGACACCAAAGAAATCTAATTATGATCATGAATAAAATCAGAGGAGCACAATGGAATTTGGAAACAAGATTGGAGAGCTATCACCTGCCAAGATCACATATGGATGGTTAGATGATCAAGATTGGAGACAAGTGTGCAATGATTTGAAGCACACTCATTATTTGGTTTCTTCCTATGTTTTGGGAATGAAACATGTCAAGGAGGGAAGTAATGTTATGTACCTAGGGATATGATATATGGGTTGATGGAGATGCCGACATGTTGCACACATCCCTTTAGTTAGTTATATGGGTATAATATATTAGGATAATAGAGTAACTTATGGAAGTAGTACATTGGGTAATGGTCGGCCTACATTAGATTAGGAGGTTACCCATCCATGGGTTAGATAGATGTATATATATAGGGGATGAATATCATGGTAAAGATATAAAGTAAGCATTGAGTCTTCTATTGTAAGAGACTATTGGAGATTGTCCCCTCAAAGAGACATTGTGGAGTTATTCCTTCATAAAGGAGTGTTATATGGTGTTTCCCTACCTTAAGGGTATTTTTGCATATATTGAATATCAAAATCATACCATGATATAGTATTGGTGCTTGAGCCAAATTGGTAATCAAACATATAGTAAACTACTTAAATATAAACCATGTTCCCAAAAGTAAGCACACATGAATAATATGGACCAAAGACACATCCTAGACAAAATAACATTGAATACATGAAACTAAGTGATCTTATATGAATAATAAATCATTATAAACCTCTAAGAGTGACCACCATAAAAAGGAAACATGGTAGGATTCTTTGAAACAACTTGTACACCAAGACATTCTTCAAAGAAACCTCATAGAGATGAGTTGGTTGATGAAAATACCATTAAAATGAGATTCATTACCTCTAAAATCATCCTCAAAACCATTCCTCTCCATCAATTTCTAAAGTGGAGAAATAGGTGCAAGAATAGAGCCCTCTCAGATGGATAAGCCATATTGACCTGCTATCACTCTTGATGATTGTTCATAAATATGAGGACACCAATATGAAAAAATTACACTTATTACAATCTTACTAGGACCCCTAATCAAATTTTCATCTCTTAACTCTCTCTCTCTCTCTCTCTCTCTCTCTCTCTCTCTCCTAGACATACTATTCAATTCAAATCTACCTTCTTGAGCTTGTGAAGGCATCAATGAAGGAAAAAAGGTGTTTAGAGTGTTAATTCAATCTAAAACTTGGTCCAAATATATAAAATGATCTAAGGGAACCAAAGAGACACTTGTAAACCATTTACAACTAAAAATTTATATTATAAGGTCAAACAAGTTCTTGTAAAGTGTCCTTTTGCCAAGATTAGGTGTTAAACTATAGATGCTATCAGACTCTGAGTATTCTTGAACCTTATTTGACTTGTTTCTAAAACTAAGGATGTTTGGAATCTTTTTGAAAGATTATATTCCTGAATTGGTATGTCCAAATCTTATAAATGGGGCAAAAGGTGGCCGAATTGATATTTTTTGCATATGAGAATCAATTAAAGGTTAATGCATGACAATATAGCTTTAATAACACTTCAATAACCTTTTACAATGAATTTAGACATATATTAAACCTTTTACCATGTATTACCATTCTAAGACCTTGATATTGACCATAGGAATAGACATGTGAACATAAGACTAGAATTTAGATAATGCTATATAAGGACAAATATGACCATATGGAATAATTTAGGACCACTATAGACCATGACATAAATTTGAAAGCCTTATGAGGTTTCAACCTAGAGGGGGTGACCAATTTTGTCTCGGGGTCAAAATTTGGTCAAAATTCATGGAGATTCACAAGGGTAGCATGCTTGTAATGCTAATGGAGCAGTAGCATTCTCCTTCCATTGGGATATGGAGTCATTCTTTTGTTACAATATAAAATTGTTATGCCTTCTAAAGATTTTAAACTCACATAAAACACACAACAATAAGGAAAAACACACTATGTTTAAAGCATTTAGGGAAAGCCACACACAAAAGACTCAAATAATATACCTAACTTAATATATACAGACCTTAAAATATGTTTAAGGTGATGCAACACGTTCTCTTACTTTAACTAGGATCAAAAAGGATGTTTCTTGAGTCACAGCTAATCCATGAGAGTAATTTAAAATATGATGGATGCTTGTTAAAAAAAATTGATTATGAAGATGATCAAAACTCTTACCACCCATAGTACCTATGCTGGGTACAAGTTGACCACTTAGAACTCTATTGAATGATCCTTCTAGTTCCTCTTTAGGTCCATGTGATAGTGCAACTTACTTATTATCATTGATGTCTATTTGATGCTTCTCAACTTGCTTCTTAGGAGTCATAGGAGTTGTCTCAACATCACCTTTAATTAGACCATGATGTTCTTGATGTTTATATATCTCAAAATTGCCTTCTTGTTGGCCCATCATATCTGTAAGTGACTCAATTTTAGATTGAGGTTTAATTTATTCTTTAATCACAAAATTTTCAGCCTTGGCTTAATTAAACTCTTTCATGATTGCAGCTTGCTTGATAGTGTCTTGACACTCTTTGTTATGATCAATAGTTCCATAAATGACCTTAAAAATCAAGTTCATGTTCTTTAGGAAGGAGAATTGGTTTACTTATCTATTTAAACTCTTGTACTATGGCATGAAACTACTGTCATAAATCATCTTCTTCTTCATCACTATCACATTCATGAACTCCTTCACCTTGAGTATGAAAAAATGCATTATCTCCATACTTCTCATGATCTAAAAGAATTGGAGGCTTATTATCATCATTTATGTGAAGAATATAGTTACCCTTAACATCTTTTTGAAGAGGAGAATCAAGACTTACCTCAGAATGTTCATCACCCTCATCTTGAATGATGTATGTGACAAGGCCTATTTATTCCATGAAAGTATAAGGATCATATTCATATGCCTCAACACCATATTCATCTTGGAAGAGATAAGAAATACATTAAATTTTAGAAGATGTTTCATCATCTATTACATGCTCCTCTTAGTCATGGATACTATAATTCAAATTAGACCTAGCTTCCACATATGGATCAATGTTAAATTTGGCTAATGGATGTGTTATTATAATCACTTTTTCTCCATACCTTGTTCTAAACTACAAGAAGGACCAATTAGTAGAAACATATCTTCCTATCTTGGAAGTGAAGTCTCTTGATAGACAAATGGAAAAGTGTGTAGGCAGATCCACCACCACTATGTCTTGTAAAATTACAAGGCTTGGGCAGTCATGCAAGAAAAAAATTAAAATTTTGATGAGCCCTATTGACTTGGATAGATTTATATCAAGATACAACACTCCTTTGCTATATGGCTCATATTTCAAGCCCAACTTATCTATAACTACTTTGGGCATGACTGAAGTGCTTGCCCCACTATCCATAATCTAATTATGGATAAGCTTGTCTAACATAATGAGGATAATATAGAAAGGTGGGGGATTTTAAGATTTGGTGGAAGGTTCAACAATATGGGTAGGCACATTTGTCACTCAATGTTAGACTGACCAAGAATGTTGATGAAATTTTGACCCTACGTCAAACTTGGTCACCCCTTTTAGGGTAAAACCTCATAAGGTTGTCAAATGTTTATCATTGTCTTGTCATAGTCTCTAGTGGTTTTTAATTATTCCATATGGTCATATTTATCTTTGTATAACATTATCCAAGTTCTAGTCTTATGTTCACTTATCTAGTCCTATGGTTAATCTTAAGAGATTGGAATGGTCAAACATGGTAAAATGTTTAATATAGGTCTAAAGTCATTGTAAAATTTTATTGAGGTGTTATTAATGTTATATTATCATGCACTAGTGTTTAATTGATTCTCATATGTAAAAATGTCAATTTGAACACCTTCTGGCCCATTTGGAAGGGTTGGACATACCAATTTAGGAAGATAACATTTTAAGAATATTTAAAACATCCCTAATTTTAGAAACAAGTTAAATAATGTCTAAGAATAGTCAGAGTCCGAAAACATCTATAGTTTAAGACCTAATGTTGGAAAAAAGAGACTTTACAAGCACTTGTACAACTTTACAAGATCAATTTTCAATTTAAAATGGTTTATAAGTGTCTCTTAGGCTCCCTCACATCATTTTATATCTTTGGACTAGGTTTTATGTTGAATTGACACCCTAGACACCTTTTCTCCTCCATCACTACCTTTATAAGCTCAAAAATGCAAATTTGAACTAGATGATACACCTAGGAGAGATAAAGTTATGAGCTAAAAATTTGGCCATTGTTAGAAATCATAGTAATATTTAAATCAATGGTATTGGTTTCTAGACTAGTGGCCTATTATTTATGAATAATCATTAAGAGTGACATCAGGTCACTATGGCCTATCCATCTAAGAGGGGTCTATTTTTACACCTATTTATATATTTAAAAATTTAATGAAGAGGAATGGTTTTTAGGGTGGTTTTTAAAGGTCACAGATATACTTTTCATGGTTGTTCATCATCCAACTAATCTCTATGAGGTGCCTTCACTTGAAGTAAGAATGTCTTGGTTTACACATTGTTTCAAACAAACCTATTGCAAGATCTTATTTCCTTTTCATGGTGATCACTCTCAAGGGTTTATAATGATTAATTTTTCATATAATGTTTCTTAGTTCCATAGAGTCCATGTCATTCTATCTATTATGTGTCTTTCATCCATATTCTTCAAGTGTGTCTGCTTTTAGGAACATGGTATGTCTTTAAGCAGTTTATTGTATATTTGATTGCCAATTTGGTGAAATAAATAATATTGTATCATGTGTGAGATTATGAAATAACATTACACTATTTTAAGCATGATAATTTCAAAATAGGAGTCTAAATGCACATCTTTCAATGAATATCATAGTTGTCTCTTTCATAAACAGGCTTGTATAGACTATAAGAGTGTTTGGAAGATGTTAAAATCAATAGAGAAGGTTTGAAACATATATTATTATATTAAAATGGTCTTGAATACCTCATTAACATCATCAAAGTTTCTCAAATTGACTATATTCTCCATTTTCAACACATAGAACATATATATGTGTTGATTGAATACAAGTTCGCACAGACTAGTTGAAGTTGATATTAGGTGGCTTGATACTTGTCTTAAGCTCTATGATATAATGAAGGAATGATAATGAGGTGTGAATTGGTTTGATAAGATCAAAAAATATTTGAACTCAAAAGATTAATAAAGTGTCTTGGTAGCCCTAGATAGTCAAGTAGTGACCTACATGCCCTAAGCCTGTAAGTCCTCATTTTAGACCAAGTCAACATCAAACCAAAGATAAAACAAAGCTAAGATATAATATTAAACTATAATACATATGAATTTTTTTTTAAAAACCCTTTAATAACATCTAATTTATTTATATAGTCAAGGGATTCAAGAAGCTAGGTGCACATTCAAATAAGCATCTACAATACTTTGTATGGAAGGACAATGAGCAAGAGAAGCAATGTGAAAATGTCATAAATGTGCTAGTATAACCTATATATAATGAAATAAACCTTTCTCAAGAGTTATAATATTTTAAGCATCATGCCTAGAGAAAAGAGTGTAGTTTCCAAACTTAGACACAATCAAGGGTCTCTAAAGGCACCTATAGGTGGCTAGTGGAACATGCCTACTTTAGGTTAAGTTCATTCCATTTTAAAGCAAAGAAAGACATAGGTTTTTGAATATAATCAGGAATCCAACTAGGTTCATGAGACATAAGAAGATCAGTGATGAGAAGGTAAGTTCTAAGCCCCATTCATAGTTCCGCTAGTTTTGAGACCGCTAACACCTAGACAACTATTACTTCTTTACATTTTAGCAACTGAGCATGCACTAGGTGAACTTTTAGCCCAAGATGATGATCAAGGTAAATAAAATGTAGTTTATTATTTAATATGAATATGGGTAGCTTATGATCACACTTATATGCCTATTGAGAAGGTGTGTTTAGATATGGTGTTCACTTCCCAGAAGTTGGGACACTATATGTTGAATAAAAAAAAATTGTTATTACTAAATTAAACCCTCTCAAATTTTTATTATCCAAAGTAGATCTCATAGGAAACATGGAAAAATTGGTAATGATCTTAAGTGAGTTTTATATTGAGTATAAGAATCAAAAATTTATCAAGGGGTAGTTTATTACTGATCATCTTGTAGAAGCCCCTATTATAAACACTCAACCACTCAGGTTTAACTTTCCAAATGATTCTATCATGATAGTAGAAGAAGTGTAGCATGAAATTGAATAATGGAAGATATATTTTGATGGTCATTTCACTTCTTATGGATTTGACACCATTTTTTTTTATTACATAGTAAGGGGATCTAATTCCCAAAGCATTTCATACAATTTTAAATATACCAACAACATGGCTGAGTATGAGGAACTTATTACAAGACTTCATCTTTTAATATAGTGGGATATCCATAATTTAATGGTCTATGGGATTCCAAATTGATTATCAATCAAACCGCATATCAATATTAGACTAGAGATGACAATTTTGTACTCTACTAGCATATTATGGGTAATAACAAGGCTCATTTTAAATCCCTATAGTTTCAACAACTACCACAGGCCAATAAAATATCTATCAATGCAATGGAAAAATTTGGGTCCATGATATAGATTGATAGTGCTACTAAAAGGTATCAATTTCTCATTAAAAATCTTCTATATCCTACTCATGTCTTTCCAAATTTAGAATTGGCATGCACCATTATTGGTCATAATCCCCCACTTGAATTACCATGGTTTTATGACTTTAATAATTATTTCAATGATAAAAATTTTCTATCTAACCTTTGTAACAACCATCATAAACTTTTCCTTCATTGTATAGCTCGTGATACCCTCCTTGGAAACATATTTTATAGTAAAGGCTATGATAGAATGCTACTTCATTATTTATCTTTGGGAGAATCCAAGTTAGCACTTAAGGAGGTTCATGAAGGAATGTGTGGTTCCCACACCAATGGTTTAGTCTTATCTAAAAAATCTCCTTATAATATGTTACTATTGGTCCAAAATGGATACAAATGCTTTCAATTATGTAAGGAGGTGTGTTCCTTATGAACAACATGGAAATTTGATACATGCACCTTCCTTTCCACTACAAAAAATCACTACATTATGGATATTTTATACTTGGGGCCTTGATTTCATTATAAAAATAAACCCAACATCATTATATGTCCATAAATATATTCTCACTACTATTGAGTATTTTACTAAGTAGATTGAGGCCATTCCTATCACTTATGCCATTTAAAAGTATATAGCCAAGTTTATACATCACCATATCATTTATTAATATGGTATCCTAGCATGCATTATATTTGTTAGTGGTGGATCATTTGTAAAAAAATATGTTAAAGAGCTTTGTGCAACATTCAAAATCAAGCACAAAAAATCCACACCATATAACTTGTAAGGCAATAAATAATCTAAGGCATCAAATAAAACCATTATTGTCATAATTAAGAAGATTATCAATGACACTAGCCATAATTAGCACTTATAAATTTTTCTTGTCCCTTTGGCTTACTACACTAGTCATCAAACCCCCATAAGAGCCATGTAATACTCCCTTGTTTATGTCACATAAGCTATCATCTCGAATGAGATCGAGATACCTTCATTGTAAGAATGTTTGGATAACATTGAAGATGATGAAGATTATAGAGTTTATAGGTTATAAGAACTAGAAATACTTGATGGTAAGCATTTGTCTTCACTATAAAACTTGTAAGCCTATCAGAATAGATTACATAGAAGTTAAAACAAACACATTCTCCCTTGAGAGTTTACAATTCATGATTTGGTCTTGACATAGAAATATAATAACACAAATGTTAAACTCAAGAAAAATTGTAAGTTTTAACCCAATTAGCTTGGCCCCTATGTTATCACTAAAAATTATGGATTGGGGGCATTCCAATTGGCTACTCTAGGTGGCAAAGAACTTTCAAAGCCCATGAACATTACACATCTCAAATAGTTCTATGCTTGATAGCTTTTGAACCATTATCTACAATACCACTTACTTGGGGGCAACGTGTGCTAAGTTATTTTATCCTACTATTATCTCTTAGAACATCCTCTCATGGACCATATTCATTTTGACCTACCTTAGACCTTTCTCACATAAACCATATTCATATACAACTCTAGATAGTTCAATTTCTAGACTATTGGATTTTTAGATCATTTATATTCTAGCTTGATTCATTTGATACCACCCTAGATTTTCCTCTTTTAGATCTTATTTATTCTGGACCATTCTATTTATAACCACATTATTTTTATACCCTGGGCCATTGTAATCTAGATAGTTCTATCGCTTACCCAATTATTATCATGATTATGACTCATACACATTTTAGATGCATTCAAAGCTATTTATACAAAATAGTTTAACTTTAACAATATTTTGTAGCTTATTCTTAAAGACAAGTGAACATAGATACATCAACTCATGGTTTTTACTTGCTAAATTGTCCTTTAGATTTATCTCATACTACATAATTCCTTATTATTATTATTATTATTATTATTTTGTTATTATTTGGTAGGCATTACTTCCTTAGCAATATCTTTCTGTCATTGATTTATGATCATGGGACATTATATCTAGATTTATTTTTTATTGGAACTTCTATTCTTGGACATACATCTCCTTGATTAGTTGGTTCCCTATTCCATTGCTTATATCCATGATCCCAGTTACAACCAGATTTAGCTATTATTACAACTTCTATTCCTAGATTTACATCTCCTTGATTAGTTGGTTCCCTATTCCATTGTTTATATTCATAATCCTTGTTATAGCTGGTTTACCTATTGTTTGAAATCTTACCTAAAGACGTGTATCTCCTTAGTTAGGTAGTTCCTTGGGCCTTTTTTCATTTTTTATTTCTATTATTTATTCCAAAAACACAAAAATATTAGAAAATGATTGAAAAAATAAACAAAAAAATTATCTTGCACTTTTATTTATTCTGGTCTCACACTCTTCCCATTTTTCAAGTAATCATTTGAACACTATCACCATTTTATGAGTCGATTTCCTTATTTCCTCTTTAGCATTACTCATGTTTTATTATCATCACTTTTATTCAATCCCATTTCTTGGGAGAACTACATTTAGCCTTAGTTTCATGTTGGACCTTGCATCCATTGAACTATGTAGGTAGCATCCACTTGTCTTGTACATTTAGAACCAACTCACCCCCCTCCAGTTCTTCTTTTTCCCCCCATTTTGTGTTGTTGTTTCCCTATCACTTGGGGGCAACTTTGTGTCCTTTTTTCTTGTTATGTTTTTTTATAGTGTAACACTCTACTACATGTACATATACACTTGTTTTCCACTTGGACTAACGTTGTGACTAACTCTTATTTATGTGTGTGTATTTAATTTTTATTATTATTTTATTGTGATTTTTTGTCTCATATTTTATTTTGTTCTTTTGTTCCACTTTTCCTCTGGTGTTTCTTATTGTTTATTTCGTCTTTTGTGTTCTTCTTTGTCTTTTTCTCTTGTTTTAGTTTTTGTGTACATCTTGATAGTACACATGGAGCTTGATTATTCCTATGTTGATTTCATGTTGTTTATTAATTTAGTTCTTTCTTTGATTTTGTACATTCTTGTTCTTGCTTAAATCTTGTTTATTCCAATGTTGATTTTATGTTAGGTTACATTTATATATTTATTTTATTTTTCTTTATTTATGTTTATTTAAATGTAAATCATTGTAACTCTGGTATTGGTAGTTTTTATCATTATCCTTAGTTATAAATATTCACTTTGAACCAACTCATCACAATTTAAATACAATGTCATTATAAGTTACTTATACTTATGATTTCATTTTTCTATAGTAAGCACCAATTACTTTTGATCCAAGTATCAAAATCCATGTAGATTTGAAGATTAGCTCTTAGTGCACCAATGAAACTAAACAACAATGGTTTCCACACCATACTTTATAAAAGACATGCATATATTGGAATAACTGAGTCTAATTAAATAGTGGTTAATTTTTCTTATATTCCTCATTCCATTTTTTATCACATCTAGGTGAACTACATTGGATTGAGGTCCATTTAGACTATGTAGGTAGTTCTTGGATACATGACATATCTCAGGCTAGCTCAGCCACTTTCATTCTTATATTCATCTCTTTTATCACTTTTTGCATCCTTGTATGGTAGGTTTGTGGTGGCTTCTTTAGGCATTAGACCCTTACATCTATGTTTTGAGCTTGCTCATATTTAATCTATGTAATAGGTAATATCCTTGAGTGATACTTTCTAATTTGACCTATTGGGGTAGAAAATTTAGACCAGTCATTGAATTAAATTATCCCTATTGCTATTGGGGTACAATTAATTATTATCATTTATCAAAATCAGCCCTACTAGGGAAAAATTGTTTTATAAATTGATCAAATCTAATCTACTAGGGCACATTATTATTTACTTTCTCTAGAGAAACACTCTCCTTTTTATTTTAATTCCAAGCTCTAAAGATTTTTCCCTTGTTTTGAAATATTTTTAAAGTATGCAACTTATCTCAAGATTGATCATTCCCTAAACACACAGCTAGCACCCTCTTTTGGGTGTGTTCAAAGTGTGTCACTTATATTTTTGGATTTTATCCTTCCCACTTCACCCTACCTTTGGGGCCCATTATATTCTAAAGATATTTTGATCATTAAAACTCAATGTGTGTAAGCATTATCTCAATAGGGATTTAATCTCATCCTTGGGTTAATTTCACTTTTTCTCTTTTTTTGAGAGTCCATCCATCTCTTTCATCCCTATATGTCCTCTTGAGGGGGCATCATAGGTCATTTAATTACAACTTATTCTTGACAAATATTTTCTTTGAAAGGACATTACTTCATCCTGAATGTCTCACTACACCTTATCAAATAGGGGCAAAATATAGACATCTAATTCCTAACACCATTGTGTTGAAATTGTCAATCTTACTTGAAGTTCACTAAAATGCACAATTTCAGCCAAAATTACTTTAACACACTAAATGGTTTGATCTTGTCATATACAAGTGCCACTTTAGGTTAATGTATCCCTAAATGGAGAAATACATTTTAAGTGATTATTAATTCAAAATGACAAAAATGTAATTTGATGCTCTAGACCACTAAATTCTTCTAATTTAGAGGTACATGACATGTGCATGTGTTATTTCATGTTGATAATATTATAAATGGGATATTGGTCCATATGTAACTAACATCTTCATTTAATTATACTCCTATCAAATTATGACCCAATAACTTGACATTATGACTAGTTTGATTAAATGTGCAACTAATTTCCAAAGAATCATATAAAATTTTATTAATATCACTTAGGTAAATTAATCTAAATTAAGAGATTAAAAGGAAAATCCATGAAAATTATTGAAGATTTCCTAATTAAAATTAATTTTTAATATATGCATCATCAAGTGATGTAATTTATGGGATGGTATCCATAAGCCATAAATGGAATAAATATTAGGTTTAAGGCCTCCCATGCCTCTTTATTTCCCCTTCCTTCCAAATGTTTATAGAGATATTTATGATTTAAGCCTCTAAAATTGAATTAATTCATGGCCAGACATCTTGATTTCAAGATGGATGTTTATGGTTGATTCTAATCAAATTCAAAAAACTATAAATAGGAGGGCCAAGACCATCATTTTCAAGCTCTTTTGGTTTAAACTTATTATGCAAAATTCTCTACACAAGTCATTTTTTTGTAGTGTTATTATTCTTATTTTACAATAGGATAGATTCACTATAGGTATAACATCAATTCATTTCATGATCCTAGTTTTATTGGTGCACTTGAGTTGATGGAGGAGCAAGTCAATCATCATTGATAAATACTTGAGCACGAAATCAAGGGGAAATCATGTTTTGATCTGTATTTGGATAATGGGATGCTCTTGGGAGGGTTTGATGTTTGTGCTTTCTTTCAATATCTCTTAATTATAATTTTCAAACACCATTGAAGGATTTGGCTTTGTTAGATTTGTCCTTTATGCATTTCTTTATTTTTCTTGACTAATGCTTGATATAACTCACTTTAGATTCCATATCTATAGCTATTTCATTTATAAATCATATCTCAATTTCCTTGCCCTACCCAATACTCTATACAATTTTAAACTCAATTTTGCATTATGCAAACAATTTTTTGAGAATACTATGGATAACTATGAAGATGATGGGTAATAATAAAATTTAATTGAAATTAGTAGAATTTATATTACAAGATAAATCTACTAGGGTTGTTTTTCAAACAATAAGATGGCTTAATTTCATGAATATAATTTAGGGTGTTTAAGAGAACATTGTTCAAGAATTTTTAGAAAATTTTGATGAAGATCATTTTGTAGTCTAGGGTGAACATATTCCTATTGATTCCTCTATTATCAGTGAACTTTTAAGGATTATTGAAGAAGGCATGGTTGTTACAAAAAAAATGAGTTTTGTTGATCTAATTCAAATGTTCATTAATGATGATTAAACCCATCTAAAATTGGCCAAAATTCCATAAGGCATGGCTAAAGGAATCATTCAAGATAGTTTTCCAACTCCATGTTATAATTTAGAATATTGGGACATGAAATACCTCACTTGTGATGGAAAATTCACCATGGTCAGTGGTGACACTATGTGACTTCTCATTCATCTAAAGAAAGGAACCATCAAACCTGAGTGTAAGGTAAATGACTTCTCATTCATCTAAAGAAAGGAACCATAAAACCTGAGTGTAAGGTAAACCTACTATCTTTTCTTCACTATGCTCTACATTATGTAGCTCAAAAATTAAAAAGGGGCACTAGATCAATTAAACATCATGGTTCAATTCATCTCATCTTTCAACATCATGTCTTGAAGATACCGAAAGTTGATAAATATTGGTCTTCATTTCTTCAAAATTTACTCAAACTTCCTAGTAATAAATTTCAACATCCTATTTATCTTCCTATGATAGTAAGAACAGAGGAAGGTCCATCTTTGGTGCCTATAGCTTAGAATATGTAGTTATGGAGATCAAAAAAGAAAATGAGGGTTTCATCACCATAACCTACTCCATCTATCAAACCCTGATGAAGTCATCAGTTGATTCTCTAGGAGGAAGAATAGAGTGAGGTATAAGTAACTAAAATTTTGGGGAGTTTAAGTTCTCCCATAGAAGTTATAGATTATGAATAGATAGTTGAAGAAACACAAAACCCTACATAAAAGATTAAACTTGATGAAGAAAGACACTTACCTTCCATAGTTGATAAGGCTAAATTTCCAATCATATAATAGGCTTCATCTTCTCCTCAACATGTTCATAAAGATAAAGATTTATAGCATGCTATGACCCTATCATGACATAAAGAAACTATTTGGAAACAATAATCAAAGCTAGATTTTCTCCAATTGGACTTGTAAGGTAAGGACCAAACCATTTCTAGTTTATAAATGTGATATTAATATTTTGTTACCTAAGTTTAAGCACATGAAGTTATTATAACATTAGTTAATACTTAATAAACTAGAACTCATAATCAATTTTTTTCATAATTTCATGAACTTATCACCTTAAAAAATTCCTTTGAAAATAAGGATGTGCAAATTGATAGTATAAAATACATTTCTATTAAGAATGCTCATATTTATAATCTAAAAAAATCTATTTCTAGTAAGAATGTTTTTCTCGGTCAAGAAAATACTCGCATATAGGAGCTGACAACTCAAAATGCCTAGTTGCAAGCTACCATACAGGCTATGTAGAGGAAACAAGGGAGATAGATGTATAGATTGAAGGACCCAAAAGGGATATTGATTATTTTCCTCTACCCCCTCATGAGATTATTTAAATTTGGAAGAAATTTTATAACAATATTCAAAATTTAGAAGTAGAGAATTCCAAAATCAAAGTAGAGTCTCAACAATAGTTGTAGTAGGCTTAGACTTCTATTCAAACTATTTGTAAAATTGTTGAGAAATTATTATGTTGCAAAAAATATTATTATTTGTGTGTTTTATTTTTTCATGAATATTTTTATAAGTTGCAAATGCAATTAATTTCTCTTGTTTTTCCCCATGTCATTGAAGATGAACACATATTCATGGATGTCTTTCTTAAAAGCACTATAGAAAGACAAGATCAAATTTGTGAGTTTTATCTTTGTAACATGTTATTGGGCCAAAAGTCTTGATTTTTGGTTAACTTGTTTTTGGTGTAAACACAATTACATTATTTCCTTTCCACTATGAGAAATCAAACCACTTGAGAGCAAGCACATAATCAGTTCCTAGAACTACAAAATACTATAGGCTTATGTATGAGACCCTAATTTATAGAAGTTTACAAACTTATTTATATATTCTAGCCTTTTATCACATGTACATGAAAAACAAGTATCATGAGTTATTAATATAAAATTTATCAGTGTTCTAAGCCTTTTTATTTTAACATTCCTCTATCTCTATCACTAAAATTATTGCTAGATGGGAGACTTTAACTATTGTCTTGAAATGTAGGGAAGTCATGTCTCACACTACCATTAGTTGGAGTCTTAGGAGAGATATGGAAATTGCTTAGATGATCACTCATATCTTAAAAGGAGGATTATATGTTATATTGGCATGATATGTATGCCACGTATTCTTTTATGTCCCATTTCTCCTTGGTAAAATTAGCACAATTAGGCAAAAGTAGAATTTCAAGCATAGTTACACACTTTGGTAAGCAATTTGGGGTTTTTACTTAGAAATCATTATGATTGGGGACATCATTTTCAAATTTATTATCTTAGCCAATGTTTGGAATTAGGACTCTTGGATTAATAATAGTTCTCCCTTATTTTTTAAGAGGACTTGAAAAAGGTAAAGTATTGGGGAAAAATGATGAACATTTTATATAGCTCATTATATCTCATATGAATTGTCCATAAGTGTTGCCTTTTGGTTATATATTGAAATATATTTAATATTTAAGGTCTCATCTAAGTATTAAATGAGTGAAATTGTCTTTTGTTTTTATGTTATACATTGCTTACTCTCTATCTTGTTATTTGTGTCTAACATGGATGAAATGAGTACAATTTTACATATAGATATACATCTCTATGGTAGGATTATTTTTAGAAGTCTTCAATGTTTTTGGAAACACCTTTTTGGCAAAAGATTTTAAGACTCAACATAAAATTTAGTGCAATATGAAGATCCTTGGTCAAGCTCCAAATATCTCTAGTTATGAAGACATTCTATGGAAGCTTTGAATACCTATCCAACCATGCTCTAAAACTACTTAGATGTGTGATAAATATGACCAATTATACTTTGTAGATTGATATATAAACTCTAAAGATATAATTTATACATACATACATACATACATACATACATACATATATATATATATATATATTCCCCATTTAGATATCTTATTTTATACATTAATATTCGTAATAATAGTCTAAAATGATCTATATATAAATGTATTTATATTTTATAAAACCAGACATAATCTCTTTAGATATATGTTAGTTATACTTTGGTCTATTATTAGTTGAATAAATTCTAATGCCTTATTATAAGTGTGGGATATGATTCCTAGATATTCTATTTAGAATAAATGGATTTGCCTTTTCAAATCACCAGATTTTGTATTATGAGAAAAGTCATTGAGATGTGCTTTAAATACATGTCTCCTCATTTCAAAATAATAGAAAAATAGGTAATAGAGAGAAGAAACATTAAAGTATAATTTTTTAGTAGAATTCATAGCATATGTATATGTTTCTTTTGATAATGAAGTATTAATAAAGTTCATCATTCTATTTCATTACTGAGTAAAATTTCATCTTGTTTTGAGGAAGGACCAAGTGCCCACTTCTCTCTGAAGATCAGGACAATTAGTATTTCTAGTTTATAGCTTAAAAGTGTATTTCTTTTGATACATGTATATTTCATTTTACTACAAGTGTGATTTTTCTTTTAATGCAAAGTGTGATTTCCTTTTTAACTCAAAGTGTTTTTTTAATGCAAGTGTGATTTTATTAAGTGTAAAGTTTATTTCAATTCAAAGCAAGTGATTTTCCTTTCTACAAAGTGTGTCTTTCAAATCTCATAAGAAGTAAAGTTTGTTAATAGTTTGTTAACTGATCTCGATATTTAAAATCTATCGAGAAGTAGTCTAGGTAATAATAGGTAATCAACATTTTCACATTTTGAAATGCAACACTATCCTACTTAGCTAGTGAAGACACTATAATATCTTATGCTAGATGTTTAAGTTATGGATGTTGATTGTGTGAAGTGAATAATCCTTTAAAAAAGGAATGCCATAGGGGATATCTAGTTAGAAAAACATTCTAGATTTACCTTTTTGAAACATATAATTAAAATCTTATTTTCTACCCTTAGGATTTAGACATCAATAATAGAGTAAACACCCCCCAAATAATGAATTATTAACTCAAATATCCAACATATCATTACATATAGACTTGGAAATTGGACCTAGTATAAAATAAAACCAATCAATTGATTGTTTAAATTAAAATTATAGAGACAAACTATCACATGGCACACTCTCTATTATCATCATCATATTATGTCAATAAAAAACCTAAAGCATGATATATGGTTGAGATGAGTAATAATAAAAGTATATTTGGTGTCGATCCAAATTTAGGTCTAAATTTTTATCCATGTATGCTATATGTTTCCACTATGTCCAATTATATGTAATTCATTATTTTAAGACACTAGTGTAAGACATATCATATTGACAAAATCAAATCTGATATGCTATAGTTCAAAACTCATTATGGGGTGATTCAAAAAAATTTAAGGTGATCAAGTCAATCATTTTCATATCTTAAAATAGAATGTTTTTTATACATATTAGAACCATTTTTTATTATAGGGTGGTGATTACATAACTACCCTAGTGGTTGTGTAGCTATCATTATGTGATTGGATAATTTAAAACCACCCTATCAATTTTTTAATAATGGTGGTTTAAAAAATAAATGATATATTTTTAATCTTCTTGGTAGAATATAAAGTTAAAATAACATAAATATAGGTATTTAAAAGGTATAATACATCAAAAAATTTAGTGATAAGTCTTGAAGTTAGATTCACATTGCAAGTTTCATGTTTGAGTCTTTGTTCTTGTTGTCTCATTGTTTCCTTTGGAGTACAAAGAAGTGTCTAATAATTCCAAAGCATCATTGTGCAATATTTTTGGATATAGTGGTAGTGATAATTATATACATAAATAGAATCTTTGAAATTAATTAGTATATTACTTACATTACATAGTGTAAGGGGAGTACAATTACCTCACCTAGTGGATTTTTTCCCACATAAGATTTCTCTAGGATAATTATTGTGTTCTTTGTTGATCTTTATTCATTATTATGGTTCATGTTAATGTCTAATAGTTTTTACATTTCATTTATAGAAATTATTTATCTATGTTTTATCATGGTTAATAACCCATAATATTCATGTTCTAATCATTGCTAAAGTAAGATTTATAACATCTATGTCGGTGAATCTTAGAGTAGACTATCCACCATGTTTTGGATATAATTGGTATCATAGTTGGTTTAGTATTAGTCCTTTATATGGTTTTTTGCATTTTAAACTATTTGGAAATTTTATACCAATCACTAGATTAAGAAGTATTAGTGGTCAAGGTATCACAATTCCATTTGTAACTAATATTTCCACAAGGTAGTGGAAACAAGAGATTAGAAGTATGGCCCATATTAACGAAGAATATGCTCAAGTATAAAAAGAGTTATTTTACAATATTGAATAATTATTATAATTATTCTTTATATGAGAAAACTTGATCATTTGAAGTCCATCATATTAATTATTATTGATAAGCTTGTTGTTTTCATTGAGGCACTAAGAGAAAATAAGAAGGATTCTCCTCAAAATCATGAGAAAAAGGAAGAGAAACCCCATGCCAACCAATATCCATCACCATTCAAGGTTAACACAAAGATAGAGATTCATTCATATGATAGAGAAGTGAATGTAAATATGATAGATCATTGATTATCCCAAATTGAAGTATATTCTATTTTGGATTAGATTAATGAAATCTAATATACTGATTTTTGTAATGTTAAAGTTAACTAGTCACACTTTAACTTGGTATGTGAGAAATGTTAATTATTTGATTGTTAATAAACTTCATCATAATATTAAGTGAGAGGTTTTTAAGATGTTAATCAATAATAAATTATATCCTATTCATTATGAGAAAGAAATTTCCATGTATTGTAAATATCTTAGGTAAAAGAGAGGCTAAATTATGCAAGAGTATACAAATGATTTTGTAAAGAAGGTTTTCTAAATGGAAAAAGATATAGTAGAATCTGAAATCTTGATGAAGTATGTAGGTGGAATTCATATCCATTTAAAAGACTTGTCCTCTTAGGTAAACCTATGGATGTAGATGATAATTTTTTATCTAGTTTTTTACTTAGATATGGATAATAATAAGACTCAATATACCCCTTAAAATACTTTATAAGAAATAAGGTAGATCCAAGAAAAAGGTTAAAGGTAAAGGGAAAGGTAATCATACTTATAAGTCCATTTATAAAAAGGATACTAAGAGATATTATGGGAAATGTGATGTTTATAGTCATTATAAGGATAAAATTTGAAAGATCCATCTAGAAATGCATCCATTCAAGAACAAGAAAAATAAAAGGTTGTGCCCCCTCTTCAAACTAAGAATATTGGTTGCATACATGATGTGGATGACACTGATGTGATCTTAATATTTATCATGCATAGGGATATATGTGGTTGGCTTGTGGATAACATAACCCTTAATTAATTCATATGATCATTTTTATATTTTTTATTAGTTTAAACTTAGGGCATGTCCATAACATATTTAGGCTATATATAGGAGATGGTGGTTAGTATTTGATCTTCATATTATGAATTTTGTTCTTATTTTAAGGTTGTGGAGGTTTACCCTTGAAGTGACATACTATTTATTCATATATTCTAATTTATTTCATTTATATTGTGATATAATATTATTATTCTACTTTATTTGTCAAGAACTTTCATTAAAATTGGTATCAAAGTTATGATTTGTGCAATGATGTGAGCAAAACCCTAATTTTGGAGAATATATTATATATTTAAATCCTTTGTGAAATTTTATAAAAAAATTAATATTTTTATAGAATCATTAAAGGACACCACATTAAAAACAATTAATGTTTGGTGAACATTTTTATATATTTATTTTGGTTTTAGGGTTTTCATAAAATCACTCTATAGGCTACAATTTAAGCCTTGTTTATTTATTTACATTTAAATAAATCTTGAAAAAACTAGCAGGTTTCAATTGTTTTAATTTATAAATTTGAGGAAAACATAAATTAAAAACCTCTTGGTCAAAATTTGGTCAATGTTAAAAATCAAGGTCGATATTATCAAGCCTTAGTATGGTAGGGTGAAAAACTAAGGGTTGAGGTAACGGTTCCAAAACACCAAGTAAAAATAATAACAAAGAAGAGATGGGATAATAAATGGGAATTAATGAATATTATTTCTAGGGTTTTTATTTGATAGATCACAAATTGAACAAGCTTAAGTATAATGTGAAAAATATACAATATGATGTTAACACAATCAAAGGATATTTAGAAAATCTCATGATAAATTTTAAAAATATTTATATATTTAAACCACATATCACCAATGCACATCAAAATAGGGTGGATATTACAACCAAAACAATTCAAATTTAAGTGCACCATAGTCATGGAATGTGATGCCAAAATTAGAAATGCCTAAGTTTGACGGGAAGTATCCGATCACTTGGCTCAACTAAAGTTATAACCTTTTTTATTTACATTATATTATATGTAGATAAAGGGTATTAATGGTATCCTTATATATAAATAATAATGATAATTTGTTTTTATGGTTGTGCACATAAAATAATACTAAGGCTCTCATTATCACTTGGTCAGTTCTACCAAAGGAGCTGAAAACATATTATAGTAGTAGTGTGGTGGAAATATAATTCATATAATTAGTAAACATATGAAAAATAGGATAAATAAAGGATTATATTCATATATTTTATAAATTATATTTTTATGTGGAGATTATTATAGATGAGAACCTTAATGAATTATTTTTTAGCAATCTCAAAGACACATTAAATATGAGGTATGTATATTTAATCTACTTAATGTTTTTGATTATATTATCATGGCACATAGGGAAAAGGACAAAATTATAATTAAAAAATAATTATGCATTTACTAACATAAAATATTATGGCATATTGACACCATCATTCCCTTAGACTACTAGGTTGGCACATCAAATTAAAGAAAAAATGGAAAAATGGTTTTGTTTTAATTATAAAATCAAATATAGTCAAGGACATAAATGTGTCAAAAATAAACTATTATATATTGAGGGTCTCAATAAATAAAAAATGATGGATAATTCACTTTAGGGATTTATAATGAGATATGTAATGAGTTAGTATATCCATACCTAATAATATATTTCCATGCACTTTCGGGTATTACCACCCTACAAATCCTTAAGGTAGTGGTTTTTTTTAAAAAATAAAAGGTGAAAATATTGATTGACTCAGGAAATACTAATAAATTCATTAACCGTAAGTTGATTTTATGGTTGAATGGTTTTGTTTATCCAGAAATAGAATTTTAGGATATGATTGCATATGGGGATAAAACTAAAAATCAAGGAAATGCCTTAATATTAAACTCACTATGGGAGACTACCTACTAAATTTCCCTTTGTTTTCAATATAAATGGATGGATAAAACATTGTATTTGGATTCCAATGGCTCACTACCTTGGTAAATAGTGAGATGAACTTCCAAGATTTGTTCATGTGCTTTAATTCAAATGGAAAGACTTTTGAACTATGCAAGTTGCGTATGAAGTTTCCACCATTGGTAAGCTCTCATCAAATTCAAAAGTTGTTTAATAAGGGTGCATATTGGTTTGTGGTAGAATTATTTTAATTTGAGTCACAATAGTCAAAGTTTTTTAGTTGTTTAGACTACATATTATTATAGATCAAAACCTATTTATTTTTGGTGATATGCCAAAAATATTACCTCCCAACATAGATTGTGATCATGTTATTCAACTAGTACGAGGGATTTAACTACCAAACTTTACACTTTATAAGTACCCACATGTGTAAAAGATTGAGATTGAGAATATGGTAAAAATATGTTGGAATAAGGTATTATTATTCATAGTTAAAGTGTTCATTATTCTCTAGTGGTGATGGTTCATAATAAGGATGACACTTGGAATATGTTTCTATAATACAAATAAATCAACGAGTACACCATAAAAGTAAGTTTCATATTCTAATAAGTCATGATTTTATAGATGATTTACATGGTGTTATTTAATTTACAAACATGTATTTTTATTTAGGATTTATTAAATAATAATTAGAGATGAGGGTATTCATAAGACAACATTCAGGAGACATGAGGGACACTATGAATTTTTAGTGATGCCTTTTGGCCTTGAAAATGCATCATATACATTTTAGAGTTTAATTAATTACATATTTAGGACATTTATGTAGAATTTTATCTTGGTGTTATTTAAATATATATTAATCTATATAAAATAATGGAAGGAACACCTACATCATGTGAATCAAGTTTTATAAATTATGGAACAACATCATCTTTATACTAGGCCATCCAAGTGTGTTTTTGTAGTAAATGTTGTGAAATAATTAACTCACATTAACTCTCATGAAGGTTTAAAATTTATCCCTCACAAGATAAATACCATGGTTTAATTTAAAATACATAGAAGATTTAAGAACCTAAAAGGCTTCTTTGGTATTAAAAGTGACTACCGTATATTTGTAAGGAATTATGGTACTATATTATCACCACTCATAATATTATTGAAGGAATATTTCCACTAGAATGAGGTAGTCACTAGATCATTTGCTAAATTAAATAAGGCCATGTTAACCACTCCATTTCTAGCTACCCCATATTTATCTAGAATATTCATTATTAAATGTGACGCCTTAGGGTATGCCATGGGTGTAGTATTAATGCAAGAGGGACATCACATTGCATATAATAGTCACTGAATCAAAGGTAATAATATATCGAAATTAATTTATGAGAAGGAAATGATTTTTATATTTCATGCAGCCAAATAATGTAAATATCATCTAATGGGAAGGCACTTCAAGGTGAATAATGATCATGATATTTTGAAATACTTATTGAAGCAACAAAAATTATTTAAGGAACAACAAAAATGGGTCACAAATATGTTGTGTTATAACTTCGAGATCATTTACTAAAAAATGTAAATATAATGTCATGGCTAATGCAATATTTAGGAGGGATGATTCCACAGAAGCATTTTTGTTTGTCATGTTCATATTACATGTAGATTGAGTAGATGTTTTAAAATAAAAATGGAATAATGACACAAATACACAAAATGTCATCTAAAAAAACATCAAGATCTAAGAATGTGAAACATTATTTTATTTAAATGGGATGTTCTATGTTACAATAATATGTTATATGCATGAAAATAATAAACCCTTAAAAATAAAGTTATTTTGGATCTTCATGCATATTTGGTGGGTGGGAATTCTTACTTCTTTAAGACTTTCCAAAAAATCATGAAGGATTTATTTGTTGAAGGGTTAAAAATGTATGTTATGATTTTGTGGTAGAATAAATGGTGTGATAGAAAAATAAGGGTGACAAAATTAAGATTATAGGTCTTCTACAACAATTATCTATTCCTAGACAAATGTGGGAGGAGTATTCCATGTATTTCATCACAATATTATCTAAATATGAATAAAAATGTAATAATGGTGGTCACAAATACACTCACAAAATAAGCCCATTTTTTGTGCCTTGTTGATTATTTTTATAGCAAATAAAATAGCAACAAATTTTATGGGCAAACTTTAGAATTTACATGTGACACCAAAAATTATACTAAGTGATCATGGTCCTATATTTAGAAATAATTTTTAGATTATTTTTATCATGTTTAGGTACTTAGCTAGCTCATATCTCATCATATCATCCCCAATATAATGGGAAAATAAGGTGGTGAATTTTTTTTTAGGATGCTATCTCCATTGCTTTGATTCAATTAAATAAGAGATATCGGTTCAATGGCTATAACTCATAGAATGGTGGTATAACACTTTAATCCATACCTCATTAAAAAGTCTCTATTTTTGGCATTATGCAAGTACCATCTATCACCTCATTATTGAGTTTCTAAAAAAGGTTTAATAAGTTTAATAAAACATTAAATACCAATAGGGGTAATTTAATTTCTAAAGAAAGAACTTGGAAATTATGTAAAACCATGTGAAGCAGTAAACTGACCTACATTCTAGTGGAAGACATTTTTAAGTTGGGGATTGGGTACTCTTATGATTATATCCATATAATAAAATGTATTTGAAAAAAAAAATATTTATAACATTTTTTAACCTAATTATTATGCCCTTTATCAAGTGTTACAAAATATTGTAAGTGTAGCATACAAACTAGAGTTAGCAAAAATACATCCAGCCTTTCATGTTTCCTTATTAAATAAGGTCATTGGACATAATTTTTCCACCTATATATAGTTAATATATCTTGATGAAGAGTAAATATTAATTTTATATCCTAAATAAATAATTCAGAGATGCACTAAGAGGTTGATAATAAGGGTAATTATTGATAATTTGATCAAGTGGAATAATTTGGACAATGAAGTTGTGACATGGGAGAATACAAAGATTTTGTAGCATCACCTATAAATTGTAAACATTAGGGACAATTTTGGTTTTAATGGGAAGTGCATTCTATTCCGTTGACATTTAGTGTTTATTAATGGATATGCGTGGTTGACTTGTGGCTAGAATAGCCTTAAAGTTATATGATCATTTCTATAATTTCATATTGGTAGTAGGGTTGGTCTAGGGTGTTTACTTAAACATATTTAAGCTATATATTAGAGGTATTGGTTAGTGTTTGATCTTCATTTTATGAATTATATTATTATTGTATCATTTTTTAGGTTTCCCCCTCGAAGTGACTTGTCATTTTTTATATATTCTACTCTATTTCAGTCATATTATGATTTATTGTTATTAATCTACTTTCTTTGTGAAATAATTTCATTAAAAAAATTGTGTTGTAACTCTATCAATGGAGGTATGTTTGGGTAGTATGATTTCTCAAGAGAGTGAACTTTATAAACTTTTCCATATTAAAATTCAAATTAGGAAAATAAATTTGGATGTTATTTTTTATACTTGTGCATAGGCTAATTTTATAAGCAATTAATTTTTATATAGATTGGGGTTTGTGACTTATAATAATCCAAGTCAATAATATTTGGCTTGTTTAAAAAAGTATGTATACATCAAGGTGACCAATAAATTAAATTATAAGTTTGGTATTAATGAAAATTTCATTGATGAAGTTACAGTGCATGATTTTCCTCTTATTACATGTGGTGTAATGTTTGTTAGCCCTTAATTTTATGTATATGATGTTATATTCATGAGTAGAGACAACTAATATTTTTTTGTGAATAATGGCAAGAGATACATCATATCAACCTACAAAAGTGTTTCTAAAATCCTATTGGTTAGTAACTCTAAAGATAAGAAGCCTATTAATGCTAGTGGGAAGTTTGTTTTGCTTATTTTAAGAGATATTCAAGATTAAAAAGTGGTTTAACATAAGTATTATTATATCATGTTACTAAAATAGTGAAAAATAATATGGTATATTTAGTGCAATAGTTCAATAATGTTTTCCATGAGCCTATGGGGTTACCACAAACTAGGCCTATTGACCACAAAATTCATTTTCTACTTAAAAGTCTGCTTCCAAATCTTGGGTTATGTGGGTAGTCCTTGAAGGATGCCAAAGAGGTAAAACAAAAATTATAATCCTTAATTCATAAATGGTAATCCATATTAGTAATTTTCTATGTGAATCTCATATTATTTTAGTACCTAAGTAATATTGTTCATGGATAATGTGTGTTTATTATAGATCACTTAATAAGATAACCATAAAGAATACTTACCCTCTTCCACAAATTGATCATCTTCTTTATCAAATTTATCATGAAAATTATTTTACTAGGATTGATTTAAAATCCAAGTATCACCAAGTGTCTATTAAGGAAGAGGACATCTATAAGACAACATTAAAAATAAGAGAAGGGTTGTATGAATGGTTGGTTCTACCTTTTGGGATATGCAATGCACTAAATAACTTGACATGGTTGATGAATGAAGTAATGAGGCAATTTATTGATCCCTTTTTTTCATTTTATATTTAGATTATATCCTTATTTTTATTATATTTTTATGAGAATATTATCATCTTAAGCTTTACACATTTTGAACTAGAACAAGTTAGTGTTTAATGAGAAGAAATGTGAGTTTTCTCAACAATCAAATGTCTTATTTGGGAATGTATTTTTATATTGTGAGTTTGGGATTTATTTATATAATGTATATACCATGATAAATTTTCCAAGGCTTGCCAATGTGACCAAGACAAGAATAATTTTGGGAGAAGTTTAATATTTGAGGATGTTAGTTAATAACTTGTCTTCCATAGTTTAACCTTTGCATGCCATTACAATAGATGGTAATAATTTTACTTGGGGTAAGAAGCAACAAATTATATTTTATATGGTCAAACATAATATTATCCATGCTCTGGGTTTAGATTTTCCTAACTTTCACTTAAAATTCAAGCTAGAAATAAATTTTAGTAACCATGTTATAGGGGTTGTCTTACTTCAAGGAGGTAAGTTGGTATATTAGCATTTAGAGTTATTTCATGGTGAAAATTTGAATTATTGTAAATATTAAAAATAGTTTTATTCTCTTGTTCAATCAACCGATAACTAAAATCACTATCTCATAGGCAAGGAAACGATTATACATATGGATAATCAACCTCTCTAATATTTCAAAGCTCAAACTATTCTTTAAAAAACTAAACACTATAAGTGGATGAGAATTTTAAAACAATTAAATTTGGTGATAAAATATAAGAAAGATGTGACTATCAAATGAGATGATATGTTATCAAGACCTCCTTTGATTTTATCCATGGGCACCATAATGCTTATTGATATTTTTATATATGAATATTATGTAAAGGGATATGGGCATGATGCATATTTTTGGGATCTATTTCTTCAAATAGGGAAGTACCAAGGTGCATGTTTTAATCCCAAGGAATATTATTATATTCAAGATGCATTTATCTATAGTTTAGGTAAGATTTATGTACCAAAGGAGGAAATAGTTAAAATAATGAGGGAAGAACATACTTAAAAATTTGTAGGACTTTTTTGAGTTGTAAAGACTATTGAATTTTTTTGGAAGAATGTTCATTGGCCTAATATGCAATTATATTTTGACAATTTTATAAGAGGATGTGTAATATGTAATAAAATTAATCCTAGTAGTAGGAATTCAGGTTTGTATATGACATTACTAGTTCTTTCTAGACCATGGAAAAGCATTTCCATGGATTTTATAGGAGGGTTACCTATGTCAAGGAAGGGGAATGACAATCCATTTGTGTTTTTGGATTGATTTAATAAGATGTACATTATTATTCCTTTTAATAAGACACTCAAAGTTAATAACTAAGTTGAGTTATTTTTTCTAATTTTTGGGTTCATTATTTATTTGCCTAGTTCTAGTGTTTTAAATCAGGACTCAATGTTTTTTGGGAAGTTTTAGACCACATTATGGGAGAATATGGATAGAGGTTGAAAAATTATTCCAATTTTCACCCACAAATTTCTTGGAAAACCAAGGTCATAAAAATAATTGGTAAAACTCTTGATAGGGTACAATATGAATCATCCTAAGTATTAGGATGAGATTTTGGTATTTATTCAAAATTCCTACAATAGGGAGTGAATTATTATACTACTAAATCTCCCTTTGAAACTTATTTTGTCTACTTAACTCTATGTGTATTTGATGTTTTATTGAGACTTACATATGGAAGCAATGGAAAAATATATCCTAAGATCCACAAAGGTGATAAAATTCATTCAAAAAAATCTTAAAATTCACCTCTAACTACAAGAGAGGTTTAAATAATCTCAACCCGAGTACAAGAAAATATATATCAACATAAGACTAAGCATAGTATCCATATTGGAGAGAAGATATGGTTTTAATTGAGTTGAGAAAGCATCAAGGTAGGTATAATAAGCATAAGCCTCTTAGTTATGGTATTTTTTTAAATCTAAAACAAGTGGGAAAGGATGATTTAGACTTGATTTTCCTCCTTATATGAAGATCTATTCAGCTACCAATGTTGAGAATTTATGTATTTTTTAGACTTATGTATTAGATAATGAAGATGAAGGGTTATTTCTACCTTCAATTTAATACCTCACTCTAGATAATTAGTTGGTCTTGAAGGAGGTTGTTGTATTAAAAATAATGAAAGGATAACATGATGAGTAGTGAAAGAACATTAGTTGGTTAGGTTAAAGGGTCAATTACTCAAGAAGGACAAATGGAATTCCAAAGAATAAGTGGGGAATAAAATTATACACTTAAAATATTATGAAAGTATTTAGGAACTTAAAATCCTCAAATTAGGTAGGTATAATCCAAATTCAAATTATAATTAATGATTCACATATACTAGATGCTTCGACTATGCCCAAATATATGTATTTCATGCTTATAGGACATTATTGTAAGAAATTTCATATTCAAAACATCATATCAAATATGGTGCAATGGTAGAGTTAGAATGGGGGTGATCTAAACATTTTCATAGTCATGAAGTAAGTTTCAAATCTTGAAATAGAGAGGTTTTCATTGGTTGTTGTGTAACTGATGGTGTGTGACAAGAAATTGTGAAACCACCCAGTGGTTTAATAACCTTCCAAATAATTTTAAAACCGCCATTCTATATACACCAGTGATTTTTACACCATTAAAAAATCAAATTTGATTGATTAAAAACAAGAAGCCTTTAACCTTCATGGTGGAATCTAAGGTTGAAAGAGCATAAATATAAGTCTTGACAAGGCATAAGACATTAAAAAAGATAGTGAGAAGTCTTAAAGTTAGATTCGCATTTCAAGTTTCAAGTTTGAATCTTTGTTTTTATTTTCTCATTGTTTCATAGTTTTATTTGGTTGGTTTAGTTGTGTTGGAGTAAAAATAAGTGTTTAATAAGTACAAATCATGATTGTCTATAATTTTTGGATAGATTGATAGTTATAATTTATTTTATAAAGTATATAATTATCATTACCTTGTGCATTTATTACATTAGATAATGTAAGAGGAGAGAAATTACATCACCCATTGGAGTCTTTCCCATAGTAGATTTCTTTAGGATAAGTGTTATGTTTAATGTTCTTCTTTGATCCTTATTATGCTTCATGTCCATGGGAAATACACTATACATTCCATTTACCACAATTTTTGTTTATCATTGTTCTATCATGGTTAATATCTCATAATAGTCATATTATAATCGTTGTTTAGCTAGTAGTTATAAGATATGTATTGGTGAAGCTTATATTGGAATATCTGCCTAGTTTATGAATCATGTGTTGGGGGAATGAGAATAGGTTGATTTAGATAATATTTTATTGCATTAAAAATTTATTTAAATTCTTTATTCCATTCTAATTTTGTATCCTTATTGATTAATTATGTGATAATTTATGTATTTTCAGCTAGTTAGGCCACAAAACATCTTACTGCTTAACGTTTTCCTTGTAATGATACTAGTTGTGTTAGTCCTTTTGGTGGAGGCATGTATAAAATATATTAACCTTTTAAGGATCTATTTAAATGCCTTTCTAAGATATGATGTATCCAAAAAATTCCTTTAAGATACCCCAAATACATATTTATTTGTATTTATCCCACATTTAATTTCTCTAATAGTTGAAAAAAAAATTAAATATATAACATGATCCTCTCATTATCTTGATATTGAAAGTACATTGTTCACATAGTCTTCCACTATTTTTAGTACATAATCACAAAAAATGTGGTTCATGACTTGATAATAAGTATCCCCATCATTTTTCATTCCACAAGACATGACTACATAATAAAATATTCCCATGGCTTATTAAATGAAATATTTTATTGATCTTTTAGATTAATTTTTACCTTTTCATATCCTTATAAACCATACATGAATGATAACATCTCATAACCATTTGTATAATAAAAAATTATATCAGTATTTGGTAATGGGAAGTTGTCTTTAAGACAAGCCCTATTGAAGTATCAATGATATATACAACATCAAAACTATCCATTAGGATTTACAGCTTGTACTATGTTAGAGACCCATTTAGGATAATAGATGGATAAAATAAATATTTCATCTAGTAGTCTTTATGTTTCTTCTTTTACTAATAAGTCTTATTTTGGATACATTTTTAAAATATTTTATTCTATTGGTTTCAGATAGAGATACAATAAAATATTATTGATATCAATTCATTTCATATATAAGTAGGCCCATACAAATAATTAATGGTAGTAATGTAGACATTTTTGAAGTTCCTATCCTTCATCTTTTTGTAACAGAGATTCTATTAGTACTAGTCAAGAATCCTTACTTTTTCCATAACATATTTATATTATCTCTTCATTAATTATATTTGATATATCCTCCATACATGGTGTTGTAGGGATGGTATCTAATCCATTTTATTTTATAAGTAAATTAGTTTATTCACCCTCTCAAAAATATGTATGGTTAGTAATTGTGTGAGGAAACTTATTACTTATATCATTTTCCTCATTTTTTTAGATTCTTATTATTATTTTGGCTAGGTATTCTAGAAGATATTCATCATTTGAAATTTAATATAATGTATAAATATCTATGGAAGTTATGTAATCAATAATATGAGGGTATACTAATTATAGTGTATATGTATTATGAACTTCATGTGCTAGTTTGGGCTCTTCTTTGAAGAATTGTGTATAAATAGTATCTTGTGTGGTTGTCTATTTATTATTATTTGTTAATTTTTATATATAACCAAGAAATTTTCATTCATATTAGTAAATTTTATGATGGGTTTAATAATTATTTATGTATGTTTTCCTAATTATTGACTTGTATAGCTTATTTTTTGAAAATATTAAAGTCTAAAACCATATTGATTAAGATCTATTGATGGTGATAAAATTGGTGTTGAAGAAGATATTGGTTGTGAGGGATATAAACCTATAAAAAATATAGTAAAATTTAATGGGTTGAGATGACTATAATCATCCTAATTTTATGATTGACCATTTCTTATGTATCTAATAATTTGAGCAGGGAAATCATGATAGTTATAGTTCTCCCACATATTATGATTATGCAATTTTACTTCTTCACTATATGTATGTAACTAATAATTAGGATTTGATACTTGAAAATGCTTGGTTTGACTTGGATTTAATATGCTTCAGACTTGTCTTGTGACTACTCCTTGTGATACATCTATAATTTTGGAAGAATAGGGTAGATTTTCTTACTATGTAATACTGTATAGATGTTTTCCAAATAAGTGTTAAGTCCCTTTTGAATTAGACATTTTATTTATATATGAGTCTAATAACATAATATATCATACCATTGACATGCTAGGAAAATGGGATAACCCTAAAGAGATATTTAATTTTGAAAAATATACATTATTTGGATATGGTTAATACTAATTAGATCAGGTCAATATCAATTAGAGATAGTGATCGAGTCTAGTGATAACTAGCCATGTATAGGTGGACTAAATTGAGACTCTATAAATATTTGTACATAATAATAAGTTTAGAATAGATATTGAGGTTTATGTAGGTGTGTAACAATTAAATGGAAGGTTTGGCTGATAAGATAGTATGAAAGTGTGAGATAATGGTAGATTAGGACCTTGTTTAGATAATCAAGTCATTCATGGTAAAAATGTGTCACATTTTTGATACCAAAGACTATAGTTTAATATCTACACCTAGAAATAAGGAGAAGAGTTAAAAAATATATTATTATATGAAATGTAATCTAGTGAAAACAAACATTTATGTGTGTAATAATTCCCCAAAACATGTGAACTAAATAATAACAACTTCTTTCCCTTATATTTGTAATTATATATAATTGAGCTCACATGTTTCTAAAATTTATAATCTTACCAAGAAATTTACAATTTATTTAGAGACAAGAGAGATGCATTTATGTTAATGGAAAAAACAAGAGAGATAGAAAGAGAGAGAGAGAGAGAGAGAGAGTTACCTCAATTCATGAAAGGCACCAAAATCACCCCTAAACACACTTAGGAAAATATTTTTGTGTTTTTACTTTAGTATAATAATTGACAAATTAGGAATAGCTTTTTGACATTGAACTCAAAAATACCCTTACCTATCACTTAAATGTTTTGTGCCACCAAGTTTTTTCTCTTTTAGGGAAAAAACATCAAGTACTACTCCTTGTTATAGGTTTTCATCTATCTTAAGGTTTAAATATAGAATCAAACCCTAAATTATATTTTTTTTCAAAAAAAACCTAAATTATAAGATGTTACTCGAACAACCAATACATGTTATCATACCATCTCTTAAATTTTTTTAACATAAATTGTAGTGAATTTATGCTTATGACCCAAATTTTTTGCTTGTGTTTATTATTTTACCTATTGAATATAATGAAATAAACTCTCATTATAATATTTGTCACATTCATTTGCTTATATTTATTTCATTGAATACTATAAAATGATGGCTACCAAAATGGTTAAGTCAATTATCATTGGTGTTTTGATTGATGGAATCATGATGTCATTTGTCAAATATCATCCCTACTTATGCTTTAAAATATATTTTTGGGAAGTAATAATAGGTGAAATTCCTTTATAGGTGTTGAGTTAGGAATAATGAAGATATTAAAAAGAATATGTTTTCACACATAAGTTATATATGATCAATTTAAGGTGTCAACATGTTTACCCTTAAAATTAATTATAAAGGAAATTACATGTAAAGTAATGTAAACTTGAAATATGATCTAGGAAGATAAATAAGATAGCATGTATGCAAAGAGAAATGCAACTGATCTATATATTAATCCTAGCTCAAAGAAGATAAATCATACTTACACTTTTGATTATTGATGCATTATATATTTAGGGTCATGACTAAGATGGATCCATTAAACCTATCCAAGGGATCTCTTACCATAATAATATCACTAGGGAGGGTTATAAAGCCTCTAGTTAAGCAAAACTATGTAATAACCCTAACTAGTTCCTAAGTTTTCATATTCACTAAATTAATAACAAGTAAATTCTAATCTAGTCCTCACCAAAGCTTGTGGCACAATGTGGGGGTAATCAACATAAAAATTAAACATCCATAAAACACATATAATCATGTCAATGTATATGAAATCCTAATGCATGAGAGAGAATTACAAATGCATATCTATCTAATCTTACCAAGGAGGAACAGAGTTAATAATACATACCTTTGAAGATGAACCCACTGAGCCTCAATATCTCCCTTAGCCAAGGTGATTTTCAAGAGGTTGTAATTGTATGTAGGGATGAAAATGACAAGTCATATCTAGTATACATAACTTATCTATGCATCTACAAGACTTCTCCACAATACAATATTCGTATCTCTAAACAAAGTATGAAACCCTAAGCTATGATCCTCAATTATAATGGTGGATAAGTAGATATATAATATATGTCTCTTCTTATTCTCTTATATTAATAAATGATGAAATGAGTGTGTATATATATCTAGATATAACCTTAGTCCTTTCTAAGATTTTATATGATGGGGTTAGCCCAATCAACTTTGTATCATTATTAACAAAATCAAATTAAGTCATGGTCTAGGTTAGCTAGGAGCCAACCTAGACCCCAAATGAGTTTTCAATTAAAGTACATGGTTGATGGGCCAAAATTATATCATAAACTATCAAAAATGATTTTAATCTAGGTAAGGGATAATGAAGGTAGAAAATGAATAGATGAGGGTGAAAAAGAGGATGCAAAGCTTAGGGGAATATTTTTAGGAGATGGTTGTTTAGATAGAAAGTGGTAGTAAAATAAAACAATCTTATAAAGCACTAATGGTTTCCCACCCCTTTCTTAGTGCACCCCTTAGGTCATGTACTCATAGAGATTGAGACTCAATGGGTTCTTATAGAAGATAAAGCATTAGTAATTGATAAAGTTTGAAAATATTGTGTGTGTGTGTGTGTGTGTGTGTGTGTGTGTGTGTGTGTGTACACACACACACACAGATATATATATATATATATATATATATATATATATATATATATATATATATATATATATATATATATATATATATATATATATATATATATATATATATATATATATATATATATATATATATATATATATATATATATATATATATATATATATATATATATATATATATATTCGAAGCTCATCACGTGTCACATAAATGCAATGCAAGATGGTGCTTTGGGAAAAGAACATAAAAACACATAAAATTGAAGCTACATAAATTAAATTACGGATAAAAAAAGATAAATGCAAGTACAAAATTGAAAAACACATGCCTTTACTTTAGTGTTGTAAATAAATAAGGAGATGCAAAGAATGTGAAGGTGTCCAATATAAGGAACATTAGGTGAACCTATATAAAATAGTGAAAAAGAGTGAAAATAATTTTTTTTTTGCAACATATACATATAATATGTGAAAATATTCTCTATGATGTCAAGATTCTAGAACATTTTGTAGTTTGTAAAAAGATCTAGTAGAAACAAAGATATGATCAAAAGATAGAATCTAGCAGTAAATATTTAAAAGGTAAATAATTTTTAATAGTAAATATAAATAGATTGAAAAATAATTCATTTTTTATTTTTACTATTTTGATAAAACAAAGCTTTGAAAGACCTAGTTGGAGACCAGAGAGCCATCATGGTGAGGAGATGATAGCTAAGACGAGGAGGATGCATAGTGGCCACGGTGAGTACAACATAGGTAAGCAATTGGAAATTCCAAAATTTTGATTATTTTTATTTGAAATTAATCTAAAAATATAAAATTGACTGTTAGGCAAAATCTAGGGACCAAAATGAACACTAAGAAATTTTTAGGTAAACTAGGGGTAAAATAGGTTATTGGGTAGGAAGAAGTTAGACCAATAAACACCCAAGGCATTTATGGTAAATGGGAAAAACATTTATGATGTATATGAATAAATTTGACTTGGTTGAATTAGTATGTAATTCAAAGTATAATGATAAGGAATACTTCATAGAATTGGGTTAATTTAGTATGCTAAAATGGGGTTGACTATGTAGTAATAGGTTGACTTAGTTGGTAGTGGGTAAAGGTTGATTATGTATGATAGGGTTGAGTTAGTTTTCTAAAAGAGTCCAATGTAGTATCACCAGAAGAGGTTGATTGTATACAACAAGGCTGATTTAGTTTTTCAAGGCATGAAGATGGTTGATCTAGTAATTATGTGGCTAATATAGTAGGAAATTAAAAGGGTCAATTCTATAGAAAATTAAGAAACAAAATCAAAATTGGTTTATTTTTGAAAGTTTAAGAATGTATTTTGATTATTTATGACATGGAGGTTTGATATATGAATCTAATAGAGCAATTAACTGACATGAATAATGCATGATTGGTCACACTGGGCTTTAGAGGCATCATTGAGATGAGGCACATCCCATTTAGTGTTGATGTCCTTGTCATGTTCCTTGGAGCATGGTAATGTTTTACCAACACTTTTTGATAGGTGGTGGATGAGGATACCATTAATTTGGGTATCATGCTAAAGGATGCCCACACATTATTTGGACTATTGATGGGAGGGACATCTATGATCATAAGGGTACCAAATGATCTAAAGGAGAGGCAAGCACTAGCTCAATGGGCAATGTTCTTGAATAGGATATAATTAGAATTAAGGGTGAATATATTTAATTTATATATCATTGATATTTTATACATTTAAAAGGTAATGATTAGACTTGTGACAACATGAGCATTGTGTCACAAGTTAGATGGTAAAGTACTGTTATACATGATAGCTTTTTTCTAATATATTTTTGATTAAGGAGTAATTTATGACTTTGTAGCTATCATTTTGGTCCATCTCATGCATGATATATATGGGATGTTGTCTAGAGTGAAGAATACTATGGGGCCTATTGTTTTATTGATTATATGGACATATGAGAGGTTTCCTATGTATCAATTAGTTAGGTTGCCTCATGTGGTCGATGATAAGTTACCTTAGGTGATGAGATGGAGATAGGACCATGTAGCTCATGACTACCCCATGTGTTGGCACTGTATACTATCACATGAGGGGAGATTATGGGGTAGCCCTACATGCACATTAATATTGTGTCTTATTTGGTCAACCATAGAAATAGGGATATAACTAGTGTGGATCATGAGCCACTATACCTCAGAGGTAGAGCCAAATTTGGTGGCACACTTTCTAGGGTAAGTCAGACTCCCACATCCATTGACCCTTTTGGTAGTGTCATACTGTTAGGCATGACATGCTAAAGAACCAATGGGGAGAGGAGGAGGAAGAGTACTAATGGAGATACCTAGGATTAGGTTATGGCATGTTAGACCATAGACTAGTCAAACACATTAGTAAGAAGTTGTGGAGGGGATGACATGGATGAGGATACATGGGCATAGCATGCACCACATCAGCAACCATAATATGCACCATAATAGGCACAATAGTAGTATCAACCACCTCATCCACACCATAGATAGAGACACTACTAGTGAGAGAAAAAATAGGTGAGGGTAATAATATAGGATGATCTAATATTCATTATAGGAAAAAATGGTCTATAGAGACACCTCTCAATAGAGGATCATAACATGCATGAGTGGTGACTCTAGGATTTGCACTAATGTGGAGGAGATCCATTGAGGAGGCACTAAGAGGATGAGTAGATAGAGATACCATGCTTGATGGGTGAGGATATGGGGAGATGGTGTTTGGTAATACAAGGACTCATGATAAATGTCATGATGTTTTATTTAAGTTTTGATACAAAATACTAATTGTATGTGGTTATAGTAGATAGATAAATTTGGAGATATATATGTGATATAATATCTATCTAGTTTTAGTTTTGTAGATTTAGTGACAAAGGAGGCCATATGGGGAACCCTGATTGTGGCTATGCATCATGACATTTTGGATGGGGTGATGGAACCATATGACCCCACCACTATATGTATTCATATGGTACTATCTACCCTAGCCCATACAGGTTGGTTTAGATGGGTGGCAGAGGCCAAGAGGTAATTAAAAGTATGTGGGGATGGATTACATCCACTGATAAGGGTTAGAGAGGGAGAGGCATAGGCTTGGTAGGGCTTGGCTCAAGAGAGATTAGTGCATATGGCTACTATAATATAACTTGGATAGGTGAAGGCCCAAGTGACCAAATTATAGGGATAGGTAGTAGGTTTGAGATCCTAGATTGCCTCATTATAGCATATAATTTAGAGGGGACAGTCCCTAGTATCTATGGGCATAATGGCTAGGCCACATGAGAGGCATGATGGAGCCCAAACATATAGTTAGAGATATGCATTTGTATTTTTTACCTTGTATTTTATAAAACATATGAATATGAATATATATATATATATATATGTTAATAGTTGGATTTGATCTAATTAGTTGTATTTGGTTGTGCATGTTGATGTATGGATATATTTCTTTCTAGAACATGCATTTAATTTTTTTTGTATATGTTATGGGAAATATATGTGAAGTAATTTTTTTAGCATTATGTGATACACATGCATGGTTAAAAAAAAGGTAAAAATGACTTGGAAAATTATAATTAATAAAAAAATGTCCTACACATTATATCATAATGTGAAATGTGTAATAAAAACATATAAGTACAATATAATAAACCAAAGTGGGTAAAAAGGATAACAAAATGTTTTTAAACCTAAAAAATATTTTCACCAAATTACAACATGTAAAATCACACTATATCACATTGGTAAGTATGAAAATAATTTAATAAAGTGGAATTCACGTGAAATACAAATGGTATACAAAAAAAATAATTAAGTCAATCAATCATACCAAATCACATTGGGAAGTATAAAAGACAAACAAAATTGGAAAAATGAACTTGAATTGATCACATTAATTCAAGTTGGGAAGTACAAAAACATAAGAAAAATGGTTGTATTATTGTATTAAATTGTAAAATAAGAAGATAAAATTGAAATATCAATGAATAATAAAACATACTATATCAATATGGGAAGCATGTCAATGACGTGTAACTCATAATCAATCACTACTTGTCTCAAATTTGAGACATGTAATTTCATTATGACTTGTGTATTGGAATATTTTGTGAGGATGTCTTGGTTTGATCCATGGTCTTACACTACAACTCAAAAAGGGAACACCAATGAGGAGGAAATAATTTGAAAAAAAAATTAATGTTTGGAATGGTGATTTGGTAAATTGTGAGGAAAGCCTGGTCCTATCTATGGTCTTACAATACAACTCATAAATGGAATTCCTAGGAAGGAGTAATCAGTGAAATTTTTTATCAAGGGGAATATTAGGATGATGTAAATGAAAGAGAGAATGTAAAAATCACAACCTAGGCATATACGAGAAGATCGTAAGAAACATTAGGCATAATGAGGACATAAAAGAGACATTAAGTGAATAATGACCATCAATATACAAAGGATACCCTATTCATAGTAAACACAAAGTTGTATATGTAAATAAGTGAGGCACTAATATCAATTCATTTTGGTTAATAAAAATTTACATACCCTCCCATAATGTGTTCCCCATTCCTTAGGACCTCTTACAAAGTCATCAATCTAATGAAAATATTGGGTGCTTGTTTAAGAAAGTATCACTAAAAGGTATTTTTTATTATCCTTTCCCAATCTACTGGCCTATCACACCCCAATGGACTTGAACTCTATCATGGGGCCAATTTTGTATTTTTATCTTCAATTATAAAATGGAGATGTGCTTTGAATCATGTCTTTTAGTGTGATTTTACTTTTGAAATATTGAATGTTGCCTTTTATATCATTGCCTTTTGTTAAAATGTTTTGGATCTTAAATTTTTATGGATTTTAAGATTCCTCTTCCATATGGACTTGGAATAACCAAAATTATATACAAAGTGATAAACATTAATGAGCTTTAGACTTTGGCTAAAGGAATATAAGTATTTAAAGACATGATGGACTAAAACACTTAGGCTTACCTACAAACCAATATGTGATCTCAAGTTTTGACCATGTGTATGCTTAATTTACAAAAGGAAATAAGGGGAATAAATGGAGATCCAAGGTGGAACAATAAATAATATTATAATTATATTACTTATTTTATATTTGATCACATGGTAAATAAAGAGTACTAATGGGATAAAGGTTTTTATAACCAAGTCACAATAATGATTATCCATATTATGGAGATAAGGTAGCAAATAATCATGAAAAAATAACAAGACATCCATGGAAATGAACTCATATATAAAATAATGTAATCATGAAAATAATCCACAAGATATCATAAGGAAATAGAATGACACCATATAAAGACATATAAGCTAGATAAGTGAATCAAAAAATTGACATAGGGTCAAATGATATAAAGTAGATAAATATAAACTTGGAGAATACACCCAATAAAAATGAAGAATAAAGTGAAGTAAAACCATGTTTTGTTCATAAATAATAGTAAATTTATCCATAAAATTTTTCCATAAAATCTAATAGATCTATATGAAGTTGGACTCTAACTGCAGTGAGGGTCTCATTGATCTTCAGTGAAAGCTGGGAAAATACCTCTCATTGAATATCTTTGATAGTAAATGTAGGAATGATTATAGGATCATGATCATGAGGGACATAATGCATAATATAATCAAGATAATGAATAATAATGGAATATATGGGACATGAAGGAGCCACCAATCAAGAAGGGACCATAGGTTAAGGAGGATCCATAAGTGGAGGAACCATGAGTGGAAAAGGGACCATAGGTGGATGAACCATAAGGGAATAAGGGGGAGAATTATTATGTGGGATACATATGGTAAGAGGTATATAGGGTATATGAATGGTCATAAGGTGATCTTAGAGATGTTGCTAGAGGATGTGGAACTAATCAGTGTGATGGGTAGTGCTTTGGTACCATAGACAATATACCTCTTCATATTTGGGAATATATTTAGGTAATAACTTGGGAGGAGGTATAACATTCTATTTAGGATAAGGAAGAGTAGGAAACAAGGTGTATATATATTTTTGAATATTTTAAAAATGGGTGGATGAATTAATATTTATATTGTGTAAGTAAAAAATATGTTTATTAGTAGACTTTATAGGTGTACTAACATAGGGAGTAAAAGCAAAATTTGAGGAAGGATGGTATAGTTTATAATCTCTAGTCTAATGAATGGAAACTTTATGAATGTCATAGTATGACTAATCATCCCATTGGGAAAGCATAAGATGAATTGGTGGTAAAGGAATTTGGCCATCACCAAGGGGAGGTGGGTCTAGTGGAGAGACTGAAGTAGGCTTGACTGAAGAAAAAATAGAATTAAGAAGAGATTTATCTAAAGGTAGATCCAGAATAAGATCCAAACTAGGCTCAATTATAGGAGAATAAATATGCACAAAGGGTTTAAGTATAGTATAAATCATCTTATGAGGAAGCTGGTTATAGGGATCCTAGTATCCAGTGAGTCGATATGGATGAGTCATAACATGATCCACAAGCATTATCTTAAGATGTTTTTTAAAAACTGGAGGTGCATCATGTGAATGCACCATCTCTACCCTATGAAAAATATGAATAATGATAAAATTAGGAACTATATAATATGTAATTCCATAAGATAAATGGAAATATTGAAAAAAATAAGAATGATAATGAAGGATTGAAACATCTTTATCCTGAGCAAGACCTATTGACAATTTTAATGTCACAAGTCAAACTATCACCCCTATCACTCAAAATGTTGTTCATCATTTTGTTTTCCCTATTGATTATTATTTTTCTCTTTTAATGTCTTTGAAATGGTCATCCAAAATCTTTATTAACATAGTTTAAGGTAAATTTGATGAAATTAAAGTTTTGATCATCATGGCCATGTGCTTGTCTAGCTACCTCTTGACTAGTTTTAGGTTGTTTCAAGTGAGAAAAAGAGTATAAAACATCTTAGTGGGCCTCATTCCTTGTTTTGAGGTCAGTTCATGCTCTATAATTGATCAAATTGGTTGGTGATATGCTTGACTAACTTCATAACCTAGTTACTTGCATTTTAGATCACTTTATGGCTTTTGGAGTAGGATTTGCATGTTAATGATAGTATAATATCATAAAAAATACATGGCTTAACTTTTTATACATTAAAATATCTAATAAATTCCTTTTACATCATTTTCATTAGGTTTCTCAAGTGATTATAGCAGTTTCAGTACCAAAAATGCCTATTTTGAGGCTATTTGTATAGTTATTCTAGGTACAATTAGTCTCTTTACATATTCAATAGATTATTTATTAATTAAAAGTTTAAATACATGGTTTATAAGGGTTTTTATGTGTTTAAATGTATACAACTAACTTATCTCTCATATCAACCTCATTGGTAGCTCTAGGAAGGCCATCAGTTTTGGCTAAATATAGGTTGGGGAGAGAGATTTAGGTAAAAATATATTTGGAAATAATAGGTCCCATAATTAACCTAAAGTTACTATAATTGGTTTTAATATTCATCTCCCTCACTTTATGAATAATAGCTAAGAGTGTAGGGGGGTCATTATGTTCTAGTCATCCAAATAGGGTCCAGGTTTGTCTATGTTTATTCACTTCAAAACTCAATGGATAAAAATGGTTATAGGGGATTTTTTTTAGGTTAAAATAGGATTTTTTTCATGTTATACTCATTATATACTTTACTTTTATAATTAAATTTTTTAAAAGAAACTATTTACACGTATTGATCGATAAAGATGGGAGTTTTCAAGCATGTTTGATATGTCAATTAATTTATTCATTTTCAAGAGTTTTAAAGTTAATTTTTTAGGTATAATACATATATTTCATGAAATAAAATTTTTTAGGTACCTTAATATTGATGAGGTTCTTCCTTGAGGTATCATGAGTGAGATTGGTCCTTTCACAACGTATAGTTGTAGGTCTAATGAGATTTTAAGTGTGTGAGAGTATCTCAGTCACCTCAACATGATCTTGAAGGATTTATAAAATATTATGAAGTATTAGTTTACCTTGGAAGGACCATTCCATATAAGGTCTTAAGATAATTCTCTCTTAAAATCTCAAAATATCTCTTATAGGCCTAATGAGCAGGCTAGAAGGATATAATGGCAAATGATATGAGCTATGAAGAGTCAACAAGAAATAGAGTTTTTTTTGAAGTCATGAGATTGTTTTAGAGTTATAATAATGTATTTAGGATGATTAATGACAGTATGATATCAAAATATCTCTTTGGAGTGTCAAATGCCTAAATAACATAGTCAAGATTGTTTATGACTATATTACCAACTTGAGAGAGCTCCAAAGGACTTGGTATCTTTATGAATGTGTTTATGAGGTGTCAAGATGAATTTTCATGGTGATATAAGCAACTTATAATGGATGAGAGTGATGATAGGGTCATGAAAGAGAAATTTAGAAGTAGGAAAGAATTCCTTATAACCATTTTAGAAGAAACTAAGGTAAATTAGTAGTTCTTAAGGTAATGTTTATGTTTTGGTTTACATGATTTATCTTCTCCTTGAGTGTTTATTCAAGTTAATGAAGGGTTAATTTAACTCAATAAGTGTTCTTGGAATCATAATTTCCATATCACCAGCCATATAAAATGCCTATCTATAGTTCATATAAAGGCCTAAAATGACAAAAAATCACCACCTACAACAATCATCTAACGTAAGGCTTATCCTCAAGAAACATTATGTTGTATCATGAAGGTTGGAGGATTTTAAGTTTAAATTACTAAATAGGATAGTTTATATTTGGGTATTTTTTGATTAATAATGTTATTATAATGGTATTTAAATCACACACAACCACATATAGTCAAGGATAAATTGAACCTACAACCATGTATCTTAAGATAGTCAAACTTCTATGCAACATGAACTTTTTGATTAGGTCAAGATGATGGATGAAATAAAGAGATTAAATAATATGGATATGAGATATTGATAATAATTTTCTCTATGGATTAATAAATTATTTTATCAAAGTGAATAAAAGGTAAAATGGCCACCTACATCTAGGTACAATCATAGTCAACTAAGATGGTTTGAGTGTGATCACGTGAAGATATGAATAGACAAGAATAAGAAGATGAGTTGTCACACTATCAAAGGTGTCATAGAGGTGAGATAGGTATTTTTAGACCTATTAAAGGCTATATTATTTATACCTTCTTTCATAAGGTCAAAAAACTCTAAAATTATTAGCTATAACTAACTTGTAGGCCTAACTGAGTTTTAAGGTCAATTTGGTAGATAAAAGAGTACAATGGCGGGTTTCAATTTGGTATGGGTAGTCAATTAATTGAAGCTGGTAGATTTTAATATAATTTTAAATATATTTTAAAATTATCAATTTATCTCAAATAATACATGAAGTCACCCTTCTTAAATCTACAATCCAGTAAGATGATAACATAGTTAGCCTATGTACTAGTTAAAAAGAAGCTTGTGTAAAAGAAGGTAGTGATGAGTTTAGTAATTTAACAATATAATAGATATGATAATAAGTTTTAAACTCATTTAAATGACCTAATCAGGTTATTATATTAGTTTATTTCTCCAAATAAGCCAATGAGTAGTAAGTATACTTCTACAGTCAATGCCATCTAAAGGCAATCACGGACATAGGTGAGAATGTTGACAGAGAGGTTACAATTTCGATATGATAGTAATGAGATTTGGAGAGATGAATTTGAATGAGATGAGAGTGATTATATAATCCATTTACATTGAGGTAAGTGTCTATTAATATCACAACCCTAGTGGGACAAAACATAGTCAAAGAGCATACACAATCCTTTTATAATCTATAGGACACAGTCAAGTAAAGGTAAGTAGAACATGTTTCTCACTAAGGTTATAATTATGGAAATTTAAAGGATTTTATATGACCCCAATACATAAATTTATCAATTTTTAATCATGAAATGAGGATAGAGACTCAATTTTTAGACTTTTAGGGTCAAAAAATCTAACTTGCATAGAAACTCTCATGGTGAGAATTCAAAATTTTGGACCTCTTTGATAGGTCAGTAGTGTGGAATGTTATAATAAATAATTTCATAGATATTTTAAGACATTTTTAATAACTTTTTTTGGTATAAAAGTGAGTTTTGTGGTATAAAGACATAAAATAACATTCCTCAGTGTTTATGCACAATGACCTCAACCCTAGAGGTAGTTTTGTAGGAATAAGATCATGTTAAAGGATATGTTAGGTAAGTTTAGGCTACTTGAGTTGTTGTAGGGGGTTTTATACTTCAAACTTATAGATTTGGTTTATCCTTTTGGTCTCACATCTTCATGAACAATCAATTAGAAGGCAAATTACCTTATTTTTCTTGAGAAGGAATTAAAGAGGTCATATGTTTGCTCAAAAATTTCATGAGAATATGCATGGTAAATAAATCCTATATTATTTTTTATAGGGTTCCCATTGACACAAATCCTTGGAATTTGTTTTTGGAAAAGACCCATGTCCTTTATGAATCATTGTTAAGAACATAAATCTTCTCAAACCCTCTTTAAGCCCTTCAACTAGCCTAATTGATAATATATGACTTATATTACCTCCAAAGGGTATGATTTTACCTCCAAATTTTCTTGATGATATTCACAACTCACCTATGTTACACCTATAGGTGTTTATTCATAGGTAAAGAAATAATATTGTATGGTACAAGACAAAATAGGCAATTTTAAGATTGTTTGTGATGGTATAAGATGTGGAGTAATATACAAACCATTTTAAGAGTATAAAGGGTACTTGATAAAGGTTTCACAATAATCCAAAATCTTTTACATGTTTTCCAATTTATATAAATCCATTGTAAGTTGACCTAGTGCTCAACGAGTAAGAGAACTCAATTTTATAAGCCCAAAATCAATAGTGAAGAACAATGAGTGAAATAAAGAACATAAATATCAATGTATGGGTTTTTAAAAAGGTTTTATAGGTCTTATAAATTCATTTTTATTTATTAAAACCTACAGGTTTCATGAAAAACATCTCCAACAACACCTCAAGCACACAAAAACATATAGGCTTGCCAATAACCATTTCATGGTTTCCCCATCTATAAATGTTAAAAAAAATTAATTTGGCATGGAGGATTGTATTAGACCAGGTAAATTTAATCAAACACTTTTGTTAAGTTTCACATGTGTGGGTGGTCATTTGGTCCAAATCTCTCTTTCTAGGCCTAGGAGGCCTAATTAGTCCTAATTAGAGAGAGAAATGATAGAAAATAGATACTTAATCTTATAATTGGATCATTTATTTTTTTATGAAGACATAAGGGGATAGAGTGTACTCAAAAAAATTATCAATTTACTAGGGTGATCCTTACATTCTTCTAGACAATGAGTTTTATTAGTTTTTAGGGTTATAAGGAATTGGTCAAAAAGCAAGAAAAATGAGAAAAATGGCATCTTTTGGAGAGTTTAATGGCTCCAATTTTTTTTTTCAGGTTTTAATTTATGTTGATAATCCATCCATGGAATATGTTTTTTTGATTCAAAGTGAAACCCAATTTTCTCTCTCATACACCTCATTAAAAATGAATAATTCAAGTAGTCAAACAACTAAATTGATTCATAAAATCTCTTCAAAATGATTTATTGATTTTTATCCTTTTTTACACAGAAATTTAAGGATAATAAAAACTCATATATCAATTTGAATAAGGTTTGAAATTTTTAAAAGGTCTCAAAGACTCCTAACAAGACCTTTTTTCCCTCCAATGCCTATTCAAGGAGACAAAGTCAAACAAGCTCAAGGAGTATTCTAACAACCCTTTAAAATTGGAAATACCTCATAAATGGAAGAGGAAAAGGTTTAAATTTTATAATTTATCAATACATTATTACCTATTTTTAAATAAGGATACTCATTATTCAAACAAGGACATGTGACCAAGTATATAGGGTGTGCAAGTAAGAATTTATTCACTTGTATTGATCAAACATAAAAAAATAATGGCATGAATTATTAAAACTTTCTAAGAAAGTCTACCTTAATCTCTATGCCATTTTTCAAAAGTCGGATGAGAGATAATCAAGGAACTACTATGTTATAATTATGGAAGGACCTAGTGAATGTCTCATCTCCTAGTTTTTAGGCTTCACTTTGTCTTTCTCTCTCTTTTGTCATTTTTATCTATATGTAAGAATATCTTTTATTTAATAATTAACTTGATTTTTCATAAGTCCATGATCATAAAAACACTTATACTTGCCTCTTTAGAATGAATAAAACTAAATTTTAGCCTCCTCAAAGCTTATGACTAGTGTATGTAAATGGTTAGTTGATGAATGATAGTGATAGTGCCTTCTTCCTTTCATTTTTTCATCTCCTCTTTACATATTTTCAGGTGTTATTTAATATTTATAATTTTCATAGTGTGTTTTCAAAACCTTGTGCATGTATGGAAATTACAATCTTTCCTTAGTGTCTTTCAAAGACCTATTAATCAGCTACCTTAGATCATTCATAAAGCTAAGCCTTTGTGTGAAACATTGATGTTTGGAGAATTTAATTTGAGAATTATAATTATTTCCATGTATTTATTTAGTTTTATTAGTGAATATTATAAAAGTTAAGGACACATTTTGTTATATCACCTCAGTTAGATAGGTTTCTTTTTAGTTTATCTTCTTCCCTTTCTCTATAAATATTGTAGTGTAGAGTAGAGATCCTAACTAATACATCAAGGAGATATAGCCCTTATAATTTATATATTTAATCCATCTATTAGGCCACCCATATTCTAGGATTGTCTCCATGTTATTTTAGATTGTAAAGGCTTGAAACTATCTTCACAAGGGTGCAAGTCTAGTAGATAATAAGACCTCCTAGAAATGGGTCATCTAAAGTATAAACATCATCAAATTTGGGTGTATAAATATCAATTATTCAAGTAGGTATGACCTTATAATCATATTTTCATGATGAATAGAGTGTCAAGTCTTAGTTAAGACTATGAGTATTTCATCATTATGTGGTTGATAGGAATGTGACTCTAAAGATAATGGAAACTAGGAAATGAGACGAGGAGAGAGATTGGAAGTATTTATCTTGAGGTTTATCTCATTTGGTTAATCATCATTAGAATTTAAGAGGTTAGGTGGTATATTCATGATGAGTTTAGGGTGACCATGCTAACATTACATAGATTTGATAGGGAAATTAAAATGTTGAGATTTGTGGAATGGAACACTCAACAAGGGCTCAAGGGTTAGAATTTTGAATATTCCATAGTTTTGGAATTGTTAAAAATTGTAAGGGTTAGTGTCATCTTGAATCTTATATATTGTACCATTATGAATAAACTTGACAAATTGGAAGGTAGAAGAAGTAACAACCCTGATGCGATGATTTTATGGTCTACTAGTGAAGATATTATAGGAGAGTGTAAAATTAAAGATAATAACCTTCACTAGAATAGTGATAGGTGGATTATAATAGGGATCCACACATAACCTAAGGGTGGCCTTCGATCCTAACCTTAATATGTGTTACATGTGGGTTTAAGATTAAACTTGAACTATCTAAGGGTTCTAATGAATTCAAGGGAGGAAACACAAGTACCTAAACCCTCATCAATCAAGGCATGTTTGACTTGTATGTCACTGATTTGGATGCTTATAAAGAAGGTAGGATCATTTAAATGAAGAAAAATCTCATCTGCAATTGGATAAGCAATAGGAAATTTGAGAGAGAAAGAAAAGTGTCATTTGTTTCATCAATGTGTATAAACATCTCTTCACTTTATTTTAAGATGATTTATTATGACCCAGATAAGCTAGCTTCACATCTTGTCAGGGGAAGATGAGGGATGTTCATTTTGAATAGGATTTATATAAGGCATTTGTGATGATGTGGATAAGTTTGTATGTGTTTAAGAAAGGGAATTTGAGATGGGAGATTGGTAAGATCCATGATAGGGTCATATTCATCATAATCCATGAGTGAACTACTAGATATAAGTGTGAAATGTTGGAGAAGCTCCTCAGAAGGAGGATTATAAGTGCATGTAAATTTTTGTTGATAGATGTAAGAGGTTTGATAGGTGGGTAAATTGGTTGATCATGAGAGGATGGGGTAATTAATTAAGGTTTATCTCATGATATATTTTAAGAAGTGGTATATAAGGTTGAATATGATTGGTGATGGGTAAAGAGGTTGGAGAAATTATAGAAATGGTATGATATGTGTTATCCAATGGAGGTGTTAGAATATATTCATCAAAATAGATAAGGTCCTCTAGCCCTAACTCTATTAGGTGAGTTGGAAGGGAATCTTGGATAACATAAAAAGTGTGAAATGATTGGTGTATGTGGGTAGGATGAGAATTAATGAAGGTAACTACCATTTGAATATTATACATATTGACCACATTCTCTTTAGGGGTTGGGTCTATAATAATTTCAATGTTATTTGTGGAAGGAGTAGGATTATCATTATTATCTTAATGGTTTAGAAGAGGGACTTTGTAAATGGCTAGATGAGCATTAGCCTATTTCAAACATTTTTTTTCTGTGTTTCATGAGCTTTGAAGGAAATGTCATAGGCTTGTTGATGTTTACAAATGAGTTAATCCTATTCAAAATTTAGACCAAGGAGAAAATCCATAGTTAAGTTATGAAATTGCCTACAAGTCTCATGAGAATGACCCCAACTATCATGAAACCAACATTATTTATTTGGATCATGCCATGATTTCATAGGGTTGTTGGGATCAAGTTCTTGTGGAAGAGGACTTGGTATAAAATTTTGGATTTTCACTAAGGATAATGGATTATAAACATTTATCTTATTTATGTGAGAAAATTAAGGTGTGGTAAAAAGGGGTAGCTTGTTTTGGAGTAGGGTTGGGAGTAATAGCTTGACTATTATGAATGAAAATTATTGACACCATCATTATTAACATGCTGATTTTTATTTTTGATGAGCATGAGATTTCCCATAGGAGTTTTGTATTTCTCAAAAGGACACATGAGAAAATATAGGCACTTATCTTGGTTGAGGTCCTCTTCTAAAGATCATGGAGAGATAGTTCTAACCTAATATTGCAACTTAGGATCAAGATCATTGGTGAATAGATGAAAGAAGTTATCATCTACCATGTTGTGTTCACACTTATTAGAGAATGTTAACCATTTTATTAAAGATTATGTGGTTTCCATCTCAAGTTTCTTGTGATTAATAAAATGATCAAAGGTATTTTCAAGGAGGTCACTAGTTTGAAATTCTTGTACTAGAGAATAAACTAGATCTTAGAAACTAGTGATGGAATGAGACTTGAGTTGGATATATCAATATATCTAGTCTCTAGAGAGGGATTTTGCTAATAGATTGGTAGCTTCAATAGTGTTTAAATTTACCCAATATTTATATATATTTCTAAATGTTTTTAAGTATAAGGTAAAATCAGTTGTCCCATTGTAACTAATGGTAGTAGTAATACCTCCTATATTTATGTTGGAAATTTGATGTGTAAGAGTTTCATTTTGAAGATGTTTAATCATTTTGTTAATAAGAGGTGGATAGGGAATAAGGTTTCCATGATAATACCTAAGGGGTGGGGATGGTATTTTGATTGTGCACTACCCATGAAACTTGTTGAGGGTGATTTTAGAGGTGAATAAGGTGATTTTGAATTTTCATCATTTGAATAGAATTATTATCATGAAAAGCATTCATTTGGTTAAGAGTTTCCAAAAAAACTTTATGGGTTTGAGTGGTGTTTGGATTAGTGTGCACAACATGCAAAGAATTAGCATTGGTATTAATGGCTTGGGTACCACTATGAGTAGTGGAATGCATAACACTAGTGGCTTGAGACACATTGTTAGAGAAGGAGGCACTAGTGACATGATTATAATGTGTTACAAAAGATGAAATAGTAGAAGGATTATAAGAAGAAGAAACACTAGTGGCATGATTACCTTTGGTATCAAATTATGCACTAGTGGAGGGATTAAGAAGAGTGGGACTTGGAAAAGTCCCACTAGATGTTGAACACGCTATGTTAGTAGAGATACATGGCATGGAGGTAACATAAATCAAGGAATAAGAGGTCATAGTATGATAAGGGGTCAAAATAAAAGGAAGATGTTGAGAAGAAAATAAGTTATTTCTCCCAAATCCATGTAAGAATGTGGAGGAAAGTGAATGGGGTTCTTCTTCTTAACAACTTATCACAAGGTTTTAAATAGTGGAAGGGTATTTTCCTTGATGTTGAGGAAATGCATTAATGAATAAAAGAATTTCAAAAGTATACTCTAATTAAGAGCAATCTTCTAAGAATAAAAATGTTAGAAATTGAGAATGCATGAGGAGGAGTCCAATAATTGGTAGTGAGATTGGATATATGCACATTACTTTCATCTAAAGTGGGCGCCACAAGTTGTTTATATGGAAACCTATTAGGATTAGTAAACTTCATCATATCTATTGAGTTCAACTCTATATTTTCATTAAATGGGAAGTTCATGATGAGATAAAATGGATAAAAAGGATGATGATGATGCAAAGACAACGTCAAAAAATAGGATATAGAATTAAATTAGTTGATTATGTTATGTATCCCAATAGTTAAATAATAATACATAGTTGTTTAGGTCAACTATGTGTTCTAGATAAGAAAGCTAATCAATATGATAAGGATAAGTAGTTGTGCAGATTAGATGTGTACTATTGAAAATAGAGTTGGAAAAGAGGATAAGATGACACAATCATGTAGAACAACTATGTACTAATAGTAGGAAGGTAAAACATAGTCTATATCAACCAAGATGATAATGTTTTGCAATAGGGGAAATTTTTTCAAGATAGTTTAAAGCAAGAATGAAAGAAAACACAAAAATAAGTGGATCAATGTGATTGATCTAATTGGGGCACTTAGTACAAACCTTACACAAACATTGGCCAATGAAAGTTTTTAAATATAACACATAATGATCAAAGAGTAAACAATCAACTAAAAATTAAATGCTAACTAATTGGTCACTCTAAGTGTTATTAAATTATTATAAAGTTTTTATTTTTAATGTGATAGGAAATTTAGTTGAAATAGGGAACTAGAAGGTAGTCTAAACTTGGTTTCAAGACATTTGGGATGAAAGGGATATGTATTTGCAATAATATTAGCTTAGTATTTGAGACTACCCCCTAACTTCACAATCCCACAATGATAAGGGTGTCAGGTGCTTTACCAATATATATCATTAACCACATATCTATAATTAGCTATAAAACCAAGTTAGATTCCCCATTGGTGATGAATCCAAGTAGGTAAGCTTTGGGAAGGCAAATGTTTAAATGCATTTTAAATGTTAAGTAATTTGGTATTGTGTGATAAAGATTAAAATAGTGTAAATAAAATGGCAATTTGAAAAACCACCGATTTAGACTATGTGAGTTACTCTAAGCATTCAAATAGATGAAAAGGAAATGTAAATTAATTACTATCAAATAAATGTTAATTCTTTGATTAAGAATAGTATAGAGTTGATTCAAGTGATAATGTATGTAAATAGTATAAAATTGATTTGAATGGGTTGTTGTTATTATAAACAAGGTATTTAATAATAGAGTCAAGTAGGTCATCTATGTCTCTAAGATAGAAGACATACTACATAACTAAGTTGACTAGGTTAACCTAGTTAGTTGTAGGTTTATAGTTTTGAAGACTACCAACTTATGAAAACTAGAGTTGAAAGAAAAAATCAAATGATAAATAGAGATGAGAGGGGAACCTTAGTGGGATTTAAAATTATTAATATTGCAAATTTTTATCTTATAATGCATTAGTTGTTGCTTTGAAATTCTACAAATTGGGTCAACTAGTTTGACCATCTTTTGAAAAACCCTATTTGCTAAAGAATAATAATTAATAGAGTCAACATATTCGCTAATGTGTGTTGAAATGTATTTTGACATAAGAAAATAGTAGATAGAATAGACCTATTTGATAGTGTATGATAATCTAGAAATGTATAATAATACTATGTCTAATTGATCAATCTAGTAACTTGTAGTTGATGAAGACCTACATAGGCAAAAGAAAGTCATTTTGAAGTGATTATATGTTAAATCTATTCATATAAATTTATAAATTTATAGATTTGTTTTATATAGTATTTAAAATATAGAAAAATATAATAAAATGATAAAAATGATGGCCTAAAAGAAAACTTGCAAGGGTTAGATTCACATCGGGTTCACCAAAATGTATGTAAAGGTAAATACAACTGATCTATAAATCAATCCTAGCTCAGAGAAGATAAATCCTACTTACAATTTTGATTATTGATACATTAGATATTTAGGGTCATGACCAAGAAGGATCTATTAGACCTAACCAAGGGATATCTTACCATATAAATATCACTAGGAAGGGTTTTAAAGCCTCTAGTCAAACAAAACTATGCAATAACCTTAACTAGGTCATATGTTTTCATATTCACTAAATTAATAACAAGTAAAGTCTAATATAGTGTTCACCAAAGCTTGTGGCACAAAGTGGGGGTAATCAACATAAAAATTAAACATGCATAGAAGACATATACTCATGTCAATGTATACAAAATCTTAATGTATGGGAGAGAAGTATAAATGTACATCTATTTAATCTTATAAAGGAGGGGAAAAGTTAGGAATACTTACCTTTGAAGACAAATTCACTGACCCTTAATCTATCCCTTGACCAAGGTACTTTGTAAGAGGTTATTATGGTGTGTAAGGATGACAAGGACAAGTCATCTCTAGGCTACATAACCTATATATGCATCAAAAAGACTTATCCACAAGACAAGATTCATATCTCTAAAGAAAGTATGAAAAACCAAGTGATGTTCCTCAAGTAGAAAGGTAGATAATCATAGGCACAATATATGTCTCTTTTTCTTATCTTCTCTTCCTAAATGATGAAATGAGTGTGTATGTGTATACAAATATAACCCTAGTCCTTTTTGAAATTTTAGATGATAGGATCATCCCCATCAACTCGATACCATTATTAAAAAAATCAAATTAGGTCATAGTCTAGGTCGACCAGGGGCTGACCTAAATCCTAAATGAGTTTTATCAATTAGAGTACACACTCGATGGGGTGACATTGTATCTTAAACCATCAAAATTTAGTTTAGTCTATGAAGGGCTAATGAAGATATACAATTACTATAGGAGGGTGAAAAAATGAGGCAGAGCTTAGGAAAATGTTTTTAGGATATGGTTGTGTAGATAGCAAGTGGTATTAAAGGATGATAATCTTGTGAAGCACTAATGGTATACCCACCACTTTCATATTACACCCCATAATATGTGCCCTCAAAGATATTGAGTCTTGATGAGTTCTTACAAGATAAAAAACATCAATAATTGATAAAGTTTGAAAATATTATGTGTATACAAAACCTACTATAAAAATATAGTGATATAAATAATTTATAGAAGTTGTGAATTGAAAAAAATTGAAACTAGGATTAAAGTTAGAGAGATGTCCTTGTCAACTAATTTATTCAAATTGTGCTATTCATTCATTTATTTTGACTATCTAAATCTACTTATGAAAACCTAAAAACATAATTTTAATTCAAAACAATGTTTTATTGTATTCTAGGATAATTATGTAGTATCTAGATGGGGTCATAGTGTGTCATTATCCACTAGTGTGACTTTTTTTCTTAATTGTTAAAAAGATATAAAAATATGTGTTGTATATAAAAATATATTTTGGATTCCCTATGTGTAAATATTGTTTTATTTGATTCATATCTTTCTTCGGTATATAGATCACCTAGAAAATCAAACCTCTAGTTTGCACAAGTACACACATAAGATCCAATTCCTAATGCAAAGTTTATGGACATGGGATATGGCTAAACTATCATAAGAAAACCACTTTTTAACTAAGTTTTTCCTACATAATCCAAGTGGACCTAAGGATGATTTAGATATTCTTTTAGGTAAGATCATATAAATATATCTAGCATAATTTGACTAGAAATCTTGACAAATGATGTATTTAAATTATATTAAAATAATGTTAATTTTTCCAATGACTATATTATTATATCATAATTGTAATAGGGATCTTTTATAAATATATAGATTCTTTTAAAATTATTTTTTCAAAAGATTTATAGATAGATTAACTATGTGTTTCAATTGAAACACTTGATGTTATTTTATAGGAGAATATAGGATTTTTTTCCAATAAATGACTTTATTATCACATGTCTAAAATTTGTTAAGAAGTGTTATATTTTTAAAAAATAGTTTTTGGAGTGTGGGGTACAAGTAGTCACTAGTGGATATGTGTGAAGTGCATCTATGTCTACCTAGTGCACACTTATTTATAATGAATAGAATATTACGTAACTAGAATCATAGTGAAGTATCTATTGATTAGGGATGAATATGAATAAATTAGGGAATTCAAGAAGACATTATTATTAATTTAAAGATTATGAAATCTTTAATATAAATAAATGGTTATTATAATGGTGAGTTGTCCAAACAAGGTAAAGATGTTAAGGATGTGAATTTACAAGCATTTATTTTATTATTAAGGTTAAAATTGGGTTTTTTTACTGAGGACCTAAATCCCTACAATAAGATCAAATACAAAATAAGTCTAGAGGACTAACGAAGCCCAAAAGTTTATAAATATTAACCTAATCTCAAAAATAGCTACAAATAACCCAAATATAACTTGAATACAATATAAATAGATCCAAAACATAAGATATAACCGAAAACAAATTTCAAACACTCTAACTAAGCACACTCACTACCATATATTCCCAACAACTTTTCATATGTTTAAAATTAGATTCTATCTAAAAAAACATATTTTCTTTATCAATGTTTATGAAACACTCACTACATTAGAGATTCTTACTGTTATAATTGTTATTCAAATCTTACAAACCTTTTATGTGAAAGCTTAAATTTTATAGATTCTAAATGCCTTCATGCCTAGATACTTTGGTAAAATTCACCAAATAGCTAATGTTGTTCTTTAGCTTATCATTCTCACATTCCAAATCCCCAACCCTATCCCTGAGTCTCTATATTTGAGTACTATAGTATTTGTTCATGTCTTTATGAATCAAATGTTCATTTTACTATTGAAGGTTTCTCACTTTCCCTTTGAGATATGAAATCTCACTCATTAACTGTGTCATAAAAGATTTATGAAAATCTAACTTTTATTCAATTTTAAAATTTTTCCTTACCCTTTAAAGAGTCAATAATAGAATAAAAAATATCATTTAGATTATGTGTTTAAATTCCTAGTTCTTCCACCCCTACCTCCTTAGGAACATAAAACACTTTCCTTTTACCCTTTATTATCCTTATCAATTAAAGCATTTAGTTTCTTTATTTTAGTGACATTATGTAGATTAGGCCCATCAATGACTCTTGAAGCACCATTTAATGAAATAAGATGCCCATTCAAAGACTTTGATTTATATGTATTAGTTTACTTATACCCAAACCTCTAATAAACCTTGGTATCACTTCTAAAATGGTTTTTGATGATAAACCCTTGAGTTTTGGAAGTGTTCCTGCTACTATCCTAAGCTTTGGCTTTGGGAAGATAATTATTAGTTGGATATTTAATCTAAAATTCCTAAACTTTAAGTATATCATCCTTTTCTTTGTGGGGTTCAGTAATATCTAGGGATATCTGATTCATTAATTTAAAATACTTTCAAATGAGTAATATAACACCTTAATGTTGAGTAATAGAGTACTTACCATTTTTGACCTTATCAATTGTAGCTTTTAAAGTTTGAAGGATATAAAAAGGTAAGCTCAAAGGAATGACATGTTCAAAATAATTTTAAAAAATAAATAGATACCAACATACCACATTTTACCTACCTTATACATAATGTATTACATGATATTATATGCCACATCTCCATAGGGTCTCAACAGAGATTCTCTATCAAACCCATTATGTAACTCCTCTAGTGTTTTTCCTTCCAATAGAAAACTACTTCTCTCTTTTTTGAATCTATACCAATCTTATGAACTTTATTCACCTCCATTTACAACTTAGTAACATGATCAATCAAGTATTCATGAATTTATACAAACACCTAATAAATATTGAGCATTCTATTGTCTCAAGAATCAATAAACATAGCTAAAACATGCTTATTGTAGCCTTTTATTCACTACATAAAATTACTAATTCCTCTAATTTTTAAAATCTTCCATTATTATTCATTTCATTAGGCATCTTGGGATCAATTCTATTTTTAAGCCCCATGATAAGAGGATGAAAACTGTTTTGGATATTTGATAAAAAATATGGATTTTTAGAAATCCCCAAATGAGAAATGATTTTTCTAATTAATTGCCTAATGATATTCCACTTAGATCCCATATTATAATTGTTTAAGTCTTGATAATACTTTAAACTCTGATATCTTCATCCTAGAGAATCGCGAACCTTCTCACTAAACCATTTCCAAATGTGTTGAGAATTGAACGAAAAATGATTCATAAGGTATATAAAAAAATATTAATAGTAATATTACCCTGACTAATGGTGAGGAACCCAAAAATTGAACCAAATAAAATCATCACTTAATAACTAATATTGTGATCTTACTCATCTATCTTCTAAATGATATCCTGAGATAACTCCTCTCTCATAGTCCAATAATTAAATCCTATAGAAATCACTCCCCTATTGGCAAACCAATCAACAACATTATTGACTTTTTAGTAAACATGTTGAATGATCACCTCCTCACTAGAATCTATTATAGATATAAATTCATCCACAATATGTTTGATACTCCAAATCACAATATTTTTCTTATTCTTGTAATTTATTATATTGAGGAAATCTCCCTCAATTATGAGATTTTGAAAACCTAATTATTTGAATAATTTTTACCCATATAGGGCAGTAAGAGCTTCTACCTAATGATTAAATATTACCCCCATATCTCTATAAAAATTGGAAACAAAGGTTCATTGGTGATCTCTCATAGTATCTCCTCTTCCCAAGGGCCCTAGGTTTCACTTGAAGGCCCCATCAAAATTCAATTTTAGCCACCCTTCAGGAGAAACTTTTCATTTAGTCCTCTTATTGATTTCATCTTTTATATCCATACTCACAACATAGAAATAAAATATTTGCCAATTCAGAGCCACTTGTTTTTCATTCATATGGAAATTATTTCCTTTTTGTAATGCTGTCACTTTAAAAATTTATATAATGGAAAGGAAAATATTATTGGCTAACACCACACTTGAACACTTTCTATTCCTAAAAATTATGGGATTTATTTCACACCATATTACCTAAAGCACATGAGGAAGAGTGAACTTCCATATTTTCTTTAAGATATCATTATGAAAATGAAAATCCTAGGATTTACAAACATCTAATAGAGAATTAGAAAAAACCCAAATAACTTGAAATTTGTTAAGGAAAAATCTCCAAAATTTAAAATAAAAAGGACATCTAATCAAAAAATGGGAAATTGACTCATTATCATTTTCACATAAAGGACACCTATTTACCAATGTGAAACCTCTTTTCTTCAAACTTTCCATAGTCAACATATTGTTCTAAAATACAATCCAAACAAAGAAATTTACTTTAGGTAAGAGGAAATTATCCCATAATCTATCCCAATTTAATTCATTTCTCATAAGATCTACAACCAAGTTGTAATTTAATTTCACTTGGTAATGTCCATCAATAAACTCTTTCCATATAAATTCATCATCCTTGATAGTGCTTGGTAAATGATGAATTCTTAACAAATTATTTAGATTAGCTAGGGTCAGAGTTTCATCCTAATATAAATTTTCAATGTTCATACTTTTCCAACTTCTAATTCCTCCAACAATCTATCGATAATCATGAACATTAGCCTAGTTCAAAGATTGATTTTTTCTTTGTGTTTCGTGAGCTTTGAAGGAAATGTCATAGGCTTGTTGATGTTTACAAATGAGTTAATCCTAATCAAAATTTAGACCAAGGATAAAATTTGTAGTTTAAGTTGTGAAGTTACATACAAGTCTCATGATAATGAACCCAAGTAGCATGAAATCAAGATAATTTATTTGGATCATAACATGATTTCATAGGGTTGGTGGGATTAAGCTCTTATGGAAGAGGCCTTCGTATTCACTTTTTGGAGCTTCACTAAGGATAATGGCTTATGAAGGTTGATGTTATTTAAGTGAGAAAATTGAGGATTAGGGGTGTGGTAAAAAGGGGAAGCTTGTTCTGGAATAGGGTTGGAAGTAATAGCTTGAATATTATGAATGGAAATTAGTCACACCATCATTATTAGCATGGTGATTTTTATTTTTAATGAGAATTATAGTTCCCATAGGAGTTTTTTATGGCTCAAAATGACACATGAGAAAATATTGGACCTTGGCTTGGTCGAGGGCCTCTGATAAAGTTCATGGAGAGAGAGTTATAACCTGATATTACAAGTTATGATAGAGATCATTGGTGAATATATGAAAGAGGTTACCATCTACCATGTTGTGTTCAAACTTATTAGAGAAGGTCCTCCATTTTATTAAATATTATGTGGTTTCCATCTCAAGTTTCTTGCAATAAATAAAATGATCCATAGTATTTTCAAGGAGGTCACTAGTTTGAAATTCTTGTACTAAAAAATTAACTAGATCTTACAAACTAGTGATGGAATGAGACTTGAGTTGGATATACAAATCTAAATAGACTATAGAGAGGGTTTTTGCTAATAAATTGCTAGCTTCAAAAGTGTTTAAATTGACCCAATCTTTGTATATATTTATAAATGTTTTTAAGTGTAAGGTAGGATCAGTTGTCCCATTTTAAATAATGGTAGCAGTGATGCCTCCTATATCTATGTTGGAAATTTGATGTATAAGAGGTTCATTTTGAAGATGTTTAAACATTTTGTTAATAAGAGGTGGTTAGGGAATAAGGTTTCCATGGTAATCCCTAAGGGGTGGGGATGGTATTTTGATTTTGCACTACCAATGAAACTTATTGAGGGTGATTTTAGAGGTGAATAAAGTGATTTTTCATTTTCATCATTTGACTAGAATTGTTATCATGAAAATCATTCATTTGGTTAAGAGTTTCTGACAAAGTTTTATGGTTTTGAGTGGTGTTTGGATTAGTGTGCACAACATGCAAAGAATTATCATTGGTATTAGTGGCTTGGGTACCACTGTGAGTAGTGGAATGCATAACACTAGTGGCTTGAGACACATTGTTAGAGAAAGAGGCACTAGTGACATGATTATAATGTGTTACAAAAGATGAAATAGTAGAAGGATTATAAGAAGAAGAAGCACTAGTGGCATGATTACCTTTGGTATCAAATTATTCACTAGTGGAGGGATTAAGAAGAGTGGGCCTTTGAAAAGTCCCACTAGATGTTGAACATGATATGCTAGTAGAGATACTTGGCATGGAGGTAACATAAATCAAGGAAGAAGAGGTCATAGTATGAGAAGGGGTCAAAAGAAAAGGAAGATGTTGAGAAGAAAATAAGTTATTTCTCCCAAATCCATGTGAGAATGTGAGGGAAAGTGAATGGGGTTCTTCTTCTTAACAACTTATCATAAGGTTTTAAATAATGGAAGGGTCTTTTCCTCAATGTTGAAGAAATGAATTAATGAATAAAAGTATTTCCAAAGAATACTCTAATTCAGACTGATCTTCTAAGAATAAAAATGTTGAAAATTGAGAATGCATGAGGAGGAGTCCAATAATTTGTATTGAAATTCACTATATGCACATTACTTTCATCTAAAGTGGGAGCCACAAGTTGTTTATATGGAAACTTATTGGGATTAGTAAACTTCATCATATCTATTGAGTTCAACTCTATATTTTTATTAAATAAGAAGTTCATGATGAGATAAATAGATAAGAAGGATGATGATGATGTAAAGACAAAGTCAAAAAATAGGATATAGAATTGAACTAGTTGACTATGTTTTGTATCCCAATAGATAGATAATAATACATGGTTTTTCTGGTCAACTATGTGTTGTAGATAGGAAAGTTAAGCAAGATGATAAGGATAATAGTCATGTAGATCATATGTGTACTATTGAAAATAGAACTAGACAAGAGGATAAGATGACACAATCATGTAGATCAACTATGTACTAGTAGTAGGAAGGTAAAACATAGTATGTATCAACCAAGATGATAATGTTATGAAATAGGGGAAATTTTTTCAAGATAGTTTAAAGCAATAATGAAAGAAAACACACAAATAATTGGATTAATGTGATTGATCCAATTGGGGCACATAATACAAACCTTACACCAACTTTGGGCAATGAAAGTTTTTAAATATAACATAAAATGATCAAATAATAAGCAATTAGCTAAAAATTAAATGCTAACTAATTGGTCACTCTAAGTGTTATTGAATTATTATAACATTTTTTTTAATGTGATAGGAAATTTGGTTGAAATAGGAAATTAGAAGGTAGTCTAAACTTGATTTCAATACATTTGGGCTGAAAGGGATCTGTATTAGCAATAGTATTTGCTTGGTATTTTAGACTACCCCCTCACTTCAAAATCCCACAATGATAAGGGTGTAAGGTGCTTTACCAATATATGTCATTAACCACATATATATGCTTAGCTAGAAAACCAAGGTAGATTCCCCATTGGTGATGAAATCCAAGTAGGTAACCTTTGGGAAGACAAATGTTTAAATGAATTTTAAATTTTAAGTAATTTGGTAGTGTGTGCAAAAGAGTAAAATAGTTTAATTAAAATGGCAATTTGAAAAACCACCTATTTAGACTATGCGAGTTACTCTAAGCATGCAAATAGATGAAAAGGAAATGTAAATTAATTACTATCAAACAAATCTAAATTATTTGATTAAGAATAGTATAGAGTTGATTCAAGTGATAATGTATGTAAATAGTATAAAATGGATTTGAATGGGTAGTTTTTATTATAAAAAAGTATTGTCTTTAAGAATAGAGTCCAGTAGGTCATCTATGACTCTCAGATAGAAGATACACTATAGAACTAAGTTGACTAGGTTAACCTAGTAAGTTGTAGGTTTGTAGTTTTGAAGACTACAAACTTATGAAAATTAGAGATGACAGAAAAAATTATTATCTTGTAATGCATTAATTATTTCTTTCAAATTCTACAAACTGGGTCAACTAGTTTGACCAGTTTTTGAAAAACCCTATTTGCTAAAGAATAATAATAAATAGAGTCAAACTATTGGATAATGTGTATTGAACTATATTTTTACATAAGAAAATAGTAGATTGATTAGACCTATTTAATAGTACATGATAATCTAGAAATGTATAATAGTACTATGTCTAACTGATCAATCTAGTAACATGTAGTTGATGAAGACCAACACATGTAAAAGAAAGTCATTTTGAAGTGACTATGTGTTAAATATATTCATATAAATTTATAACACTATATATTGGTTTTATATAGTATTTCAAATATAGAAAAATATAAAAAAATTCTAATAATGATGGCCTGAAAGAAAAATTACAAGGGTTAGATTCACATCAGGTTCACCAAAATGTATGTAAAGATAAATTCAACTGATCTATAAGTCAATCCTAGCTCAAAGAAGATAAATCTTACACTTTTGATTATTGATACATTTATATATTCAGGATCATGACCAAGAAGGATCTGTTGGACCTAACCAAGGGATCTCTTACCATAATAATATCACTAACAAGGGCTCTAAAGCCTCCAGTCAAACAAAACTATGCAATAACCTTAACTATGTGCTATGTTTTCATATTCACTAAATTAATAACTTGTAAAGTAATGTCTAATATAGTGCTCACCAAAGCTTGTCACACAAAGTGGGGGTAATCAACATAAAAAGTAAACATGCATAGAAGACATATACTCATGTCAATGTATATAAAATATTAATGTGTGGGAGAGAATTATAAATGTATATTTATTTACTCTTATAAAGGAGGGAAAAAGTTAGGAATAATTACCTTTGAAGACAAATACACTAAGCCTTAATCTCTCCCTTAACCAAGGTACTTCGCAAGAATTTATTATGGTGTGTAACGATGATAAGGAAAATTCAAATCTAGGATATACAACCTACCTATGCATCAAAAATACTTATTCACAAGACAATATTCATATCTACAAAGAAAGTATGAAAACCCAAGTAATTTTCCTCGAGTAGAATGGTAGATAATCATTAGCACAATAAATGTCTCATTTTTTTCTCTTCTCTTCCAAAATGATGAAATGAGTTTGTATGTATATATGGATATAACCCTAGTCCTTTCTAAATTTTTAGATGATAGGGTCATCCCCATCAACTCCATACCATTATTAAAAAAATCAAATTAGGTCCTAGTCTAGGTTGGCCAGGAGCCAACCTAGATCGTAAATGAGTTTTGTCAATTAGAATACACACTTGATGGGGCTGACATTATATCTTAAACCATAAAAAAACGAATTTAGGATATGAAGGGATAATTAAGGTATAAAATTACTATAGGAGGGTGAAAATAGGAGACAGATCTTAAGACAATGTTTTTAGGAGATGGTTGTGTAGATAGAAAGTGGTAGTAATGGACGATAATCTTGTGAAGCACTAATGGTATACCCACTAATTTCCTAGTACACCCCATAATGTGTGCCCTCAAAGAGATTGAGTCTTTATGAGTTCCTACAAGATAAGAAGCATTAGTAATTGATAAAGTTTGAAAATATTATGTATACATAACCTACTATAAAAATATAGTGATATAAATAATTTATAGAAGTTATGTATTGATAAAAAATGAAACTAGGATTTTAGTTAGAGAGATGTCCTTGTAAAATAATTTATTCAAATTGTTTTTTTAATTCATTTATTTTGACTATCTAAATATACTTATGAAAACCAAAAAGCATAATGTTAATTCAAAACAATGTTTTGTTATATTCTAGGATAATTATGTAGTATCTAGATGGGGTCATAGTGTGTCATTGTCCACTAGTGTGACTTTTTTATTTATTGTGCACTAGATATAGAAATATGTGTTGGATATAAAAATATGTGTTGGATATAAAAATATATGTTGGCTTTCTTATGTCAAAATATTATTTGATTCTATTTGTATCTTCCTTGGGTATATGGATCACCTAGAAAATCAAACCTCTAATTTGCACAAGTACACAAACAAGATCCAATTCCTAGGGGAAAATGTATGGACATGGGATATGGCTGAGCTATCCCTAGAAAACCACTTTTTAACTAAGTTTTGCCTATATAATCCAAGTGGACCTTAATATGATTTATTTCTTTTAGGTAAGATCATATAAATATATCTAGCATAATTTGACTATAATTCCTGACAAAGGATGTATTTAAACTATATTAAAATAAAGTTAATTTTTTCAATGACTATATAACTATAACATAATTGTAATAGGGATCTTTGATAAATGTATAGATTCTTTTGAAATTAATTTTTCAAAAGATTTATAGATAGATAACTATGTGTTTCAATTGAAATACTCGATGTTATTTTATAAGAGAATATAGGAATTTTTTCCAATAAATGACTTATTATCACATGTGGAAAATCCATTAAGAAGTGTAATATTTTTAATAAATATCTTTTGGAGTGTGGAGTACAACTAGTCACTAGTGAATATGTGTGCAATGTATCTATGTCTACCTAGTGCGCACTTATCTAGAATGTATAGAGAATTATGTAACTAGAATGATAGTGAAGTATCTATTGATTAGGGATGAATATGAATAAATTAGGGAATTATAGAAGACATTCTTATTAATTTAAATAATATGAAATATTTAATATAAATAAATGGTTATTATAATGGTGAGTTGTCCAAACAAGGTAAAGATGTCAAGGATGAGAATTTCCAAGCATTTATTTTATTATTAAGGTTAAAATGATGTTTTTTTACTAGGGACCAAAATACCTACAATAAGATCAAATAAAAATTAAGTCTAGAGGACTCACGAAGCCCAAAAGTTTATCAATATAAATCTAAGATCAAAAATAGCCACAAATTACCAAAATATAACTTGAATACAATATAAATAACTCCAAAACATAAGATAAAACCAAAAACAAATTTCAAACAATTTGACTAAGCACACTCCCTACCACATATTCCCAACAACTTTTCATATGTTTAAAATTAGAGTCTATAAAATAAAACTATTTCCTTATCAATGTCTATGAAACACTCACTACATTGGAGATTATTACTCTTAGAAGTGTTATTAAAATATTACAAACCTTTCATGTGAAAGCATAAGTTTTATATATTCTAAATTCCTTCATCTATAGATACTTTGGTAAAATTCACCAAATAGCTAATGTTGTTCTTTAGCTTATCATTCTCACATTCCAAATCCCTAACCCTAACCCTAAGTCTGTGCATTTGAGTACTATAGTATTTGTTCATGTCTTTATGAATCAAATGTTCATTTTACTATTCAAGTTTTTTTACTTTCCCTTTGAGATATGAAATCTCACACATAAACTATCTCATAAAAGATTTATGCAAATCTAACTTTTCTTCAATTTTAAATTTTTTCCTTACCCTTTAAAGAGTCAATAATAGAATCAAAAATTTCATTTAGATTATGTGTTTGAGTTCCTCATTATTCCACCCCTACATCCTTAGGAACATAAAAAAAATTCATTTTACCCTTATTATCCTTATTAATTGAATCTTTTATTTTCTCTCTTTTAGTGACATTATGTAGATTAGGCCCCTCAATGACTCTTGAAGCACCATTTAATGGAATATAATGTCCATTCAAAGACCTTGACTTATATTTATTATATTCCTTATACCCAACCCCATAATAAAGCTTGGTATCACTTCTCAATTTTTTTTAATTCTAACCCCTTGAGTTTTAGAAGTGTTTCTACTATTATCCTAAGCTTTGGCTTTGGGAGGATAATTGTTAGTTGGATTTTTAATCCAAACTTCCTAAACTTTATGTATATCATCCTTTTCTTTGTGGGGTTTGGACATATCTAGGGATATCTAATTCATTACTTTAAAATACTTCCAAATGAGGAATATGACTCCTTAATGTTGAGTAACAGAGTATTTACCATTTTTGACCTTATCAATTTATCAATTATAGTTTCCAAAGACTGAAGGATATATTATCAATTATAGTTTCCAAATATTCAAGGATATAAAAAGGCAAGATCAAAGGAATGACATGTTCAAAATAACTTTAAAAAATAAATAGATATCGACACACCACATTGTACCTACCTTATAACATAATGTATTACATGATATGATATGCCACATCTCCATATGTCTCAAAAGATATTCTCTATCAAACCCATTATGTAACTCCTCTAGTGTTTTTCCTTCCAATATAAAACTAATTCTCTCTATTTTATAATCTATACCAATCTTATTCACTTTAGTCACCTCCATTTCCAACTTAGTAACATGAGCAATCAAGTATTGATGAATTTATAGAAACAACCAATTAATATTGAGCATTCTATTATCCTAAGAATCAACAAACATAGATAAAACATGCTTATCATGGCCTTTTATTCACTATATAAAACTACTAATTCCTCAAATATTTAAAATATTCCATTATTCTTCATTTCATTAGGCTTCTTGGGATCAATTCTATTTGTAAGCCCCATGATAAGAGGATGAACATAGTTCTGGATATTTGACAAAAAATAGGGATTTTTGGAAATCCCAAAATGAGAAATGGTTTGTCCAATTAACTACCTCATGTTATTCCACTTAAATCCCATATTATAATTCTTTAAGTCTTGATAATACTTTAAACTCTAATGTCTTCATCCTAGAGAATCGAGAACCTTCTCACTAAATCCATTCTAAATGTGTTGAGAATTGAAGGAAAAATTATTCATGAGGTATATAAATAAAATATTAACAATAATATTACAAATAACATTACCCCTAATAATGGTGAGGACCCCAACACTTAAACCAAATAAAATTGTCACTTAATAACTAATATTGTGAGATTACTCATCTATCTTCTGAATGATATCCTAAGGCAACTCCTCTCTCATAGTCCAATAATTAAATCCTATATAAATCACTCCCCTATTGGAAAACAAATAAAAAAAATTATTTCCTTGTTAGTAAACATGTTGAATGATCATCTCTTGACTAGAATCTATAATAGATATAGATTCATCCACAATTTTTTTGATGCTCTAGTTCACAATTTTTTTCTTATGCATGTAATTTATTATATTAAGGAAACCTCCCTCAATGATAAGATTTTGAAAACCAAACTATTTAACTAATTTTTACCCACATAGGGCAGTAAGAGCTTCTACATAATGATAAAATATTACCTCCATATCTCTATAAAAATTAGAAACAAAGGTTCATTGGTGATCTTTTAGAATATCTCCTCCTCCCAAGGGCCCTAGGTTTCCCTTGGAGGCCACATCAAAATTCAATTTTATCCACCCTTTCGAAGGAACTTTCCATTTAGTCATCTTCTTGATTTCATATTTTGGATCCATACTCCCAACATAGAAATAATCTATTTTCCAATTCAACTCCACTTGTTTTTCATTCATATGTAAATTATTTCCTTTTTGTAATGCTATCACTTTAAAATTTTATAGAATGGAAAGGAAAATCTTATTGGCTAACACCAAACTTGAACACTTTATATTACTAAAAATTATGGAATTTATTTCACACCATATTACCTAAAGTACATGAAGAAGAGTGAGCTTCCATATTTTCTTTAAGATATCATTATGAAAAGGAAAATCCTAGGATTTCCAAACATCTAATAGAGAACTAGAAAAAACCCAACTAACTTTAAATTTGTTCAAGAAAAAGATCAAAACTTCAAAAGAGAAAGGACATCTAATCATAAAATGGGAAACTAACTTATTATCATTTTCACATAAATGACACCTATTTAACAATGTGAACCCTCTTTTCCTCAAACTTTCCATAGTCAACATATTATTCTAAACTACAAGCCAAACAAAGACATTTACTTTAGGTAAGATGAACTTATCCCATAATATATCCTAATTTAATTCATTTCTCATAAGATCTACAACCAAGTTGTAATTTAATTTCACTTGGCAATGTCCATCAATAAACTCTTTCCATATAAATTCATCCTCCTTGATAGTGCTTTGTAAATGATGCACTCTTAACAAATTATTTAGATTATCTAGGGTTAAAGTTTCATCTTAATATAAATTTTCAATGCTCATATTTTTCTAGCTTCTAATTCCTTCAATAATCTATCAATAATCATGAACATGACTCATATTTTCTTTGGATGAGATCTCCAATGCATTGCTAAGGTTAAAAATATTAAAATCCTGATTTAGGATCGATGAATACTCCCAAAATTTGACATATATCACATTTCCCACATACCATTTAAAAACAATAGATATTACATCTTTGTTAGCAATTAGGAAATCCCAGAAATGAGAGCCATAAACAAATTGTTTATATTCCATAAGAAAAATGGGTTCTCTACCATCTAAATATTTAAACCTTAAAATCTTGGCCCAAGTATTGTTATTTTTGAATAATCTCCTAATAAATTTAGAGAGAAGATATTTATTCATCCAATTTAGTCTTCTAATGCCTAAACATCCTTTGTTTTTAGCCATGCAAACCTTTTCCAATACCACCAAATGTATTATATTTTTATCTTCAGCCCCTATCCATAAGAAATTTCATTAACTTTTTTCAAGTTTAACTTCAATAATTTTAAGCAATTTAAAAAGAGACAAATGATAAACTAGAAGAATTTGAGAAATACTTTTAATAAGCAAGAGTTTACCTACCTGAGAGAGATATTCCATTTCTAACCAAATAACTTCCTTTCAAATACTTTCACAAGAATATTTCAAGCCATAAGAGGAAGACTACTACTAAAAAGAGACATGACCAAATAAGAAGAAGGTGTCTACTTCATTTGGAAGCCTAATATCTTTGTTATTCTAGTTTGTCTTCCCATTGACATGTTGAAGAAGAAAATAGATTTTTTTTCCAAATGCACGTTTTAATTGGAAGTTAGTTTATACATGAGTAGATTTTGAATTAAAAATATGGCTTCCCTAATATAAGCCTCTACTAGGAGAATAGTATTATCTACAAATTGTTCATGAGACACTATATCCACATTCCTAGTAGGATTAAAACTTTTTAACTCCCCAATTTTCACTATGTTTGATACAAATCTACTCAATGATTTAACCATAATGATGAAAAGGAAAGGTGAGAGTGGATCCCATTTTTTAGCTCCTTTACCACTTTTGAATAAGCCTTGAGCCACCCCATTCATTAAGAATAAAAGCATGCAAGTATATATGCGAGATCTTATAATTTTTTTGAAATTATCTTGGAAGCCAATTTTTCCCATGATTATATCTAAGAAATTCTAGTCTAATCTATCATAAGCTTTAGCCATGTCAATTTTTAACACCTTTCCAACCCTTTCACTTTTATCCATAAGATGAATAGGTTCATGAACCATAATAGTCTGACCTTGGATTTATCTTTCAAGCGTAAAACCCCCTTACTGATAATAAATAATATATACCATAATAGGTTGTAATTTTAAAGAGAGAAACTTAGTGATTATCTTGTATATGGAGTTGTAAAGACTAATAGGGTGAAAATAGTCAAAGTTAACAACATCTTCCTTCTTAGGGATTAAAATTAGAAAAGTGTGGTTGAATTTTTGTAACATATAAGAGGATTATATAATTCATTAACCACATCCACCACATCATCTCCAATAATATCCAATTTTTTTTGAAAAAAATGCTATAGGATAAGCATCAAGATCCAAAACTTTATTTGTATTTATTTTATAAATTAAAATATTAATATCTTCATTAGAAGTAGTAGCAACAAGATATAGATTATCTTCTTGAGACACCAATTCTGAAATGACATGAATAAATTCTTACTGATATTGGACATTCCTTTTCAAATCATCTTTAAATTTTTTTGAAAAAAATCATGCTTTTTTAATTGATGAAATCCTTGTCAAAAATGATTTAACCTTCCCTATCCTTAATTTCCCTAATTGAATTGTGATCTCTATGATTCAAGGTTGACAACTGTGAAAAAATGATTATTTTTATCCCCATCCTTGAGCCAAATATTCCTAGATTTTTTTCTCTAGAGACTCTTTTCTCTATTAGTCATCATATAATAATCACAAAGGAGCTTTTTTATTTATTTTGGGAGGCCACATCATAACCATTAATTTCAATTTCAGCATCAAGAGATAAAATTTATTTATTTTTTAATATTTTTTTTTAATGATGAAATTTTCAAAGACTTGTTTGTTCTATTGTCTGATATTAACATTAAAATTTTTCATTTTTGTAGCTAAATAGAACATGGTCGAGCCATTCACCACTAGGGACAACCTTTATGTAATTATGGCATGGATATTAGGATGGTTGAACCACATATGTTCCATTTTAAAAAGATATCTATCCTCTTTAGTATATTTTTCTACTATTTTTAGCTCCAAGGGATTATGATCAAACCTTATTCAAGGTAAAGAAGTTTGAATAAAATTATTCTAATCTAACCAATCCATAGAGATGAAAAAAATTTCAAGCCTACATTTGATTATTTTTTCACCTGATATCATATTACTCCAATTAATATTAAAGCCTTTAATTTCCACATCCAAAAACCAATATCAATAATGAGAGAATAGAAATTTTCCATACTATCTAAAAAAACCCAGTTACCTCCTTTTTTTCACATGGATAAAGGGGAGAGTTAAAATCTCCAGCCATGATCCAAGGAAAATCCTTGAAGGTATTATTTAAATCTCTTAAATCATACCAATTTTTTTTGTGAGCAACTACAAAGTTAAGAGCATAAATATTGGATAAAATACATTGACTACATCTGACAAATCTATATAAAGAATACATAGATGATTAGGTGATTTGTATAAATACTCCCCAATAATTATTTTACTATCTCAAAATGTGATCAGAACACTAGAGGCTCCAAATGAATGAACATAAACACTACCAACATCCTTCCAATAGGCCTTTTTATATAAATTAAAAAACTCATCAATTTTAAATTCCTAAATGGCCAAGATATGAGGCTTATGACTTATCCTAAAATCTCTATAAACTTTTTATTTAGAAGAATATGTATTAATCTAATATTTCATGAAAATTCTAACATAATTAACTAAAAGGGGAAGGATTACCTCCCTTAAAAGGAAGTGTAGTTTAAATTCCATTAACAATTTCAACACCAGTATTCTTTTTAAGCACTTCATTTTTGGAAGACCTCCCTATTTTTAGAGGTGAATGAATAGCAAGAACTTTGGTACCTCTTCTAATGGTTATTGAGGAATTGAATTTGGATTTGATGCTATACAAAGGGGTTGATAACATTTATTGGGACTCAAATCAATCCTCTTGAGAGTCTTTGGGGGAGGAAGAGAATTTGATTCACATATTTGCTTAAAATCAATTAAAAATTTTGGGAAATCTATCTCTATCTATGATTCTTTTACATGATCAAAATCTAAATTATGACTTTGAATTACTTCTTTTGTTAAATAAATCAGGGCTTTTGAAGGCTTATTATTATCTTCTTCAATGTACTTTCTCTCTTCCTGATCTACCTTTTCTAATATCATTTATTCATCTAAATCCATAACATTATCTTTTGAAGCCTCAATTGATGAAATTTTATTTGTCCCATGCTACATATTTTCACTTAAAAATTAATTTGTTTCAACATCCTTAAATGTCACACCTCTTATTCTATGACATAATGGCTTATCTTAAGGTGTTTTAGCCTTGTTTCTTGTAGGAAAAACCTTAGTTAAGTGGCACAATTTGTGACATTTATCATAAATTAGAACTGATTTCTCAAACTCAATTTTTTGGTTTTAGATGTCAAAAGGGGTGTGTAAGAAAATTGAAGAGGGAAGCTCTTGATTCATATAAGTATTTATTTATAATCATACATGAAAAAATATATATCTAGTTTTTGTAACTAGATTGAATGTAATCCAATACCCAAAAGTATTGGCTATGTTGGTAAAGAGATCCTCATCCCATAACTCAACTAGAAGGCCAAGAAGTTGAGACCCAATAGGAATTACATTAATGTTCTCTTGATCTAGATTGAAACCTATATGCCATTAATTCAAGAAAAGCCTTTATATTCTAAATAACCATGGGCCTCCAACTAATATTCAAGCATAATCATCAAAATTGTTGAGTCTAATCATAAAAAATCCATTCACCATTACTAGTATTTCCATAGTCTTTTAGGTTTCCAAATTTTCATGGACCATGATCTAAATAGATCAATGTTATGTCTAGCTCCCATAAACTTTCCAACAAGAGTGTAGTCCATTCTATATGAATCTCAGTTGATGAGGGATGGATAAACTTTAATATGGAAATATTTACCATCTTTAATGGTCTTTAGTTCTTCTATGGGGTATATTTACTTCTTAGAATGTGACAAACCCTTGAGTTTAGAAATAGAATAAATCTTACCTTCATTAGGTTTGACTATTCCCTTGTTGAAATATTCTATTTGATAATATTATTGGGTTCTCCTTCCAAAAAAATCTTTTCCATGAGCGTATGGGGATATAAATCCTCTATTTGTTGTTGGATCCTAGTCACATATATGTTCCCCTTCTCCTTAGTACCATCCCCATCCCCTTTTCCCTTTTAGATTCATGATACAAAAATATCTCCCACCCATCACTCTCCAACATTTTTAATAATATTTAAATTTTAATGTCTACATTTCATGTCTTTTTATTCTAGTGATGATACCTAAGTTTGTATACAAACTTTGTCTTTTTCATGGAGATGCATGACCCCTTATTGATGCATGTGGATAAGTGTTTAATTTAAAGTGATAAAATCTCAATTATAAGAATCAATTTTGATGCTTGAGGTTTGAAAGATATATGATTCAAACATAATAAAGTAATATGTAATGTGTGAAGATATCAGAACCAATAAAATGGTTTTCTAAAGTGTAACCAAAAAATTGAGCATCAATAATCTCTCATTCAACCCACTTATTAAATTGAAAGATAAAAGGTGGGTACTAGTACATGCCTCCCTAAAGTGAAACCAAGACATGGATCATCACTAAGTTCAAACATGGTTCACTTTCAAAATATGAATCACATCAATGTAGATGAATCTATATTCAAATTGTACATTATTGAAACTTGAAACTTGATTCTTGAAAATGAGAAAAAACTATTTTTCCAAGGTATTAGATTGGTTATGAATACATATCATTCCCCTTGTAGTTTTTCATAGTTCCAAATGTGATGTTTTGATTAAAAAAAATTTAAGCCTTTTAACCATATTTGTACAAGTGTGTTTCTACTCAAGTAGTTGTAAGAGTGGAGTGTGTAAACAATTCAAATGCCCCCATAATCTAAAAAGTATTATTTTTGCACATTTTAAATTATCATATGTAAAAATTTGTTGATTTTAAAATATCATTGTGATTCCCTACTTTTGAGATGAGGGAGATGGATTATAAATCACTTGTTTCAAAACAAAAAGTGAGATTATTTGTTAAATATAGATAAATATGTAATATAATTTACATATATTGAATTTGTACTAAAATCTTATATTTGTAACATTGAATTACTTGAAAGTTTTATATATTTTATTTTCGTAATGTAAGTTTGATATCATATTTTAGTAATGAATGAAGCATGTAAAACTTATGAATATTTCATATGTATTGTAAACATATTATGTTGTAAATTAGAAGTATTGAAACACATATATAGTATGTGCATGATGTGTATCATGGCACCATAAATATATAATAATATACATAATAATGAAAGATAAGAATCATGGTACCATAGTAACCAAATAGAAAGCATGTAAGCAAAGTCACATAATTATCATGCAAGAAGTCCAACAGGCTACCTAAAAGGGACATGTAATAGCTCACAAAGAGTGAAAAAATATCACATATATGTCACACATGAATCCAAAATATCAAATATAAAAGACATGAAATTGTCATAAAAATATATAAGGCCAAAGGCCACACATACAAGGCATGATTATGCTATAAGAAAGGTGTATGTTAAACATACACTAGGTCAAGGGATACATACAATAAGAAAATAATTTTGAATCATTTTATGAGACTTTAAAAAACATAAATAATAGAATACAACAAATGAAGCTAAAATAGGTTAAGCATTTGTATTTATGTTTCAATTTAGTAACATATTCACCAAGACATATGTGAAGATAGAATGAAATATTAAAGCATGTATCTTTTTTTATAGGTTGATAGGGATAAAATATTTAATATGTCTATAAAAAACAACATGATTTCCCAAACTAATCATTGATATTAGGTGAAAGGTTTGACCAACATTGAAACCCTATAAAAGTATGTATTATCTTGAAACTTAACTAATATTTGAATGTGAACTTTGTTTTGTGTGCAAAAAATGTGTAATAGGTCCTTGTGACTATGTTTTATTTTAAAATATAGAGTTAATATTCATAGTAATAGGTGCATATTAATGGCCATGTGTGAATTGCATCATTGTCTTCCTTTTATGACTTTTTCTATATTCTATATAAAAAATTCTGATGAGGATTTTTTTTTTGTGTATGAAGACTTTTTTCACTATGAATTTTGTCCTATTAAAAAATCATATACCTTATGATAATAATTATTTATTGAAAATATTTTATATACTAATATATATATATATATATATATATATATATATATATATATATAAGTAGAGATATATCCAACAACATGACCATATGCCTACAAGTCTTAATCTTTCATTATTTACAAATATTCTAGTTTTTTGGGTATTTTTAGAATATATGAATGTTTTTTTATGTTTTCATATTTTAAAAGAGAAACATGCATAATTTAAAAATTGAAAAACATAAAATAAATAAACATGGATGAAAAATTAGAATAAGGGAGGTGAAGATGTAAACAACCCTCAACAAGGTGGCAAAGCAAAGCATGGAAAGGAGGAAGGAATGTGATATTCCATCAATGTAAATGTAGTACTACAAATATGGAAAGCATGGACATGTAAAATCATGTCAAATTATGTGGATGTGGGTATGAAAGTATATATGAGATATTATATCATGCATATATTTGCAATAATAATCAAATGAGTTACCCTTAAAGATATGTATATTTAAATATTAGTAAGATGGTTTTTTTGGGTTATTAAAACAGGGTTGAAAAAAACAAGGGAATAAGTGCCCCAAAATGAAAAGATAAATTTAAGGGGTAGGAGGAGTATGGATTGGGTTTAGAGGAAAAATCAATAAAATATGAGCAACAAAGAATCTATGTACAAGTAAAATGCAACGATAAGCCAAGGAGCTCATTAAGGGGGTGACTTTATATAGGCCCTATATCATATGTGTTGTAACCCTTAATTACATTTTCATAATAATATTCTATATAATTAGGATCATAATAATATTTTATGTAAGTGTTGAACAAATTTGAAACTAATTAAAATTTTTCCACCCCCTCAAAATTCAAACTTGTCATGTGTTTACATCATGATCATATGATCCCTAGAAGCCTTCAAATACCTTGTTAAAATTTATTAATGTTAGTTTAAAGAAATTAATGTAAATTAATCTTGTGGTAATATAGTAGTCTATGGGTGTCATTGAGAGCTAAAACATGGACAAGATGTGTCATGGGTTATTAGGGGTTCATAAATGTCATTTAATGTCTAAAATATATTATAATAATGTTTCATAAAGTTTTGGAAACTTTAACATCCACTTGTTAACTTGAAGGGGTTGAAAATGCATCAAAATAAAATTTTGGCTAAATTTGATGTTTGTAAAATATAAAAAACTTCAAAACCTATCCTAGACCATTTCAAAATATCTTGGACTAGTTAATCAACTACCACACCTATCAACTTGTTAGAAAAGGTTAGTTTCTTGGAGTTCAATGCCACTTTAAAGAGTTAGAAGAAGTTATTTAGACATTTTGAAGTCATAGGCAAGTGAAAATGTTTAATATGTTTCCTTTTGTCTTTTATATGTTATAAAAAGGCTTGGAAGGAAGTTTTAGATCCAAAAATTATAGAAGATCACTTCTCTCCTCCATCGACCCTTTCACAAGCTCACATAAACAAAATTGAAGTAGATGGCACAATTAGGATAGAAAAGGTGGAAGACTAAAAAATTATGAATTTTTATATTATTATTCAGATTAAAACTTTGGGAATTGGTTCTTAGATTCATCTTCTTAGCTTTATGAACAATCAGTAAGAAGTTAAGGGTCCAAAAATTGCTAGTCAATCATTAAAGGGGTCTTTTAGAGATTTCCAAAGCAAATTGTGAATTATAATCAATATTAAACTAGTTTTAATAGCTTATAATATATATTTATATTCCTACCATACTTTATTTTCTCATGATGGCACGTGTGGATGTCCTTTTGGCATGGAAAATGGCTCTCGTACACTGTCTTTAAGTGACTATTATTTTCCTATGTTTTTGAGTTATCTAGTTGGTATGATATACTTGAATGGTTATTCATGGTCTTATAATCTCTTAAAAATATATTCATGATATTATTTATCACCCAATAAATCTGTACAAGGTTAAATATGAGGTCACTTCTCCATTCACTTTTATTGACTGTCTGTTTCCTATGTTTGGATAACAAGGTGATTGGAATGTTTGATATGAATTTAAAATGAATATAAGAGTTGTGTTATTCTATTTGACATGTTTATAAAATGGTAAAAAAATTTAAATGTCCTTGATATTATTTGTTTCACTTTAAAATTTCCAAAATAGTGATTTGTAATCTTCAATGACCTATAGGTTTATAGGTCTCTAGCTCCATAAAAATTCAAGTTGTCAATATCAAAGAAGGTTGCTTATGTCAAGATAAAATGGTTATGTTACAAGATATCCAACAATTGTGGGTGGTGGATAATGGAATAAGCCAACGAGATTGTTTTTAATATGAACTTGTAGATTCATTACTTTGAGATAATGAACATAAACATTTTGAGGATACCTTAGAAATATTTTTGAACTCAAAAATGTAGTGATAATGTTCCATAATGTGTTTTAATTATATTAGGCACCATGGTGTAATTTTAAAAGGTCTAACTCAATATTACATACATAGTCACTCTTATTTCAACATCCACCTATAGTCAGGACCTAGAGACAATACTACTAATGGAAGTTTAGAATATTAAAAAGTAATAAAAAGACATAAATAAACTAACAACATGATATATATATATATATATATATATATATATATATATATATATATATATATATATATTTTAAATATTAAGGTTTGGTCTAAATACCTAAAATAGCTAAAACACAATCACCTTCCTTAAAACAATCATCTGCATGATCCTATATGTGAAGGCAGTGAAAATAATAAGTTTGAATGGGACCTAAGTACTCTATGGTGTGGGTAATAAAGTAATAAAAGAATATAAATTGACTGGAAATTGAAGGATAATCACTAAGTGATCATGATTTAGTTGATAGGGAAGGTTATAAAGCATCATAAACAATCAACTTCTCATAATAGACATTTATAGCCACATAGCTTGATTTTGGTCTTAAACAGTGATAGTAGTGGAGTAAAAAGGTATTAAATGGTTTTAAAATGTTTTTAGATACCATAAAAACACAAATAATCCATTGGAAAGGATTGGAACTAGGTTTGATGACCTAGAAGGTCTTATACATAGTCCTTCTTGAATGTCACCTACAAACTACGTATAAGAAGATAATGACTACATATTTTCAAAAGTATCTTTGAAAGGGTGGTATATGGAATTAAGATTAATTAATAATGGAAATATAATCCCTATATACATTGATATTATAGGTTATAATTATGATTTTGAGGAGAGAGACCAAAATAGAGATCATAAAGTTAATTGGACATACACAATCCTTGTTGACAATTAGTCTACCTAAAATTGAGAGAAAAGTATATGTCACTTGTAACATAAAATTATCTATGTTGATATGATAATAGGAACATAAAAATTATGGGGTCTCACAAGGCTCTCTAACTGACCTTCACACCTAGTGGCAATCTTTCATATTCTGCCTACTCAATTTAGGTGAGAACATGCATAGTTAGGTTTTCTCTCTCTCACAAGAATTCTTAATTGGTTTAAAAGAGTATAAAGTAATGGTTCAAGGATATTAAAATAATATTTAAAATAATTTAATTAACATTATTTAATTCAAAAATAAAGGATATAAACCCTATTTCAACCTTGCAATCTTGAGTGTATATAGAGTCTTGTATAGGTAGTTAGCTAAAAAGATGCTAGTTGGAAGTGAGAAACAAGATATATAAGGAATTAGAAATGTTTGAATATCCATGGAAGGTGAAAAAATATCCATATAAGCCCTTAGGTTAAATAAATAAGTGATTTAAACATAAACAACCATGTTCAACCTCACATAGTCCTAAATGCATATACACACTGGTTTGGATAGACCTTCAGGAGATTATAGTGATGCTAAGTTGATTGAGATTAGACTTGGAAAAATTTAGAAATATGGTAAGATCCTATACAAAAATTTCATTATTTCATATACCCTTGACAAAGGATAAAGAATGGAGAAAATAGTGAGTTAGGGTAGGATTGATAGTTTGTTTCACAAACCCTAGGCCCAGTAAATGAGATGTTTCAAAAGACATGGGGAAGAATTTGATTTTATAATTATTTAAATAGGTTAGGGAGTACCTCATATACCTCATCAAGGTCATTTAAATTCAAACCAAACTCAAAAAACCACCTATAGAATGTAATTCTCTCTCTGACCTCATAGGGAGCTAGTTTCAACATTAGAAACTAGTTTCTCTGACTTGATATGGATCAGTGAAAATGAATGGGAATATGTTATCCTAGGTAAATTTTGGTACCATAATTTAATTTAAATTTTTTTAATTCATTTTGGTATTCATACGTCCAACTTAATGAATCATCATTAAGAAGTTGAATCACTTTCAGGCTATCTAGGAGAGTGATAATGACCAATTTGTAGAGATGGACTCCTAAAGAACATAAAATAACAAAAACTCCTCCTAAAACATTATTTAGGTTGTTATATAATTTAATTATCTCATCCACATGTACTTCACTTGTATGGACTATTATACAGACTGCCCAAAATACCTTATTTTTACATGTTTTTTTATGTTTTAAAGGTGTTCAAATAAGGTGAGAGATTCCATTCATGGGATTAGGTAAATTGAGACTTATCATAACTTATAAAATCAATAAATTTTCTTATTAACCCTTTGAAGTGACCAAACCAACTCTAATTTTTTAAGGTAGTCTAAATAGGCTTATTGAAGGGCTTATTTTTTGGCCATTTCATCATTTGGATATAATCACATTATTACATAGGATCAAAATTGACATGGAATTTTTTATTGGAATGAGTAAATTTAATTACACACTTCCTACAGGTTTTACAAGTGCATGAATAGTTTTGATCCAAAATTCACTTTCCCAGGCTACGGGCCTAATTGGCAGAAGAGATGGGTAGAAAAAGTGAAAATCCATTTGGAAGAAGATCATTAAATTTAACATGGAATTGTAAGGGAATATAGGGTCATAAAATTTCCACACAAGTATAAAAATATAAAATAATGGTTACAAGGAATGAGGCCTAATTGAGGGTTTTGGTAGAGAATAACATATTGGGGATATTTTAAGGCATAAAAATAGATTTATTAATGTATAATATGATATTAATAGTCAATAAATGAAGTTTGGATTAGTTAGAGTAACTAAAACCAAGTTTTGACACTTGTGTTCAAAATAGGCCTAAGGAGATAGAGATCCCTCTAGACACCTTACAAGAGAAAGAGGTGATGTGTCAAGGAGAACATATTGGGGTCAGTTGAAAGGTTTTAATATTAGATTAAACATGTATCATAAATTTATATGATTACCAATAATCCCACTTGTCCTTCAACATGTTAAGAATAAGAAGAGTTTGAAGAAGCTAGTCAAGGTGTCAAGCATGCATTTCAACCTCCCACACCACTTGGAAAGATAGAAAATATAAAAGGGAGATATAAATGGATTTTAAAGTCTATTATGATTTTTACCTAACTCCTCTTCTTTTTATAACTTAAATGACACTTTTTTATCTTCTCTCTTTTACACATTTCTTCTCTTCTCTCACACTTGTGCTATATATTAAGCCACTTTGGTTTAGAAATGTATCATCCACCTAGGTATGGTTAATACCTACTCATTTTTATCCTTTAATAAATAAATAATGATCTGGTTTACCTTTTCCATGCATTGTTTTCAATGTGTATGTTAAGTTAGTTGATCTTTCTAAGTGATAGCTTCTTTTCCTTAGCATGTTGCCTTTGCTTATATCCACATTAAACTTTAAAAGTTTATTGTAGATATTTTTTAGTGTTATAATGTAGTTTTCATAAGTTTAGTGATATTTATATTCAAAAGTGTAAATTTAAGACATTAGGTTTATTTTTCTTAGCTTATGTTGGCTTCACAAACATCTCTAATAAATACTAATGCAACAATAGTTTTGGAGTAGTGTCATATGCAGATTAGGATTCAATTTAAAGTTTACTTATAGATAATTTTTATTTTTTAGGTTATAATTGGTTCATCACCTTGTTATTATAGTTTTACTTTATGTTATCTCTCTTTATTTTGACCCAAGTAATCAAGTAGTGTAGGTGATAATCTATCAAAGACATATTTAGGGATCTAGACCTTATATCTATAGGTTTACCTATAATTTAAGAAACCCATAGGCCTATAGGTTCCAATGTTCTACTCAATATAGAGAAGGCTTGAACAACCTCTCTAGGGTTCAATATTTAGTGATAATAATTCTAGCATGCCTAGTGGAACCTAAAGTCCAAAGAGTGGATGAAAGTTTTGGTATGTTCTTCTACCTATTAGCTTTAAGAAGAATTCAAAAAACACCAATGGTGACTCCAAATTCAATCAAATAGTTATAAGCAACCCAAGTACTTATTGTGAAATAATTTGATAATATCTTGTGTGTTCCTTTGACTAATAAAGTTGGTATATCTAGATATGATGAGAGTTTACATTATACACCACCTTACCAACCTTGTCATCACTAAAATTATGTCTCTCAATATCCCTATCAAGAGTGTTATCATCCCTATGAGCCATGGTAGTCATATGGTCATCATAATCCTCCCTTGTATGATCATGATGTTGTTGAGCAACACTATCAAGAAACCTATGAGGAAGGCTATCCATAAGATTATCAATAAGTGTTTCCTTGTTAGCCTTATAATCAATACCGACCTCAATCTAATTCCTATCAAAATTATCATGAGGAATAAAATGATACCATTTATTTGAAATCAAGATATTGGGAAGCAAGATTTAAAACTCTTACAAGCTCAAGTTAGTCAGCTAACTCAACACATTGAAGATCACCAAAATACCCACTATTACCCTCCTCTTCCTACTTTAATTCCACCTTAAGAAAAATCCTTATTATCAATCATTCCAAATATGAAAAAATCAAAAATGATGATGCAAAAATGGGATAAGGAACTTGATGTGATCGCTATTCATCTCATAAAAAAGTTGAGAAAGTCAGTTCAATTGTTGATGTGTAAGTGGATGCTAGTTGAAGAGGAAGATAGCTATGTTATCAATGATGATTTACATGAAATCAGATGCTATATCCAATGATCAATTGATTGACTAGAAAGGTGGGAAAGTCAAGAGGCTGAAGATGAGATTGCATCTATTGAAGAGCCTCTAGAAGGCTATGAGCAAAGTGAAACTCTTGTTGAAGAAGGTGTCTCTCCCATTGACCAATCCAACATGTCATCTCTTGTTGGAGAATTTAATATTAATTTGGGTCCTTCCTAAGTTTATAGGATTATCCTAAGTCTACATGCATTTATTATATTTCTAAATGCATTTTATTTCTACCTTTATGAGGTGTCACTCACCTCCCTAATCCACTTGTTGGATTTTGAGTTACTTGCATGTAGCTCTCTCTTCTCTACATGGCACACACTTCCATCTCTTTTTAAGGGCTTGGTACACAATTATAACACACTTGGATGGCTTGTAAGGTCATAATGGGGTCCTATTTAACTCTCATTTTCCTCTTCTAGATCCATAAAAGAGCTCTTCCTCTCCTCTTTTCCTCACTAGAATCTTTAGCTCTCTTTCTTCTTCTCTTTTGCTCTTGATTCAATTTTATACTTATGGAGATTTTTTTAGAAATAATTGTAATAATATCAATTTTTATTTTCTCTGATGTGTTCATTTTTCCACATTAAAATATTTTTCTCACTTTTGGTTTGCTCTATGAGAGGTAATATTGTTTCTTGCTTTCATTAAATGTTGCATTAATTTTTATCATTGTTAAATATTATTGGCATAAATCCTAATATGGTATCATATATTTAGTTGTTTAACATTGTGTTTTTTATTTCTTGTGTAAATTTGGAGGTGGAAAATATTATTTAGTTTCATTATAACATTTTTTATCTCTCATTATTTACTCTTAAGCAAGTTCTTTTGTTGAGATTTTTTTCCTTGCCTATTAACCTTGTATTATAGGTTTCTCAATCAAAGAATTTCTTTTTTGGTTACTTTTTTATGTAACTAGTGGTATTACAAGATAAAAAATCTACCAAAACCATAATACCTTAGTTTGGTGCTTTGTTACTATGTCATCTTAAGTGGAATCTTATAGCTCTGTCTTTGATAATTATTTGCTATTTTTTTACCTTCATTTTTATAGTAATTTGGTTGTTTGTATTTCTTAGTTTTATAAATAATTGGAACTCATCAATATTTGAATTTGTTTTCATCTTTGAGATTTTTTATCTTAGTGTTGTGTGTTATTTATAACCTCCAACACATTTATTTTACTCGTTTGGCATTTTCATTATTTGCTTTCTTGCTTATATTTTTTTAGCTTTATGTTTTTTTCATAGTGATTTTACTTTTGCTTTGAATATCAATAAAAAAGGATTGGTTTATAAATTGGCATTCAAAAAAAACAAGCATACTATATTGGTAAGAATAAGATTAAACATATTCAAAAAGAATTGGTTTAGAAAGTGGCATTCAAAAAAAACAAGCATATTATATTGGGGAGAGAGAGAGAGAGAGAGAGAGAGAGAGAGAGAGAGAGAGAGAGAGAGAGAGAGAGAGAGAGAGAGAGAGAGAGAGAGAGAGAGAGAGAGAGAGAGAGAGAGAGAGAGAGAGAGAGAGAGAGAGAGAGAGAGAGAGAGAGAGAGAGGAAATAAATATAGGATCCAAAAGAAGTCAAAACACAATAAAATAAACTTCCTACTTTCCTCTTAGATGCATTAGGTTGATTAGCCTCATTGTTGAACCTTTCTTTTCAAACACCTTTCAAATGTCTCTTCTATATGCTCAATTTCATTTTTACCTTTTTGTTATTGCATAATTGTTGATAGATTCATAACGTTTGGTGACATCTTCGTTAGCTTTGTCATGTGGTTTATCTTTTTTGAAAGCATTGGCAATGTTTGATTTTATTATCCTAGTGGTTTATTTTCAGATCTTATGCCTTCTCATGGTAAGGAATTTATTTTTAATGATAAAATAATTATTCTCCATTAAAAAAAATTGTCATCACCTTACCTTTTTAATTTTCCCTAGAAGTTTCATTGAGCATTTGATTGTCTTGGGTTTAAGCATTCCATTTATCTTTATTGGGTTAGTTTTTTGTTAGAGTTCACTCTATTTTTTATTTGCTTCTCTATGTGTCCTTAAAGAAATCAAAGATTAATAGATTATTTTATGTTTTAATAAATTTCATTATCACCTAATGTTGTTATGCATAATGACCAATAAAGTATTTTATATAGTTTCAATTCTCCTTTTCACAAAAGGTTTATTTATTCATGTGCTATTGACTTTTTTTTTTTAAAGTTTTTTTTTAATTAATATTCAAAATTAAAATGCCACTTTCCTTTTTTTGCCTCATATAATTTTTTTTTCAAATAAAAATAAAATGATCTTTATGTGGTTTTAAATCTCAATATTTTAATATGATCTTAAACCTCATGGAAAGAGGCTTCAATCCTTTTTCAAAAAGTCAAGTTTTTTTTAAGACTTATATGATATTGCTTTTTTTATAGTTTAAAATTTAATTAATTTAGATTAAATTTTATTATTTTTATGTTAAAAAATAATTCTATTTTAATTTTATTAAGGAAAATTTGTGGTATTTTATTGTGGACTTACATTTAAAATCTACTCTCATAATTTATATATATACACTTTTTTTAAATTATTGGCTTAACTTTATAATCTTAAATTTTTTGTATTCATATGTTATGGCCTTTAAATTGGCCATATTTTTATATTTTAAAAGGTTTTCACACCAAATTTATTTGAAAAATGAAGAAATTGGTGATCTCAAATATGAAATTAAATGTAAAAATGACACTATTATTGCTTTGGAAAACTCCTTTAATGCTTATGCAGAGAAAATGCAATCCTCTATTGATGCTATAAATGGAAAATTTGAATATTTTCATAATGATAATATTTATAATGATGACACATCTTTTTTGATCTTAAACAAACTCAACTTCATGTGCACACTCCTTCTACTGACCCTAGTTTAAAAATCATACACTCTATGGATTATGTGGGTGGTGGGATTGGTAAGTGTGAAACATGTATTCTTGAACCTCTTTTTCCTAGATCAAATGAAAAATATAAAGGTCTTGAATATAATGATTCAAATTATTCTAATGATAATTTGGCATCTTATTGTCCTCCACATCAAAGGAATTATAATGCAGTTTATTTTGATTATTCTATTTCTAATTCTCATACTTTGGTTAAAAATTTTAAACCTTGCACACATTATGGAAAACATGGACATAATATACACAAATTTTAGAAATTACACTCATGAAAATATTATTGTAAATCCATCCACAACACTTTGCATTATTGGAAAACAACTAAATCTCCTACCTCTAAAGGTAAAACTATTTGGATTCCTAAAAAATTAAATATTCTAGAGACTTTGATATGTCTTCTTATGATAATTATTCTAATGCTTCATGTATAATATATTTTTCAAGATACACATATTTTTTATCTCCATTTTGATTAAATTAAATGTTTTATGCATTCCTTGCTTTTTTTTGTAAAGGATATATGATTTATTTAGATCTTTTGTGATTATCTTATTTTCATGCAAGTTATCACACTATATGATGGAAGTTATCTTTTCTTAAATTTGCCTCATTGTACATTTTATTTATTACATTATATATGTAAATTGTATTTTTGGCATAATGGTTACCTAACTTGAAATATTCATGTTAGATTTCTTGTTTTACAGGGTTTTATAGATCATTACTCCTTTTAGTTGGCCTTTGTTCCATGGTGGATTAACCACCTTTTATGAAGAGGATTATTGGGGATTCATGTTGATCACACTTTCTTACTTGAAAATTTTGGTGGCACCTTCTCTTCTTTCTTCTCTTAATATTTTTTAATTCCTCTTAAAGGAATTTTATATTAAGGGGGAGATCATTTAATTTCAACTCCCTTGTTTGTTTATAAAGGTTCTCTCCACTTTTGTAACCCAAAATTTAAGCTTAAGGGGGAGTGTTAAAGAATTTAATCTTAATTTCAGTCCTTCCTAAGTTTATAGGCTTATCCTAAGTCTAATTTATATGTGCATTTATTATATTTATAAATGCATTTTATTCCTACCTTTATGAGGTTTCGCTCACCTTCCTAATCCACTTGTTGGATTTAGAGTTACTTGCATGTAACTCTCCCTTCCCCACATGGCACACACTTCCCTCTCTTTTTAAGGGATTAGGACACAAGTGGTACACACTTGGAGGGATTTTAAGGTCATAATGGGGTCCTGTGTAACACCTATTTTCCTCCTCTAGCTTTATAAAAGATCTCTTCCTCTCCTTTTCTCCTCACTAAAATCTTCATCTCTCTTTCTTCTTCTCTTGTTATCTTGATTAAATTTTGTACTTGTGGAGATTTTGGTATAAATACTTTTAATAAGATCATGTGGGTTTTTCTCCAATATGTTCAATTTCCCAATTTAAAATATTGTTCTCATTTTTGCTTTTCTCCATGAGAGGTAATATTGTTTCTTACTTTTATTAATTTTTTCACTCTTTTTTGTCATTGTTAAATATTTTTGGCATAAATCCTAATATCTCCCCATGAGTTCATTCAATAATTCTTCATTCTAAATCCCATTCATGATCCCTCCACACTTCATACTCCCTCTCCAACCCATGAACTTGTTCACCACCCTACCAACACATCCCTTCTTGAAGGAGAACCCATCCTATGGGAGGAAATAAAAGAAGAACAAGATTAATTTTAATATGATCAAGATGATGACACAAGTGTCTATGAAGAGGATTTCATTATAGGGACTCCCCTTGGTAAAGACAAGATTAAGTCAATCTTCTTGAGTGAATAAAGATAAGACTTTGATGACGTTTCAACTACTCACAAAGAGGGTGATCAAGGCATGGAGGAAGGAGATTTGAAGAAGGACATCATATCAACTAAGTTGGGTGAGATTCATGATCATGATCAAGAGCTTGAATTTTAAAATACCATTGAATAAGACATTTCTAATGATTCCATGAATCAAGACGACATGTGGCAAAGTTTTAATGAAATTTGTGAAAATTTTGAAGGCATTAAAAAGCCTACACATCTTTTTGGTCAATTAAAATACACTCTTGAATTTTCCTTGCCTCCTGATGATGTGCTTCCAAAAAAATATCTTATGTCATTCAAACTTTTTGAAGTTGCAACTAGCTTTGAAGTTGATCAAGTGATCAATGACCAAGAAGATGAGTTTGAAGAGGCTATGGTTCCTAAAAATAAATAAGACAAAGATGATTGGAAGAAACATGTTAAGCTTCTCAAAGATATTGAAGCTATTTTCAATGTTGAAGGTCATGTACACAAAGAACTTGAAAAAGATGTCTTCATGGAAGCAAATGATTAAGATTAGATGGAGTATGATAATATCCTTAAATATCTTGATGAGATAGTAGACTATAAGAGGTCAAAAAATGTTTTTGAAGATGATTTTATTATTGAAGGACAACATGATAACTTCCAAAACACCAAGATAAAGGTTACCCTTATAAGTCAAGAAGTGATCATGATTGAGATAAGACCAAAGAACAAGAAAGTTAATGAGAAGGTTTTTGAAGTGTAATAAGAGTTCATCTTCATAGGTTACATGTTTTTAGCTATCATCACTACATTTGAAGATATGCTAAGGAGATTATAAATCAAGAAGGAGATGAAGACTTCAAGGCCAAGATGCAAGAGGAAACTTGCCTCATTACTTATATCATCTCATGGAGCCAAATATGGTGCAAGCTTCCCATTTTATTTAGGAGGAAGAGTTCTCTTTAAGTTTAGTTTGTATATAGTGTAGTTTGTTTAAGTTGTCTCTATGTTTCTAAGTGTTTGAGAACACATGTGTGTGTCTTTATTTGTTTGTATTATTTTATTTATTTTGTGTTTTATGAAGGTAATATGTATTTTGTGTTATGTTTAAAGTTTTTTAAGGTTTGAAGCTGAGTATAAGAGACCCCATTGCCTAATGGACATGCAAGGCTACTGGTCCTATTACTAATGTAGACATGTTACCCCTGTGAATCTCTAAGAATTTTAACTAAATTTTACCCCATGTAAAAAATTTTCACACCCTCCAAATTTAAACTTTTAATGTGTCCACATCATGTTCATATGATCCTTAGAAGCCTTCAAATACCTTGTTATCATTTATTAAGGATAGTTTCAATAAAATAAGGTAAAGTTATTTTTGTGGTCATATAGTGGTTTAGGGGTGTTAATTAGAGATAAAACATGGTCTAGGTGTTTCATAGGTTATAAAGGGTTCATAAATGTCATTTCATGTTTAAAACATCATATAACAATGTTTCATAATGTTTTGGAAACTTTAAGGTCCATTTACTAACTTGAAGGGGTTGAAAATGCATCCAAATGTGATTTTGGATAACTTTGATCTTTTTTAAAAGTTCAAAAACTTAAAAATACACACTAGACCCTATAAAAATATCTTGAAGCAGTTACTCAACTGCCAAACCTATCAACTTGTTAGAAAAGGCCAGTTTTTTAGAGTTTAACACCACTTTGAAGAGTTAGAGGAAGTTGTATGGATAAGTTGAAGTCATGATAATGTGAAATTTTTTTATAGGTGTCATTTGGTCTTATATAGGTCATAAAAGTCTTGTAAGGAAGTTGAATATATACAAATTGCAAAATATCACTTCTCTCCTCCATTGACTCCTTCACAATATCACATAGATAAAATTAGAGTTTATGGTAAAACCAAGAGAGAGAAGGTAAGATCCTAAAAATTTAGGAATTGATTATATTATTATTCATATTAAAAATCTAGGAATTTATTCTCATGTTCATCTTCTTATTTTTATGAACAATCACTAAGAAGTTAAGGGTCCAAAATATGTTAGTCAACTATGACATGGGTCTTTCTAAGCTTTCTATAAAAAATTATGAATTTTTATCTACATGAAACCAATTTCAATATATTTTTATACATATATAGATTCCTACAACAATTTATTCCCTCATCATGTCACGTTTGGAGGTCCTTTTGGCATGGAAAATGGAAATTGTACAATGTCTACAAGTGATTGTTATTTTCTTGCATTTTTGAGTTCTCCAGGTGGTCTGATATACTTGAATGTTTATTCATGGTATTATAATATCTTAATAATATATTCATGATATTATTTATCACCAACTCAATCTATACATGTTGGAAGAGGAGGTCACTTATCCATTCAATTTTGTGGATTATGTGTTTCATGTGTTTATATAACAGGGTGATTGGAATGTTTGATATGCATTTCAACTGAATCTAAGAGTTGTGTTATTATATTTGACATATTTATACAATGGTAAAAATGTCTATACCTCCTTCATAGTTTATGTTACACTTTGAAATTTCAAAAATAATGATTTGTAATCTTCAGTCACCTACAAGTCTGTAGGTCTAAAAATCCATATAACTTCATATTGTCAATATCAAATAAGGTTTATTATGCCATGGAAACTAGGTGATGTTACAATATGTTTAATTCATGCACCATGGAGATATCCGACTATTGAGGGTGGTGGATAAGGGACTAAGCCAACAAGATTTCTCCTAATATACACTTGTAGATTCATTACTTTGAGATAATGAACATAGAAGTTTTGAGGATACGTTGGAAATATTTTTGAGCTTAGAAATATAGTGATAATATATCATAATGTGGTTGAATTATTTAAAACAAAATCATATAACTTAAAAAGTTTTAACTCAAGCCTACATATATAGTCACTCTTATTTCAACATCCAACTATAGTCAGTAACTAGAGACATTACTACTAATGGAAGTTTGGAATCTTAAAAAGAAATAATAATAAATCAAGGCACTAAAAACATGATATATATTCATTTTAAATATTAAGGTTTGATATAAAGACCTAAAATGGATAAAACATATTCACCTACCTTAAAATAGTCATCTATAGGATCTTGTGTGTGAAGGCAATCAAAATAATAAGTTTTAATGGGACTTAAGTACTATATGGAGTTGGTAATAAAGTAATAAAATAATATAAATAGATTGGAAATTTAAGTATAATCACTAAGTTATCATGATGTAGTTGACAGAGAAGGCTATAAAGCATTATTTATAGCCAACTTCTCATAATAGACACCTACAACCATATAGATTGATTTTGGTCTTAAATAGTGATAGAAGCAGAGTAAAAATGTCTTTAGGGGTTTTAATTTTTTTTTGAGATACCATAAAAACACAAATGATCCATTGGAAAGGTTTTAAACTAGGTTTGAAGACCTAGAAGGTCTTATACATAGTCCTTCATGAATGTCACCTATAGACTGTATATAAGAAGAGTTTGAGTGATGATTTTCAAAAGTATCTTTGAAAGTATGCTATATGAAATTATAATTAATAAATGAAAATAAAATCCCTCTAAACACTAATATATTATGTTTTAAACATGATTTTTAGGGGAGATAGACCAAAATAAAGATCACAAAGTTAAGTGGACATACACAGTCCTTATTGACAAGTATTCGACTTAACCCTGAGAGAAACATTTATGTCACTTGAAAGATAAAAGTATATATGGGTATATCATAATACATAAATGTAAATTATATAATATCATAAGGATTTCTAAAGTAATTTTAGACCTATTGGCAATGTTTCATATTCTACCTACTTAGTCTAAGAAAGAACACACATAATCAAGTTATCTCTCTCTTAAATGAATTATTGCTTATTTTATAAGAGTCTAAAGGAGTGCTTAGAGTATATTAAAATAAGTATGAAAATAAGGTAATTAAAATTTTCTAATTCAATAAGAAATGAGACAAACCCTATTTCAACCCTATAGTCTTGAGTATACATACAATCTTGTATAGGTAGTTAGGTATGAAGATGCTAGTTAGAAGTGATAAAAAAAATATCTAAGGGAGAAAAAATGTTTGAATAGTTATTTAAGGTGAAAAAATATCCCTATAATTCCCTATTTTAAATCAATAAGTTATTAAAACACAAACAACCGTGTTCAACCTTAGGTAATCCTAAATGCATATACAAACTTGTTTGGATAGACCTTGAGGAGATGATAGTGATGCCAAGTGGATCGAGGTTAGATTTGTATACCTTTGGAAATATATTAATACATATAAAAACCTTACAATATGTTATAGACCCTTGATAGAGGATGAAGAATGGAAAAAATAGTGAGTTAGGGTAGGATTGATAGTTTGTTTCAAAAACCCTAAGCCCAAAAAATGAGATGTTGCAGAGGACTTAGGGAATAAGTTGATTACATAATGATTGGAATAGATCAATTATAAACTCAAAAAACTCATAAAGTTAATTTTAAGTCAAACCAAACTTAGGTAACCTTCTATAGAATGTAATTCTCTCTCAAACCTCATAAAGAACTAGTTTCAACCTAAAAAACTAGTTTCTCTTACTTGGTATAGATCAAATAAGATGAATGTGAACCTATTCTCCTAGGAAAATTTTGGAACCTTAATTTAATTCAAATTTGTGGAATTGGTTGGAGGATTCTTAAGTCCAAATTTATGAATTATCACTAAGAAGTTGAAGGACTTTTAGGCTTCCTAGGAGAGTGATAGTGACTGATTTATAAAGATGCAATCCTAAATCACATCAAATCCCATAAGTTTCTCCTTAAACCTTTTGTATGTTGTTATATACTCCAATTATCTCATCCACATGTACTTCACTTGTATGGACTACTATATGAACTACCCAGAATACCTTATTTTTTCATGTTTTGTAGCTTTTCAAATAAGGTGATAACTTACCAATAATGGTATGAGGTAATTTGGGACTTATAATATCTATTAAAATTAATACATTTTATCAATAACCATTGGAAGTGACCAAACTAACTCTATTTTTCAAGCTAGTCCAAACATGCTTGTTGAAGGGCTTATTTTTTGGCTATTCATGGTTTGGATATAATCACATTATTCTAGAAGATCAAAATTGACATGGAGGTTTGTATTGGCATGAGTAAATTTAATCATAGACTTAATAGAGTTTTCCTAATTACAAGAAGAGTTTTGATCTAGAATTCACTTTCTATGTCTAGAGGCCCAATTAGCAGAAGAGATGGGCATAAAAAGTTGACTTCCACTTAGAATCAGATCATGAAATTTGAATTATAACTGTAAAGGAATATAGGGCCCTAAAATATCCATTTATTTTTTTTATGATAATCCATAAAATTTCCATACAAGGAGAAAAATAAAAAAGGCTAAAGGAATGAGGCCTAATTAAGGTTTTTGGTAGAGAGTGACCTATTGATGATAGTTTAAGACCTCAAAATGGATTGATGTTGGTAAAATATGATTTAAATAGTCCATCTATTAATTTTGGATGAGTTGGAGTAACTAAAACCAAGTTTTGACACCTATGTTAAAAATAGGTTGAATGAGATGATTATCCCTCTAGACACCTTGAAAGATAAAGAGGTGATGTGTCAAGGAGAACTTATTGGGTTTAATTTAAAGGTTTCAAGAGTATATTAAACATGAATGATAAATTTATTATATCACCAAGAATTTCACTTGTCTTTCAACATGTCAATGAGAATGAGAGTTTTAAGAAGCTAATTAAGGTGTCAAGCATGCATTTAAACCTCCTGCACCACTTGGAGAATTGGAACATCTAAATAAGACATAAAAATGGATTTGGAAGTATTTTATGATATTTTCCTAACTCCTCTTATTTTTTTAACTTACATGACACTTGTCTATCTTCTATCTTTTGCACATTTCTTCTCTTCTCTCATACTTATGTAATATATTGAGTCACTTTGGCTTAGAAATGCATCCTCCACCTGAGTATAGAAAATAACTACTCATTTTAATACATCAAGAAATAAATAATTATCTAGTTCACCTTATCTATGAGTTCTTTTCAATGTGTATTTTAGGTTAGCTGATCTTGTTAAGTGATATCCTCTTTTCCTTGGCATGTTATCCTTGATTTTATCCATATTCAAATTTAAAATTTTTATTATAGGTATCTTGAAGTGTTATAATTTATTTTTCATAATTTTAGTGAGTTTTCTCTTCACCTATTTAAATTCAAGACCTTAGGTTTAGTCCTCCTAGTTTAGGTTCGCTTCACAAACCTCCATGAGAAATACTAATGTAAGGGTAGTTTTGGAGTAGTGTCATATGAAAATTAGAATTTTGTTTGAAGTGTAATTATATTTGATTGGTAGTGATTAGGTTAAAATTTATGTATCACCTTGTTAGGATAGGTTTGATTTATTTTCTCTCTCTCTCTCTATTCACCCAAGGAAGAAAGTAGTGTAGGTGATAAGTTATCAAAGACATATCTAGGGAGCTAGCCCTTAAACCTAGAGGTTTAACTTTACTATAGGTTGCCTATAGGCCTAGAGGTAATCCAATGTTCCACTTAGTATAGATAATACTTTAACAATCTCTATAGGGTGAAATATTTATTGACAATAATAAGTAGGATTATAAACATTGATGTAATCATTATCATAGGAAAGTTAACTTCTTAGGTTGTATTTTATATTATGAGATGTTATTTTGATTATATTTTATATGTGAATAATTTTTAATGGATTTAATATTATACTAAATTATAAAATTATCAAGTATTATTGGTAGAACATTAGGAAGAGGAGTAATCAGTGCTTTAACTTCATGAATTGGATATGTAATCATATGGATTTTGTAGTCTTGGCCTTACCTCTCTCATTTACATATGTGATAAATCCTTATGTAAATGGGACATTTTTATCATCTTTAATGTGTTATTTCAAATTTACTTTTTGTAATTTATCCTTTCTACAATTTATCCTTTTCATCTTGTTCTTTTGGTAATTTTTTTTCTCTAATTTTTCTTTTTGAATCTTTTATCTTTTTGAATTATATTTTGGTATCCATATTTTATCTTTTTACACTTGAATTATACGAGATTAAATATGAGTGGGTTACTTAATAGTTTTATCTTGAATAGGGTCACTAATATCAAGGATACTTTGTATTCTATTCTTTGTACCCAAAAATATGTTTGTGTGATGCCCATATATTTTATGATATGAACAATAGTATTTGAGATTTTTAGAGGAAGCATTTAAGTCAAATTAACTCACTATATTTCAAATAATTTATCTTGTAAGCTCACTTTGAATCTTATTATCATTTTTCTATACTTTTCAAAATATTAAGTGTAGATGTATGTTTCTTATGAGGCACATCATAACTATATGAATATGTAAATATGTTATTAACACTAACATAATATGGATTTGTAATAAGCTTTTTTCAATTTTCAAGAGGTGATATTTTAAATTAAATATTTATTTAACTTTTCAAACTCTTATATTGATTTTTTCATATTGATGACTTTAAATTTAATGGATTCATAGGCACAAGCCTTAGGTATAATTGATTTAATAGAAGCACCATCAAGAGGAGGTGTGGGAGAAATAAAGATAAGATTTCCTTTATAATAAGAAATTCATTTATTATATATGAATGATTTTATTATTTTTTATTAATAACATTTAAATAATTAAAACTAGAAAGATATGCATTAGCATCATGTTATGAGTTAATGAAAATATTATGGCATTATCTTGCAAGAGTAACATCATGTGAATATAAACATATGGATATAGTATGAAAAACATCACACTATATGGTATAACAAGTATAATTTCTTTGATTTATAAATTTTGAAGTGCTAAGTGAAGATAAAGGAGGTTTATCCTCATGGGTTGACAAGGGAGGAGAGTTATGACATTTAGGCTCAATATACACTATTTGTAAAGGATAAGAGATGACAACATTACTATTATTAGTTATTTTGGAAGTTAAATGTTGATTTTAAATGTATTTATTAATAAATATTTTTTTGGACATAAATTGATTTTGTTTGGATTGATATTTTTTCTCTAAATTAATATGAAAGGATGAGAGTGAATTTGAAGAATATTATATAGGTGTGTCTAAAGAGGAATCAATATTTATAACCAAAAAGGGTTCTAAAGGATAATCTAAATATTATTGTAAGGGATAATCCAAATAAATTTGTAAATGAGGCTCTAAAAAATAATAAAGAGGATTATGTATGAGAGTACCAAAATATAAGTCAAAATTAAGATCCAAAGAGGACTTTAAAGGTCACCAAGGGTTACTAAGGTCACTTTGAACATTATCATCAATAATTTTTTGTTTGTTTCTATTTGTCCATTCAACTTGATCATAATAAAAAGGGACACTAGCATATCATATATTCATAATATATGTAATTATTTTTTATACAAGAAAAAATGCTTAAAAGTAACAAATAATATATCATATAAAAGGTAACTAGTGATTAATCACAAAATACAATAGAAAATGAAGGTATGATAGGTTCTCTAGAAAAGGGTTTTGAATGATTTTTAGGCTCTCATATATACTAACCTATCCATTAGATAGTTTTAGCTCAATGTTTCATAGCACTAACTATGGAGGTATAACCATAAAAATAACCAAATAAAATTTCTTTATAGGGTTAGTTGAGACTAATTTATTAGGGTTAATCACTTACTAGTGCACTACAAAACCATACTAATAATATAGCTTCCTATTGGTGTAAACAAGGGGATTCTAGGAATTTATGATATATCACTTGGTAATTAAAAACTAAATTTTGTGTTTAGATCTATAATATGGCTGAGTATTGGGTTAAACCCATCACACCATGATGTCTGTAAACTTAACATTATGTATTCCTTCATGACAATAGCTAATTAGCTCTAAAACTACATGAACATAGTTTCTAAAATAAGCGTAAGTAATGAAAATAAACAGAAAAAGTGAATTTTTTTTAATGAATCATCAAGTTTATGATTTTATAAAATAATAATTTAACTAAAACCCTAGACAAAAAAAATAAGTAATGAACTATTTCAAAATAAATAACTAGTAATTTTAAGGGATATTGTCATATTGTAAGGACCTGAGAGAGGTTATTATAGAAAAATAGTAACTTTACACAACCTAAAAATTAATTTACAAATATTATTATTGTTCACCACTTAATTGAGAACTTTATATAAATACTATACTTTTATTTTTGATTAATCTATGTGAATTTATGTAAAACAAAAACAAGTTTTAAATTTGAGATATCTAAATGGAAAAAACCTCTAATAAATTTTTAAATTGGGTTGTTTTGAACTAGTTAGGATATTAAAAAGTGAAGTAATTTTAATCCAAGCATGAAGAAGCCATATAATATGTAAAATATAAATTATACATTTACATAAAATAAGCTAACTAGTTTTGAAAATGGCATAGATTTTGTAGGAAAATAGTAAATTTATAGAACCCACAAATTAATTGAAAAATATATTAGCCTGGTTTCACTTATACAAGCACTTAGTAAATTATTATTTTTTGAGTAATTTAAGTAAAAAAATTATTATTCAAAATAGGGTTTTTTTTTAATTGTGTATGAGAAATAAAAACCTATAAGGGGTTTTCATGTAAAATTTAAATGATTGAAATATCATAGAAAAGTGCATAGTAAGGAGCTAGGGTTTTGATAATGTTTGATAATATGCCGGTTCACCAAAATGTTAACCCTTAGGATTATTTAGAAACAAAATTAAATATAAATTAATTTAAAAAATAAATTAATAATACATATTATGTTAACAATATAGTGATATATATAATTTATAGAAGTTGTTAATTGCTAAAAATGAAAACTAGGGTTAGTGTTAGAGAGATGTCCTTAAAATTTTATTTATTAAAATTATGTTACTCATTAACTTACTATGATTGTTTAAAACTACTTATAAAAACATAAAAACATATTTTTAATTAAAAATAGTGCTTTTTCATAACATGGGACAAGTACGTAATAGCCAAATAGGGTTATAATGCATCATTATCCTATAATACAACTTACTTTTTGTTGATTATAAATTGGATATAAAAATATTATTTATTTTACCTATTTATGAATACTATCTAGTCAATTTTGGATATTTCTAGGATACATGAATCACTTGAAAAATTTAAAACCCTAGTCTACACAAGTACATAAACAAGATCAAATGCTTGTGGGGGAAGTAGTGATGTGAGATATAGTTTATCTATCCTTAGAAAACCTCTTGTTGTTTAAGTGTTTCCTACATAGTTAAAATAGATTTAGGGACAATTTATTCTCCCTATATGGAATATTATATAAATTTAAATAGTAAAATTTATTATAATGCTTGAAAAAGGATTTCCTTAACCTGTAAGAAAATAATGTTAACTTGGACATTGATTTATTACTACAACAAAACTATAGTAGGGCTATTTTTTTAAATAAATAGACTTAAAATAAATAAGAGAGTGATAGATAGATTAAATGGGGATTTCAAGTGAGACATTTGATGTGATTTAATAGGAGAATATTTTTATAATTATAAATAACATGCATGAAATCTATTAGAAAGCATGTCATTGTAAAAAAACTAGTCATTAGAGTGCAGGGGATAAGTTTTCACTAGTGGACAAGTGAATGGTGTGTCACTATCTACCTAATGTGCACTTATCCATAATGAAAAAATAATTCTTAAATTATAATGATAGTGAAGTATCTAATGATTATGGATGACTATGAATAAATTAGGGAAGTCTGGAAGATGTTATTAGTAATTTTAGTACTTTTAAGGTTTATATATATATATGGTTATCATAATGTTGAGTTGGCCAAACAAGGTAAATATGTCAAGGATAATCATTTTCAATCATTTATTTATTAAATTTTAGTGCTTAATCTATGTTTTACATATACTATAAGCCATTTTTACATTTTACACCTAAGCATTTAAATTTTATTGTTATAATTATATTTGTGGATAATATTTATAGTGTTAGAGAAATTATATTGGCAATTATTATTTTGACCATTTTATTAGTGGACATGGGGTTGGTAATAGCCTAAGTATTTCAAAATTTGACTCATAATACTAATGTCATATTGATGAAAATATTAAATTATAATAATTATATTCAAACTAATTTTAGTTACCTAAAATGTTAGTATTTTATTTCATAATGAAAATTCTTTCAATTTTTTTAAATTAAGAGCTAGGTTTAGTAAGAATCAATTTATCTTAATAATCACTATAAAGCATTACTCTATTGTAACCATTTATTTTTTTATGTAGTATAATTTAAAATTTTATTAGAAATTATAAATGGCTATAGACACTAGAAAACTACACACGATAGTTCTAGTTGTTGAAATGCCTTTAGCCCTTCTAGACCCTCAACAAACCTTGAATCTAGTTGACCACCTAGTTAGCTAAACTAATCAACATAATAACCTAAAATTTAACCTACATTTTTAACACCTTTTTGACCCCTTTCACCTTTGGAAACTTGATTGTTGACAATCAGGTCCTCTCACCTCATCACCTTCTTAACACATCACCAACTATGTATGAGATAATGAGGCATAATTTAATGTATTCACCTTATGTAGTGCTAACAAACTTCCAAGCATTATGATAAATAACCTCACCCTCTAGGGAACCTTTCATCCTCCATCTCTCTTTGCCTATAAAAGGATGGGAATGGGAGGTGAAAAAGGATCCATAATCTATGCTTAAGCTATCAAATCTTCTTACACGCATGTATTCAAGCTCTCTAGCAGCCAGTCTTCCTTCAACAACTCAACATCAACAAAAGAGACTCAAGCCTCTACCAAATTTGATTTTGAGGCCAAAGTACTGTTACATTGGCAAAATTACTTCAGCCTTCAACCATTAACCAACTAGTAAGCTATAGGTATATTAGTACTTTAGCATTATTATTTTATATTTTTGACCTCCCTGGCCTAATCAAACCCATCTACACCTTATTTCCTCCCTATCAGATCCTTAAAAATATCTATTTTCCAATTTACCTATTCTACAACTTTTTTTTATCACCTTCAAAAACACACATGCATCCACTGATGGTTACCCAACCATCGACAATCAACCCTAATCATTGATGGTTACCCAATCACTGATGGTTAGCTTAACCACTGATGATTCACCTAACCACTGATGGTCACTATGGTATAAAATAAAAACAATTTTTTTTATCTCCTTAACCCCAACCAAACCTAAATTTATATGTTCCTACCTATTCGCAAACACTTTTATGATTTTTTAAACTTGACTTCACCCACCTTAGCACAAGTATTGACCCACTTTTTTATATTTAGTCATTTTATGTAACAATAATTCTATTTTCTTATTTTATTACATTTACTTTATCTTATGCAAGTAACCTAATTTATCATTTCCAACTTGATTGCTATCAATAGTAGATTGATAGCCTCCTAGCAAGTGTATGCTTCTTGGATCTAGCTCATGCTAGGCAGTCCACTTAACTATCTAGCTAATGATCCTCTTTTGTTAGTGTGTTCTTATTTGTAGGTTATTCCTTCCTATCCAAAGAGGAGTTATCCATAATCATCTAGATTACGTGTGTATCACCAACTACATATTTTTACCACACCCTTATTACTAGTTTCTTATCTTCTTCCAAAATTAAAAAATGAGAAAAAATTAAAAGAAAAAATGGTCTAGATGAATTAGTATAGATGGTATATTTATTAATGTTATATATATCTTATTATAATAGCATAATTAATATGGATCCAAAGATTTATATTTATTTAATATCATTATTATTATTTATAAAATAGTGTCAATGTATCTTACATTTGGAGAAGGTGAACATGTTGACTTATTCTAAAAAGTAACCAAAGTTGTAAAATGAAGATTTTATCCTAGTAAGTTGAAACTACATTATAGATACATGGGAAGAAGATTATTTGTTTTTAGTTTTAACATGGTATTGTATTTAAAATTTTTCTTTCCTTATTTATTCGATGACTTAGAAACATTTTTAGATATGATATCAATAGGGATTGTAAAAATATGCATATTCATCCACGTATAGTGAATATTAAGAATATAATAATATATAAGAGGGATATTTCAATGATGGAAATGAAATAACCTTTAATAGTGGTCCTCAAGATAGAATTGACCAATCATTTGAAGATTTTTTGAACCAACATAGAGTCACCAAATACCCAAGTATAATAAAGAACTTGGTAGAGTATCAAAACTTATAAACTAACTTCATTACAAAATTTTGTGTAGAATATTATGCCCATAGGTTTTGATCATTATGCATGACAAAATTGAAATGTGAAAATTTCCAAACTAAGGATTGCCAAAAAAGTAAATACAATAATTAATTTTTGGAACTTCTCAATTGATTTGATTAGTATGATAAGACATGGAGATAAGTCTTATGGTTTTGTCCACTTCAACATTCCATTTGTTAAATGTGGGGCTAAGTTTACAATAAATCATTATATTTGTGTCTTAAGAAGCCTAAATAACTAATGATTAATGTGTATGGTGATTTTTTAGTAATAGTGTATCCTCAAAACATCCATCACATGATGCCCTGATACAAAAATAATCATATGAAAAGTGTAAGGGGTAAAAATAAACATAATTGTGTTCTCAATATTAAAATGTTGATAACATCATTTTTTTACTCAAAAAATAGCCAATGGTTACCTAATTTATATTGGATAATGCTTCAAGTTATAAAGAAAGCTATACCTTGTTTTCATTTACATCTATTTTAACAATGTGATGAGATTCCAACATTGTGTATGTAAGCTTCCTTCTAGTGGGACACACACATGAGGATATAAATAAAATAATTTAGATATTATAAGTTGTGTTATGTAAAATGGAAACATTCTTTTTTCCTCAAATCATGGACAATTATAGAATTTTTTAGGAGTATTCAATTACATTCAATCCATATCTTTTTGAGGAGGTCTACAAATTCAAGTCATTATTGGAGCCACATTTATTGGATGGGAATCATATTAAAATAAATATTAAAAAACCTAGACACTTTAAGTTCCATGTTACAGATAATATACCTATGATGGAATATAAAGAAATAATCAAGGACCTCCATTGGTCTAGTCTAATTAAAATATGGTGAATATTTCTTAATGGTAATCTAGGATCTCCTAGATTAAAACCTCCACTAACACCCTTCAAAGAAATTTAAATAAATGGAAGACTTAAAATAGAATAAAATCATATATTTCAAATTGGAAATTTAATTATTTCATATGGAGGTGAATAATTCTAGCTTCCAAAGATAAGTTATTGGTAAATTGTCTTACATGATTTAAATAGACTCCTTATCAATTTTAGTAATAATTCAACTCATTATTTTTGGAAAAAACAAAGTGGATTTTAACATCAACAATCATATATTTAGATCCATCCTTTTTATCAAATATCATCAATTTATTAATATTATTGTACTAGTAATGATATTTACATGAGGCCTTCATGTCAAACACCTAAAAATGTATTCAATCCAATGGTGGATGTGTTTGATGGACATTTCCTTCTAATATGACCAAGTTCAAAATATTTTATAATATGGATGGGTAGATCCAAAAGGGATGTTTATCTTAAAAAAGATTTGAATAATGATTCTCCAATGATGATAGTTTGATTGTGGAGACTTGCTAGGAAATCAAAAGAAGAAAATGATTTATTTCATAATTATTTGTCTCGAACTTAATGGTGGAAATAATCAGAAGAAGGAAAAAAATTCATGTTGCTAGAATCATTTGCACATGAGAACGAAAAAGAGGATGGGTTTGAAAATAACTTAAAATACCTAAAAAAGGACAAGAGGCCTTAAAATCATACATTGTACAACTAGAGAGGTTAATGAAAGAAAAATTTAATTATAAAATGATTAATATGTAATATGTTTTTGAGATGGTGATTGTATTTAAGATCATATGTAAAATAATATAGGCTTGAGATGTGGGTTTTTAAAAAAATTCTATTTGAAATCATGTTTCTATCTATGTTTAATTCTAAAAATTAATCATTACCATTAATAGTGAGTGGTAAAAATGTGAAATAGTTAATGTTTAAGCTATTTATAAAGATTTAGCCTAAATAAATATAATTTAGATGCTATCATCATGGGAAATATTGTCTAAAATTTGTAACATGTCCAAATTCTCTAACCTAGGTATCATTATATAAATGCTTAATTGGTAAGTATAAATGAACATATTCATGCATATTTTTGTAGTAGATCATTTAATTTGAAGTTGTAATCCATTTAAAATTCTTATTTAGTTATATAAAGGATGGAGTATATGGTGTGACATATATTTATTTTTTAAAATTTAGTTGTATCCATATTATGAAAGCATATGTTAAGGTTGATTTCCAGATGTAAGAGATATATTGTTTTTTTATAATATTTAAACATATTTTATCCATTTCCATAGTGAGAATTTTAAGAAATAAAATCTAAATATATAAGTATAGGTGTACCTTAGGTGTTCAAAGAGTAAAAAATATGTATATTAGTCCATTGTTAGTCCAAATGAAAAAAATAAAGCATAACAATACACTAAGACTGAACACTCTTGCCTAAGAACTAGGGAGAGCATATCATAATAAGAAAGATCATAAAATAGAGATAAAGATAATACACATTTATTACCTTCTTTGTCAAATCTTATGCTTATATGTTGGCATAAGGATGTTCATGATCATCCTATGATAATTTGAGTCTTATAAAAATGCTCTTACATGGTGGTATCATCTCTCCAACAGTCATTTATGGCTTGGTGTGAATCTTGGAATAAATTATTAACACTACTCTCAAAGGCTTCGAGAAGGTATTCTAGTAGAATAACCTTACATACAAAAGCTTGTTAGTATATGGTGCAGGAATTTATATTTATAGTTTAAAGAACTAACTCTAACAATAGTGAGGTTAGGTTAAATTCAAACATTGGTTGAGTCTAAATTAATTTATGTTGAATTATGCTAACCCTATGTTGGGTCAAAGTACAAATGAAATCTTGATACCCTAGTTTCAAATATTTGTGAGGCATGACAACTTACTTTAGATATTATTGAAAAGTTTGAACTCATAAGTTTTAATGTCACCCATATAATTTGAAATTTTTCTTATCATGATTTCTTACCCTATTCATAACCCACCCCATGCCTTATGATGTCTTAAAATGAAGATTTGTTAACCTTATTAGCATTATTTAAGGTAGTATCTTTGTCAAGCATTCAATGTCTTCAAAGTCATTCTAGTGGGTTCTAGGGGTATGTCATGATGTGCCAAGATGTAATATAGTCCTTAAAATTCATTCCTTTCACTTTGTCACTTGGTATAAAGATTTTTAATATTGTTTTAAGAGATTAAGGTAATGTAGCAAAGTTTAAGGTTTTTGGAGAAACCTAGGTTTCAAATGTGACCAAAATAAGCCTGCTTAAGGTGATTTTATTAAATGGATCATTAAATACAATGGTGAATAAGTATTTTTAATTATTACAAGGTCTTGGATTTATATGTTCTCTCTACATGAGGTTATCCAATATATATTAACTTTATTTGCAATTGAAGATGCTTTTAAGGAATTTAAGTCCATTTCCAAGATGGTCAAGATGGAATACACATACCATTTCATGTGTCAAGGCCTAAAAATGAGTGTAAAATGTAATAATTTTATAAATAATTCATAATAATGGTATTCATGTCATAATAGTTTAGTTTTTCTCTAAAAAATGTAGTTTTAGGAGTTTTTATAGACTTGGGGTATTTACTTATAGGTGAAAATGCCTTAAAAGTGTATCTTGGTCCTATAAAAGTCACATACATGAGTTCTAAGATTTAATATGAATTAAAATTTCAAGACATGACTTTTATCTTTCATCACCCTCTGTACAAGCTCACAAAGGTAGTTTTCAAATGCTCAATACAGATAGAGGAGAGAGATTTGGGTCCTAATTTTTTTTCCAAATGAGGGGGTCCTAGTAAGATTTATATTTTTGGAATTTTTCATTAGATTAATCTTGTATCCTTTATGAACAATTTTTAAGAGGACATGGTGGTCTAAAACTACTATTAAACACCACAAGCTAAATTTTTCTCCTCAAAATGGTAGTTTGAAGATAAAATTAGGGGTATATATATATATATATATATATATATATATATATATATATATACACCCCTAATATCTTATTAAATGCATATTTCATGTTTCTCCAAGTTCCACTTCACATGTGTGGCCTTGATTTGATAAGAAAACTCCATTTGTGCTCAATTTGCTCAGGTGATTATCATGCTTTCCTATTTGTTTTAGAGTTTTCAACATTTTAAGGGATGGGATGAGGTTTAATACCACACCTCACTCTCTCCAATGCTTCAAAAATTATTTTTCCATGCCCATTTCAACCTCATTTTCTCTAAGTAATATGTAGTGTTCTCAATCTCTTAGACTCTATGTGTAATTTATTTATACATAAATGGTTTTAAGGTCTGATCATATGTCATTAGAGTGATATGAAAGGTATTAAACTTAAAATATAAGTTACAGGGCAATGAATAAGTAATCTAAGGCTTTAAGAGATCTAGCTAGCACCATATAAGGCCTAAAAACATGAATAATGCAGACCTATATGTCTACATTTTATATGAAATACAATGAAATGTAACAAAGTTTGAGTTTGAAACATAAATGTTGAAATTAATATATTTTACCTACATGTTTAAAATTTTAGGATCACTAAAAGAAGTGTGTTTTTAGGCCTTAATCCTAAGGCACTTCAATGAAATCCATATGAAAGATATGGTACATGACATATGTATCATCAAGATGAGCATGTGAAAGGTTTTAAAAAGTTGAAAAGTTTAAAGGGAATCTAACTAAGTCATAAACACTATGAAAATGAATATTAAAATTATTATGGGATTATATAAAAGGTCTAAACTCCAAATGTAAATAAGGTATTGTATGATGGCCTACAATTGGTTGTAAGTGACTCAAGTGGTTGCTAAACTTGAGAAGATGATGGAGTTTAGATAAGTTAACTAGTAAAATAAATAATTTGAGGATAGCTAAACCTAGAGAGAAAGGTTAATAAGAGGTGATCAGAATAAAATCATTGTGACCTTTCATGAACATAGTCAGTTTGACACTTATAACATGCCTTATTCAGTGAACTGCTTGCTTGTGGAGATATGAGATCTTGAGGAGGTTGAGAAAGTTCATAAGAGAATATTGAATACTCAAAAATATATAAATATTTATTAATATTATTATATATTTACATTGAAATCCTAAACTCTATATAGAGTCAAAAATCCAAATGTAACCTACAAGTTACTTAAGTATACATGGTTGGCTTCAAACTTGAGTAAGAGATAATTGCAATATATAACATTGGTGTTAGAGTCTAGGATGAAATTCAATTATATGGAGTCATGAGATTTAAAATAAAGACAATAAACTCTTAGCACTGTAACAAGGATCATTAGGGTATTTAGTGGTTTTTTGAAGAGACCCTAATTTCCAAAATATAGTCATGACACCCAAGGATAACCAATAGGCAAAATTGATAAAATTTAAACAATTGAAGCCTTAGGTCAACATGAAAGACACTTGATAATGTACATATGAGACCTAAATGAAGGAGAAATACTTTAAATATTTTTTTTCCTCTCCATTAATCTCATCTTCAATTTAAATAACTTAGGAGGGACTCATTTAAGCATACACATTTAGGCTTGTAGGGAAAGATTTATGTATTATTAAAGGTTTCAGAGATGATCTCAAAAGATAGAATAAAATCATTCTAGGATGTTTATCTGATGTGTTAATTATTTTTAATGAGCTTCATACTATGTAATTTTTAGACTACTAAGCTTAACCTCATCTTTGATGAATTATCCTGTCACATTGACATCTTGAAGTCCCACTCAGGAAGTTGGCGAGAAAGAGCCTTGAAGATCATTGGATTATAATAGGTAGAGTTTATGTTGAAGACACCAATGAACCATGATGACATAAGGAGTGGTTGGTAAATATAATGCATGGGATCTTTGAAAACTAAGAAAATATACTTCAAGTTTGTAAACTCACAGTCCACATACCTACAAGTTAGCTTGAGTAATCAAGTTGATTTTCAAACATTGACAAGATAATGCAAGGTTTTGTGATAGATTTTGGGTTATATATGAGAAAATGAAGGATATATTAATGAAATAAAAATATGTTTTAGAACTAAATAATATTAGAGGAAGTAACTCATACAAAATAACTTTTAGCCTTGTATATTTACATAGTCATATTGACTTCTTACAGGCATACTTTATCATGGGAAGTTGCATACTTTTTTTAGTTAGAAGAGAGATCTATTGGAAGGAAAAACCCACTTATAATGACTCTATAATTCTAATATGACATATCACATTGATATTCAAGGTCAAGAGGGATAATGTCATGAATTTGGTAATTTTAATAAGAGCAAGTTACCTTAAGCCTACAGAATACACAGTACTATATGAATATGATAATAAGGATGATTTTTAAGGTGAAAAGAAACAAAAAAAAAAACTATAAAAGTTATGATGGATTAATTAAATATTTTGTGAGTTCTTGAAAATCCTTCAGTATTGAGAAAAGAACCACTTTATAGGCTAATAAAAACACACAAATGTCCACTTGCAATCATACAATCAGGTGACATTTTACAGGTCTCTGTGGGCCAATTGAATAGAAAAAAAAGCAATGAGAATTGGGTTTGAATGAATGGATAAAGTAAATGGAGTCATTAATGTGATTCACATGGTGATTTTTTAACATTGGTAAATATAATAACCCTTAGTTTGAATCCATTATTAGTATTAAAACCTTCTTGAGAACCTATAGGTAGAGCAAGGTTTTACACATGTATGACTTATATGAGGAAATGGATAACAAGGTTGTAAATAGGTAAGTTTTAATGTAAAATATATTTAAATGAGTTTTATAATTCAAAGTGACAATGACCTAATCAATAAAGGCTAAGCTTCAAGGCCTAAAACTTAAGAGACTCTTAGTTTCTAATTACAGTCATGTCTTAGGCAAAACATGAGAGTTAAGGAGTATACTTTTGAAGATGTGATTATTGGATAAGTCTACATAGGATATAACAAAGATAAATAAAATTCCACAATTTTGATGAAGATCATTAAGGTATCTCAGTGACTTATAAATGGATATCTCTAAACCCCAAATTTTAGTTAAAGTATTTAACACACACTTACAGTCAAGAAGACTTTAGCATGAATAATGGCTATAGTTGTTTAAGAGATTTGAGATTACTAAGAGATGCATGTGGATAACTTATATTTATGTAAAATATTTTAATGAATATTAGGTTATATAATATCCTTTCTAGGCCATAATAGTCATTTCAAGATGCCTACAAACCTATTGAAAGTGTGAGTCTACATGTTTGCTCATGGTTTGGATTATTGGTGTATGTTTTGACTAGAAAGTGAGAAGTTTGAGAGAATGAAAAATAAATGGATGTGATATATACTTAATTGGAATATTTTATGAGGTTTGGAATCCTTAAAATATAGAATAAAAGGAAGAATTGTAGTCCTAGGGTCAATTACACTAACATAACTATAAACCCTAGACATGATCAAAGCGAGGTTGCAAAAGGTTTGATCAAGAATAATGTTGAAATGAAAATTAAAAAGGGTATATATGTATTTTTAAGACCTTCATAAGGTTTTTATATCTCAATTTTTTTTTTAATAATTTCACTTTTAGGCTCACATTCTTCTAGACCTCATAGAATACATATTTAGCCACTCGAGAAGCTTAAACTTTTTCTTAGATCTCTCATGTGGAGGTGCATGGTGTCCAAATATATTAGGGGAAATTATAAAGATAGATTATCTCAAAAATTTAGGCATTATTTATCAATTTAATGGCTTGTACTTTATAAATCATTACTAAGATGATAAGGCACTCATAGGTTGCCTACAAGACCATATTTGACTAGTTTGGGGAAATTGACTTCTAAAGAACATGAAATGACATATAATGATTATAAAACCTCATAAATGTTTTTATAGAATGAAATTATATTCTAAAAATGTTACTTTCATATACCTACAACTATATAGATGCATTAAGAAATATAATTTTGTGAGTTTTTGGGCTCCAAACATAGTTTTTGAGATCATGAACAGATGTGAATGGTTGGGGAGGTTGATTTTGGATGTAATTTAAATTTTAAGATATGATAAACCATACAAGGTACCTTTTAAGTTCTAAAATAAATTTAATTTTTAAAGGTAGTCCAAAATAGGATAAAGAGAGGGCTAGTTACTAAAGCCAAAAATTGGCATGGAGGATGCTTATGGCATGGGTAAAGTGAATCAAACATTTCTTTGAATTTTCACACATGTGGGAGGAAATTTGAGAAAAAATTAAATTTATAGGCAAGGATGCCTAATTAGGCCTAATTGGATATAAAAAATGGGCTAAAAAGTGTACTTAAACTTAGATTTAGGTCTTAAAATTGGCATGGAGATGTAAGGGGATAATGGGTCCTCAAATATGTCTTATATTCTCTAATATCCTTTATAAATCATTAAAAATAAGGAGGATTACCAATTTTTAGGGATACA